>NW_019059851.1:523751-550621 GCF_000696155.1 Zootermopsis nevadensis | reverse complement strand
TCACATGCCACTTGTATACATTTCAATTATATTTGAACATATTTGATAGGTGATAATGTATTGTGCAATACGCTGAATAATGCGCTGAAAAACTGATGAATCTGATAACAAAGGGAACAAAGACCAAACTTCGTTCGCGTATGGAATGTTACAGTTTGTGTGATTTAATTATGATAAACGCGAATGAGCCTTTTGTACAATACTTGCTGACGCTCAGATCTGTTGACAATGAGTAACCCTGAGGCGAAAACAAGGGAGAGCAAAATGCCTGTCGGAAACATTTCTTCCTATAATGACAGAGACTGCGTCTTTAAATTGAAGAAATCCAAAATTTTTACATTTATTTCATAGTTGTACTGTTAAAATACCCTATTATGTGCTGAATTTATCTAATTTTGGCGCAGCACTTGATATATATTATATTTTCTTGTCAGAACGAATAAATTATGTTAAATAATTATATCTCAACCAGTTACACTGGTTGGATAGTTTGTTAGATATCTAGATCTTATTACAACCAGCAGTTATTGAATAATTAATTAATTAATTGACGTAATAACAAAGTACATACGTGTGTAACTCCATGGTTCAAAAGCCTTCCTTGAGTAATTCCGAGTTATTTATATAAATAAGATCTCTATTTTTATGGAACTAGTAGATTCGTAATTGCTCTGAAATTTGGGAACACAATCCTATATTTATTTATTATTACACGTATGCTTATTTATTTGTACTATTTCAGCATCTGAAAGAAGTGACTGATGAAACCCACAAAAGTCTTAATAGGATGTATGCGTCCGTATAATGGGTCTAAAGAGAATATTCAGTGCTCTAGACTTAGGATAAACCAAGGACCTAGAGAAATTGCAACTAATAAACCACGATGTGCAATGTTAGGTAACTCAAGCCGAAGTGAACTCACAACCGCCCTACAGCCAGTGACAGCGAGTGAAAAAGAAAGTTTTTACTTGTGAATCAATTGTTTTTTCCAGCAGTGTTAAAATATACAAGCCTACCAATAATTGGCAGAATTTGTTGACTGGAAGCTGCATTAGGCTCACCATCCCGCAGTGTAACGTTTGGGCATGTTGACAAGATTCAGTGCATGCGAGGAGTCTATTTAATGTGCATTAACTATTAATAACGCCAACGAAACAAAGGGGAAACAAGCACAATTCCTCGGTGGCGCAATTGGTTAGCGGACAGTTTTATACACCAGTGTCAGACCAATGCATGGTTTATGACTTTAATCCTGACATAGAGAATAATATTTTTATCAAACAAATACATTATGTAAGATTTTCACAGCGGTGAGTCTGAAGATTGCTGTCTTCTGGATTGTTTCGCCCTGATGATGGAAGCAGCATGGACCTCTAAAACGTTGGTGGACACCTACCAGACTACACGGTGCAACCCAGAAGACAGCAATCTTCAGATATTTAATTCGTAAAGTAATTAGACCAATAAGAATTGATTATTTCATTTCGGCGGGAAACTAACACACTTTGTACTCAGTAGGCCACAGAGAAGTGCAGAGAGACTTCCGGGACATTTGAAGTTCGAAAAGGTAAAGAGAAGGGAAGTGAGAGATAGACTTGACTTTATTACGTTTGTTATTACTACTGGTCAAAATGAGTTGCTAGATTCTCAATCCAAAATAGGTTCTGACAGGCCGAACAACTAAAAGCCCAAAAACTTTTTTATTGTAGGTTTGTCATATCGATTAACAGTTTTCATGTTGGAAACGAGGTTTATCGCTTACATATACTATCCATCCGATCTGAATAACCTCAGTGTTCATTTATCAAAGGAAATTGACTTATCTTGCCGTCTCTTCGGGAAGTCATTTTATACTTATTTTAAACTGCTTCATAACTGGGAATTATACCTTACTTCAACATGGAAATACTTTAAAATATTTTTTTATAAGAAAACCTAACAAACATATCCAAGGAGACAAGAGATTGGAAAGAGAGTAGTGAACCGTCTCTGACAAATAGGTTTGGTATTTGGTATTGAAAAATTGATACAGGAAGTCCAGTAGTTGAAAGAACAAACATTTTGTTATCCGCGTGATTCTCTGTTAGAGAAGAGTGCCGAGAAGGAAAAATGTTAGTATGATATGCTTTGTGTGTAGGCTCATTATAAAAAAATCATTTCCCTGTTTTATGCACGGCGTGTGTCCATACGACCCCTGGCGAACAGAAAGATTTTGAACTTTGAGGACTTGCATTTCTGTCCCAAAGCATGAACCAAGACTTAACAAGGCAAAATCACAGAACACAGACGCCACGTAAACTGACGCCGGCAATAGTTACAGCTTTGTCTTGTTTTTAGTGCTGAGAGTCGTTTTTAACCAAACTGCTATTAGGAAAAGTAGCCTTGTAATTGATTACATAATTCGCGCTAGTCATCCACTTTTGAGAAGAAAAGGAGCAACCTGTCCAAACAAAGCCGAGATTAAGCAAACTATATCCGAATAAAGATCGTCGCTAAACGCCAAAGGAAACCGCGGACTCATTTACGAAGCCATTTGCTGAAAGAGTCTAGAAACACACAACCCAAATAGGTACAGGAACTAGTGTTACTAGGTTTCATGACTTGTCCAATCTCAAGTATTCCGAGCAGAACAGAACATTTCAGAAACTGGAACTATTTTCGTTTCAAGTTAAATGATGAATAGTTCATTTTTCAATTTGGTCCGTGAGAAAGAATGAGGAATATTGTCAGTCACTGGATTGTGGAGCAAAGACTATTTTTACTATTTACTGTTCTTATTACTAGATGATAAACATATTTCAAATGTTATTGAATTATGTTTTCGATATTACAGTCTTTTTCATAAACAGATATACAAATATCTAGAAGCTGTACGTACTTGTATATTATTGAAAACGTGTTGTAAGTAGCGATGGTAATCATGTATAAGCTTACTGGATGTTGGCGGTACTATTTAACAAAGCACGGACAATTGAATTAGTCACTTGCAAAACCACATGAGTTCACTTCCTGAAAGAACAGGGCTATTTGTACTGTGGCAATCATCAGAGGTAAGTGTATCGTTTTCCACTAGAATCACATCAATTTATGACAATACTGTGGGTGGGCAGCCTTATCTACCATTTGTTTTCCATTAAAATGACATGAGTCCTGGACAAATGTTACTGTAAAATTAAGTTTTCATTTAGGTTATGACCATGAAGTAACCACTGAAATGTACAGCGATTTACATTGGTCGGCCCAACAGGGAAGAAAAACATACAACCATGTGAGTGAAGCAGTGTTCCTTCAATATTATGTTGGTAGGCCTACTCAAAAACACATGAGCCCAAAAATAATTTTAGCTTAAAAAACAGGTGTAAGAGATTTTGATAAACTATAACTGTACAAAGAATTAGAGACTTGTTAATTATTCTACGGAAAAAATAAATCGAGCCTAAAATAAATAGTGTTTGCTTCCTTTTTTCGACAGTAAGCTATGTGGAATCATGACGAATTCAATTAGCAGACAGCTTTCAGAAAGCAGCCCTTAGATAAAGAAGAAAATGTAAGTAGATTAATACTTATAGATCGGATACAATAAAAGTAATTTTAAGTTTAATTATACCATAAATGTAATTTTATGACTTACAACAATCTACATGTAAAAATTTTTAATTATTATTGGCATAAATTTTTAAACTACAAAAACTTATATTATAAAGACCGATACGCGTTATTTAATTAAGATTTACATCTTCTAAGAGACAAATGTATGTGTTTAAAAGTCTATTTAAAGAAATACTGGGAAATGCAGCGTAGGTTAGGATTTTATTCAGTGTGATGTCAAAAGTGTGTCTATACAACGGGGCACTTTGGTATAACCGGTCTTTTGTTTTTAGAAATAATGAAAAGGAAAGGAGAAAAAAATTGAAGCTAATATTGTAATTCATTTTCATCAGTTATGACTTGGCACGGTAGCTCACAGTTTTATAGCTTTTTAGGGCTACTTAATATCCGTGCAGTAGTGTGCCAGTTATCTGGCGCCTCAGGTCTGAATTTCATTACCTTCCCCTGTCTGCTCCTTGTTCCACTCTCAGTTCATATCATATGTTCTTTACGTGGCTGTAAACCTTTAAAATGCGGATTTTCCTGTGCCCTTTTTGAGAGAAATAATAATTTTAGCAAATAATACGTTCTAGCGAAAACCCCTTATTTTTCATGGTTTTTCTTATAATAAAATCTCCTGAATTTGTAAAGTCTAATGAATATGTATTCCAGTTGAACAATTTTAGACAATACGCCGGGTTTAATTTCTCCTAAGTTTTGTTGCTGCAGTCTACTGCAAGTTACTTAAAGTAACTTAAAGTAAGATAGTAAGTAAATTATAATAAAATTATTTATTTAACTACTTTCGGTGGCGCATTTTTCTTAGACAAGTGCTGCGATTTAATTCCCTTGTTTGTTACTTAATTGGGAAAGCAATTAAATGTAATATTTATTTGCATTAAATTGCTGTCAGCCTAATTATTTTTTGATAACTATAAACCAAAATAAACATATGCCAAGCAGGTAGCAACAACATATTGACCTCGTATTGGTCATCAGATATGGACATTTCGGAAAGATCTTTCAACTTGTCTGCTTCTTGAAGCAGAACGGTAAGGAGTACGAACGAGTACAGTGATCCACTTTAAGCATCTTACTGTAATTAGGTAAGTTACTGATGTCTTAGTTGTGAAGAGTAAGTTCAGAATTCGGCTAATTGTGAACTTTTTAAGTTATCGCGCTAGATGTTGCATGTGTTAATACCTGCACCAGGATCACAGAAGAAAATTACAACTCAGTTTGAGAAGGTCGGAAGATTATTTCAGTAGTATCTTAGATCTAGATACACAAGATGGGTTATGAATATGTTACGACATTTGTGATTTTTACAATGGTGAACAAGGATAAGTGTCTTTCGGGTTATAACGCCATTTGGATTTGTAGGCAGACACCAACATTTCAGAAAAACTGTTTCCATCTTAAGTCTTAAATATGGGGGCACTTTTTTTTCGAAACATTGGTATTTACCTACAAGTCCGTAACCCAGAAGATGAACATCGATATGACGTTCTTGCACACGTATCTTCGCAAAATAGCCTTAAGGCAGGCTACTGAAAACTCATACCTAATCTGAAATAACTCACAATTCACAGTAACTCTCCAGTCTTTCTCCATCTTCATTAGCACGAATAAGAAACATTTTCAGTTGTTAAATCCAGCAAAGAAAGAAGAAAAAGAAGAAGAAATTTTTTTGTCAGTGCAATGTAGAAGTTCACAAAAGCGAGTGGTGTATTTTGAAGTAGGATCTTTCCTGGAAGCAAATCTTCAACCAACAAATGACCTCGGAAGCTACTGCATGCTGAAGAGATCAGTAACAGATCTGCGTGTGTATTTGTAATAGCTCCCCTGCACGCATTCACGCCAAGATGGTTACGCATACACGAAGCTCTACATTTTAACCTGTTGTGCAGACTACTTTCAAATTCTGTTCTTCTTACAACCTGATTTACAAATATATTACTATCAGACGTACACAACTTTGCAGATGATGTACAGCCCAAGAACACATGCGCATATGTGATACTGCTAATGGGACAAACGACCAAGTACGGTTTGTTTTTGGCAAGTCTCTGCAACCAACGTAGGGGGATATAAAATAATTGTGTTCCCTCCAACTATGGTCTTTTACCTGTGTGTGTGATAAACATGTAGATAATTATCATCCTATCATTTGACAGCAAGAAACCTATGTAGTTGATGAAAGGTTGTTAAATAAACCACAGTATCAAGCTTATTCGAACTGGACGTTTCTTTTGTTAGCATTTTGCTTCATATTCACGAATTCTCGAAATAGAATATCGGTTCGGACAGGGCTTATCCATAGTTTTCGTGTTTTTTCTCAGTCTACCCATGTAAGAGCAATAGCGGTACCTTACAATTAGGCTACAACCACATTATTTCAATGTAAGAGCAATAGCGGTACCTTACAATAAGGCTACAACCACATTATTTTACTTCATTATCTATTCAATCCTTATAAAATGTGATGTTTAAGGTTACCACAGCGTCGAGTATGAAGATGACTATCTTTTGGGTTGTTGAGACGTGTACAAGTTTATCAACGTTTCAGAGGTCCTTGCTGCCTCCATCATCATGGCGAAAATTCATCGTCCAAAAGACACACATCTTCGTAAGCTACTCATTTTAAAGCGTCGTAAAATAACCAAAAGACACACATCTTCGTAAGCTACGCATTTTATAGCGTCGTAAAATATCCAAATAATCAATTAGTCTGTCGCAGATGTACATAAGCAATGTTAAGAATCCATAGCGTCTTGCCAGTTACCTACACTGATTAAAGTACGATGGGGTTGAATCCTTGAGAAATGTGATCTGCGTTGTTGAAGACTAAAATATTACAATTAACAATAAATATATAGCAATCCACTATCTGCAACTGTCACTCTGTAAATGTTATATTACTTGATACACTTCTACACACGTAGCTAAAGGATACGAAGGAAATTGCCGGTAGAACAAAGGGCAGACAGACAAGCTGACTGTTGAAAGTTATAGACACGACTCAAATAACAGAAAATTTCCAGCTTAGTCCAGTTTTATTTCTTTGTTAATCCTCCCATGCCTGTTCTTAGATCTTCTAACTAGAATCTATCAGCAATACTTGTTATGTTTGGCATTGACAACTGGCAAGGAGATAAATCGTGTCTTTCATACATCAACATCAGCAACATTTCTTGTCATACTCTGGACTCGTTTGCACTATTTCCGTTTGACACTAATCGAAATAACATAAGGAAGAAGGAGTAGATTCAAATGATTTAAGTGTCATTGATTATTTCTGTTTTGAGTAATAAATATATCCTTTGTATATCCTTTCACTTGAAGGTGGAACATTTATTTCGCACTGTATATGATATGAATTATTGTGCACGTTTTAATAACTGAAGCCGCTTAAGCACGTGAGATACAAGTATATAAATTATTAATTTCTTGTCAGTGATGTAAAAAGTGGAACATTTTTAGTTTAGTTTCATGCCATACCATGTTACTTCGCGGATAATATATTTCGTTCCCGCATTTATTGATAAATATATTTATTTGTACACCTGTGTCCCACGCACTTTATAACACGCCTGTAAAGCCGATGTTGGATATTTAAATGGTCATGCTCAGGACAGGAATTACAAAGTTATATCCCATAACTCGTGTCGAGACAGATAAACACGGCAAAATTCACTCAGTATATCCAACTTCGGATTTTGTCCGAATTTGACCGCTTATACCGATTTTCTTATTCGAAGTTACCAAATATCTGTGCTTCAAACAGTTTATAAATAGACGTACAAATCTGTGGATCTTTCTAAATTTATTTTTTTATCATCAGATAAATTCAAGCAAACTATTCTTTATAAGACCACCGCGGATAAAATTTTCGTCTAAAACTGTCAATGTGTTTAAGCTAATGGTGTATGGAGGAGTGGAAGCAATACTCCACGCATTCGTAACTTCAGAACTAGATGGAAATGTGTGATCCGAATCACAATCCAATCGCTTTAACCTGAGGAGACAGACCATGGTAGACATTGGCTTTTAGGATGAAGAAACCATCAAAAACCTACGGCTGCACTCCAAGAGTAAATTCATACCGGATACTTCCCAAGAACGGAACACTGTGACTGTGACATTAGGTTGCTGCTTCTGCAACTTCCGCAATTTCACACCAGCCACGTGGTGGGCCATAAATAGTGACCCAACTGAAAGCACAACTGGTGATTGTTAACTGTTAACCTATGGACCACGCCGCTTTATAATAGGCGAGTTCTTACCCCTGCGCTGTGCGTATATTCATATTGCCGTCTGTAAGCACGAAACAAATCGAGGACCGGATTTCCAATTTTTCTTAAAATCAGACAAAAATAACAAACACTTTACAGCAGTCGGAACGAATTTGTGCGCTCCACGTCCGTTAGAAGTAAAAGGGGTTGAAAGGGGTAGCAGATAAGGCAGTATATACTATGCATACTATAAATATATTTTCCTAGCGGCTGTAATTTTAGATCGTCATCTGTTTCTATTTCGGCAATGTCTTTGGTTTGCGTAGTAAATGCATTTGTTTCTTATTATTCTCACGATAGTTACGTAAGCGAAACGCAGTGTTTCTGCGGTCCGAAGTGACTGAGTGGGGCGGGGGCGGGGGGGGAGATTTCCAGGTCATCTTGTTTAACATGGTTACTATGTACAAGTTGGTTAAATGTCAAAGGTCACGTTGTGGCGAACGTGCTAAATTTGTTACGCTATGCGTGCATTCCTTAACATAAGAACTACTACATTTTGAAATGTTGTGTTTTGCAGACGCCTGTAGGCTATCGACGTAAGGATGGTGGCAGTAAGCAACTCTAAAAAGTCGGTCAATTTCCAGACTAGACGGCGCAACATACCGGAAGACAGTCATCACCGTTATCGTCGCCGTGGGAACCTGAAATGTCACCTAACAATCAATTTTTTTTAATGTGAAAACATTATGTACCTGTATGGACACTATGGAGAAAAGTCCTTAAGAATTTGACTATGGTGCAGATAGTCAATAAATTGCCAGCTTTTTATGCAATAAGGACCAGATTACTTGCTTGATATTGACGCGGGGGTGAAGAGCAAGGTGATAAGCACTGCGCGCGCACCTCCACGCTTTTTCTACCTGTTCTACCAGGCCGTGCCGTGCACCGACCAGGCCGTGCCGAGTGCAACTATCCACAGCACTAGGGAGCTCAGCTAGCAAGTGATCTTGTCTCTACTGTACAAGGTACGACACGACGGTCGGGTGTTGTAATAATCGTGCTGCACATTTTGGGTTTTAACTATGGGTAGTCAGACATCGCTCAATTGTTACTGAGGCCAAGTGATAGGTAGGTACATCTGCTTCGTATTCGGAAAGTCCCGAGTTCTAAATTAGTTCTAGAGACTGGCTATCCTTTTATTTTCGTAGTTCCTTGCAGTTGCTGCAGACAAAAGCTTGAATATTACATTAAAAAGGCATGACCGTTTTCCTCCACATTCTTCCCAATTCACAAATCATTTGACGCTACAAAATACAAAATTAACCTGTCAAGGGCATCCTATCATTGTTATGAAGTACAATTGCGCTGTAATATAGATACAGTTTCACACATTTTAAACCTCGGTAATAGATGAAGCAGCCTGTTTCCCTCTCCGGCTGTTTTATTCCTGTTGATGTGTCCCCCAGTATCTGTCAGATAGTCGTGGACTCGACATCCTCTTCCTGCCGGAAATCAAACTCCGGTAATCAGGCCCGTAACTAATAACTTCTGTTGCAGTTACTCCCCTCATATTGTCGAAACGTTATATTAAATATGACAAGATGGAACGTATTGGTTTGCGTACATAGTAATTACACAGACAATGTCACACGTACCGTTCCACTGAGAAGCAAAGCATATCATGTTCCATTGTACTTCACAGTTCTGTAATGTTACTTTGTACTGCCCTGTCTGGTGTTACAGATATAAATAGGCCTATATTTCAACGGTAAAGCCAGTCGCCGCAACATTGTGTTTCTGTGAATATTATCGTCCCAAGATCTTCTGTACCTTCTATAATTGTTAGCTAAGGCTCAGTATTCGTACATGTAAAAAAGGACATCTTAAAGCCGATTAGCTAGAAATCTCAGTGGTCCGAAACATGATACAATTAGTATGATAGTTGCACCTCCAATTGAACATTATTGTAAATCAGATCACGCGGATGGAATCGGTAACAGAGACACAGCACAAGTCTGCAGGGGTGCACAGTGAGTGCCAAAAGTAAATACACCAATATAACGCAAAACAAACGTCATCAATACAGTCGTAATAGGATAACTTGCGCAAAAGGTCTTATGGGAATTGTTCAAACTTTAATTAGCTCATATAAATATTTATATGAGGTTCCTGTAGAAATTAAGAGAAGAATACGTTTTGGAAATGCTTGTTATAGAATATGAAAACTATCTATTATTTCTTATGCCTTAGAAAACGCTCAAGATGAATAGCCTAGAACAATAAATATAGTAATTTTTTGTATGGGTGTGAAATACTTTGAAGGAGTATCATAAATTACAAGTATCTAAAAACAAACTATATTCAGGAAAGCGCCTTATAAAACTGAAAGTGATGATAAAATCAATAAAATTGATGAAGCAGACTCATTCTTAAGAAAGTAGTAGCAGTTAAACTGCGAGATAAAACATTATAATTCGTAAATATCTTAAGTTTAAGTTGCAGTCTTCTGGGCAGTAGCGGAGTGCACTATTTGGTTCCAGGTCTACACCATCATTTCGACGAAAAATCTGCCTCCATATTCAAGACTGAAGATAAAGGCAGCATGTTCCTTTTAAACGCTGTTATACAACCGAAAGACTACACTGCACAACACTTCAGAAACTAATTTAAAGTGATGACACCGTCAAATCCTATAACACTATTGGTCCTACAAATTATTTAGTGTACAGTCATAAAAAACAATACAAAATTGATGGAATAAATTCATTGCATCTATAGAAATAACCCATACTCTATATAACGGGTGTTTCTTGATATCAACTGCTGAAGATAGACCCTGTGTCATGTAACTATCTGTTTAGCAGATCACGTTAGTTAAGTTAGATGTCGGTGAACGAGATGAAACAGCAGTTCTAATTCAAGAAATATGAAAAGGTATGAGAATTTTTGTTTTTTGCTTTTACATGTGTCAGGTTTTGTAAACCAGACATGTCAAAGCCAAGCTGCTTAAAAAGGAAGAGACTGTTCCACGGGCCATAACATGGGCCTACTTTTAAACATTTATCTTTCCCCTATTTTCCAAAAAACATACTAATTCAAATTTAATTTAAACACATTTCCACCTCGTTTAACCAAAATATAAAACAGCTGTACACAATTAGTTATTTGATGTGAATTTAAAACGTAAAATTTATAAAATTCGGACACTCGGGACCGTACATCATGCAATAATTCGAGAACTGAGTCCGGCCTCATAAAACATTGAAGAGAGATGAGTCTGACAAGCCCGATGTATACTATTAAAACAAAATAAAGAATTAAATGGAACATATAGACATAATGAACAAGCTACAGTAGCTCTTTGCTACTTGTATATTAATCTTATACATGCATTATAATAAAATTCATAAAAAGGAAGACATTAGCCCCTAAACTAACATACAAAAAAGAAAGAAACAAAGACTGAATTATTATTGCCTGCCATTAAATTCTGGTTTTAAAACGTAATATCTTATATCATTCCTGCAATTCATCGTCTTTTCGCCATATGGTGATGCGGCTAGCAAATAAAGGCATACCTCGGAGATATTGCGGGTTCGGTTCCAGACCACCGCAATAAAGCGAATATCACAATAAAGCTAATATCGCAATAAAGCGAGTCACACGAATTTTTTGGTTTCCCAGTGCATATAAAAGTTATATTTACACTGTACTGTAGTCTATTAAGTGTGCAATAGCATTATGTCTAAAAACAATGCGAGAATTACGAAAATGTGACACAGACACACGAAGTGAGCATATGCTGTTGGAAAAATGAAGCCGATAGACTTGCTCGACGCAGGGTTGCCACAAAACTTCAATTTGTAAAAAAAACGCAATATCTGCGAAGCGCAATAAAACGAGGTATGTCTGTACCAAGTAGACCGCAATGTGTTCATTGAAGCGTAGGTGGCGTATGATGGCATAACCACAAAGCAGCATTAAAACTACGCCATCTAGCTACGACCAGACAAGAAGGAAGGAAGAAAGAAAGAAAAGAATAAAGGAGGGAAGGAAGGAAAGAAAGATGGAAGAAAGGAAGAAAAGAAGGAAGGAAGGAAGGAGGGAAAGAAGGAAGGAAGTAAGGAAGAAAGAAAGGAAGGAAAAAAGGATAGCATTTTATCAAAGAATTTCATGTCTTCTGTTAATCTGTGCAGAAAAATTTGATAGACCGTATGATATTCATTTATCTTTGCGCGTCATATAAAGACACTTCTTTAACGTGTTCAGTGCTTACGTTTTCAAAATAGTTACATATTATTTAATAGAGGACTGTGTCATTTAGTTGATGTATTGTAGATTCTATGCTTCTGGGAGCAACAGATCATGGCAGTTCTGGCAAGTCCAAACAATCTACAAGAGAGTTTGTGTCTGACCCATCACCCGCTGATCCTTATTCTACTTTCTACATTCAAGAATGTTCGTCATCTTCTGCAGATCATAAATGTTCTGTTCTGGGCGAAACTTACCCGATAATCTCACCTTATAACTGATAGACATTTAAGATGTGGTGTTCCTCAGTTTGTAGGTTTGCGGACGTTGTACCAGCGAGTGGAGTTATTTAACGCGGCCGATTATTAAATTTATGACTACCCGTCCAAAATTAATTTTCTGCACACTAGCTGCATTTATGAATACCGACTATGCTTTCTATTTGCAATGCTTTTGCTTCCTAAAAGCCCCCAATACACAATAAACATAAGGATGGGAGTTGTAATGTTCTCGAAACGTTGGAAAATCTACATCAGATGATGTAACTAACTTATCCTCGAAAATTAGAAGCACACGACCTTTAAGAACGCAAGGAAAATACATAAATATACATATTTTGCAACGCCCTACAGAATATCATTATTGTTGTCTCTCACAAAATAAGGAGAAAGACATCTGTAGAAATGCAAATATAATTTCAACGCTCTAATTTATATTATCATTATTAAACGACATGGAGTATTTAATTATTTTTCAAGATACTCTTGTGTAAAACTACGCATTTTTTGATGCCATATGATCTGAGCTACTACTTATATTGTCGTTAAGTAAAGCACAGATATATACTAAGAAAGTGGTACTCTTTGGTATTCCAAGGACTTTCAAGTATCATTCTTTTAAGATTTACTTTGAGTTTCTTTCAGACATTAGTGAAATAAAGTTGGCAATTACATTCTTAGTAACTTATCCCAAATACTGCATACTTATTTTCTCTAATCAACTAATATAATCGAAGTGAGGAATGTATATTAGATTTACTAACCTAATTTTATACTGCACAAAAACTATGCTCAGGCGCGGGGCCTCTATGGGCCAGAAATTATACGTTCCTTTTATCACTGGCACCTATCTAGAAGCCAGTTAGACAGACAGATAGACGGACAGATACATGTAAGCAGCATGAAACATCTTTCAATGGTCTATGAAGAAACCGAAAATTGGAATTAACAGAAAGGAAAGAAAAGAAAAAAGTGAAAAACTGGTAGTTTCAAGGTGAAGCTGTGGAAGAAGAAAGAAGAATGTCCATGCACGCACGCAGGCAGGCAGGCAGCTAATTAACCGAGGATGCTCGGATGGTATCTATTGAATTCCACTAGCCAAACGAACAGCACATCTCTGGAGGGACTGGCCCGTCAGTACGTACAGGCTGGGGCCGTCTATAGAAGTCAGACGTCGAAGATGTTCAAAGGGGCAGTACGTGTACCAGGTACTTGTTTTTAAAATTTGTAATTTCAAAATTTTAATTTAAATACGGTATTACCATTCTGTCTTTAGGCAAATAAATATTTTTTATTCACTCTAAGTCCTATAAATTAATGGGCATGAGGTTAAAATACGTAAATTCTGGTACGTATGTAATTTATATATGACGATGGAAATTTTATGGTTTGCTTCGTACTGGCCTAGATGACGTTTCAGGAGTTAGAAAGGTAATTATATTACACTATAATGACAGATTTTCTTAATATTAGTGGCAATGGAACGAAAAAAAGTACAGTTTAAATAATAGTCTAGTATGCTAACCCCAAAACTGCATGAGTCAATAAGGAATAGTATCATCGCCCTGATGATGGAGGCAGCATGGACCTCTGAAACGTTGGTGGACATCTACCAGACTACAAGGCGCAACAACCCAGAAGACAGCAATCTTCACAATATACATTGTCCAACATAATATTAGTTTAATGAATAAACCATGTCACAAGTCTTTAAGAATCAATGAAATAATATAATCACACAAGTCTGCGCACTATAGTGGGTATAAAAGTGCAAGAAATGGGTGCCGAGTCTGTGAACAAGAGAAAGAGATGGTTGTAAATCAGTGAATCAGGCAGTTGCACGGCATTCTGGTTGAAGCTGAAGCTGATCTGTATGCAAGTCCACTTAACAGGGCCCTGTAGAAAAGTGTGACAACTCTGGGGCATATCCGGATAGCCTATTCATGCATATGATGTATGTTAGTTCACAACATGCGGATATTTCGGAGCATACCAGGATATTCGTGCATGTTAACTGTGAAAGTTGCCACGTGACCGTGACACATCCAGCGTAGATCTGTATATTCGTATGCATGAATTACATAAACTGGCAGAAAAGTCTTAAAAGTCTGGAAATGTTCAGATATTCGTGCATTATGATCTGTGAATTGGCACAAAGGTGTGACGACTAGTCTATGATATTTCTTCACAACACGAGAAATTCATTTGATTGAATACTGGGGTAGGATACACTGATACTCTTACAGAACTTTCCTTATGGATAAGTTAGAATCAAATTATCGACATAGCATCCCTCTATTTTCTCACTAACAAAAATATAACAATTTTCTGTTATATAAAATTGCAGATGTGAAACAACATGGATAAACGTGTGTCCTTTATATAGTTTTTTTCAACAGAGGTCAAAGATTTATTGTACAGCTCTACAATAATCTAAGCCACATATATTACAACGTTACATGTAACACAAAGTCTTTATTTTATTATTATGGACACGAATTGAACTGAAAACGTCTCTAAGAAATCTTTTTGAGATGTGTATATTACAGAAGCAACTAACTACATGGAACAGATTTCTTTAGAATCTAAACTTTGATTACCTAGTCACAAAATTCTCCTTCTTATGATACCTGTAGACTAATTATCATGTTCACGGAAGCCAACGAATAGAACTTAACATAAGTCAGATGAAATCAGTCCAACAAAAATCTACGCATTTCTGATTTGTCCCACGAGTGCCACATGTCACGACCACCATCTCACACTCCATGTGTTTGACCACAAGCTAGGAATGTAATGTTTGATTAAATTCGTGTTTTTATTGAAGCATTACTTTAATATGCTAACAATTCAAGTGATTGCACTCTGAAAGGGCAAATAGGCCTTACTGAAATTATAAAAATTAAATTGATTCCGAAAATTTTAAGGTTTATCATCAATACCAAACCCAATAAAAATTTGTTTCAGTAATTAGTTTCACAGCTGAAACACGCAGATCGACGGAAACGTCCTTACTATAACGGCTTATTTTGATTTATTTCGTATAAATAATGCATAAACTTAGAATTCTTATAATAATGATGTAAGACAGAAAGGTGATACAATGAGGAGTGCCTAAAAGATCATAGCAAAAAGAAAACGAAGTTGTTGACTAATTTACGACTATCGGGAAAGTTAGCATCTGATGACACACAGTTGACGTCACATTTATTTATATCATCTTTCATACTGGTTGGTTTGACGTAAAGAAATTAATGTATGTGTATAAATACTATATTGTGAGTAAGCACAATTTCTTTAAACATTTTATAAGGTTAGATCTTTAAAATGAAGGAGTCTTAACAGATTGATTTATGATAGAATAAATACAGTTTGTTATTTCAGATACGCCTCCAAACCCGTTAATAAGACAGAAAAAAGATATGTTACTTTATATCCATCAGAAACGTTTTTTATTACTGTTTCGAAGCGTAGAGAATGCGTTAAACAGAGTTTTACATTACCGACACCACAAGAAAAGCTGCCCTGTATTCATTATTAATATGATACATTTGTCGGTCCATAATCCTGTACATTCTAGTGATGTTCGTTTTATAAGCCAGTGGTGAATAATTAATTAGTCTAGCGCAGGACATTGCGGGTCATACATCGCTATTAGGATAGAATTTCGCATTAGCTCTTAATCGGTTGTAGTGCGAGGGATTTTTTTATTTTCTGATTAATTTATGGTGACGTAGACAACATGTTGGTGTCCTCCTTAGCACTAAGGTCAGCCGGCTATGGACTGGACGACTGGGATTCAATCCCCGACGGGGGCAGAGAATTTTTCCTTTAGCCTATGCGTCCAGACCGGCTCTGGGGACCACGCAGCCTCCTGTCCAATGGGTACCGGAGTCCTTTCCCGGGGGTAAATCGGGAACAGGGCGTGCTGCGGACCACTCACCCCCATCTAGTGCCGAGATTGAAAATGAGTGGGAGCTATATCGGCTCTCCTCTACGTTCCAGCATTGGAATGTAACGGGATGGCTTTATTCCACAGCCCAAAGTAGTAAATAACATTGATGAATTCAGAGTTAGAAGTATACTGTAGAAACTTGGATCTTAAATTTATTTCGAAATTAATCTGAAAGAATAATAAAATAAAACTGCAAGTTTCTGTCTCAAATAAAATACTATGCGACTCAAGTAGAAATACTTTTTGTTAATTCTGTGTTGAAAAGTAAAAGCTGTTTAGTGAGATTTCGGAGAATATGAAGATAGTTATTTATTATCCTTGGTTCTAGCAAACAAATCAGGATTGAGTAGAAATTATGCAGAGGCAATGGGCTTGTTACTCACTAGTCAAGACATAGAAACCTTCCACATGAGAGGAGGCCAAGGGTGGACTTCGGGTTGTTGCGCCATGGAAGATGAAGATGATGAAGAAGAAGATTTATTGTCCTGATAATGGAAGCGACGAGTATCACTGGAACATCGGTATACTTCTACTAGCCTACAAGAAGCATAACCCAGAAGACATCCATCTTCACACTTGCCTAAGGAATAACTAGAAATCTCATAAAAATGGGTTTTCAACAGCAAAGATCTTTTAGCGACAAATGGTGATATAATTAGTGAACGGTAAATTGAAAATGGAGTGGAAGCATGCGACCGTCGCCTATTTTAATTATTATCCAGACAGTTTCCTGGAGGGGCTGATAAAATCAACAAAGTCTTCAGGCATCGACGCCTAGATTTGAACTTGGGGCCTTATGAATAATGCGTTTAGTGCAGTAACGGCTGCACTATATCTGATCTGCATTCTATTTCCGGTTATCTAGCTGTGAACACATCAAGGTTTCATGAACAAAACCTGCTGACTCTGTCGTCAATGTCGACGTGCAGATGTTTATACGATCTCTGATACGGTTGTAAATTGTTTGCAAATCAAAACACGGAAAAAATTTCTCTCTGGTCATGTAATTTTGGTATGGACCACACTAAGAGGCTCTAAAAATGTCATTAGTATTACAAAATTATCAGCAGAAACGAAGAGTTCACCTGTTCTGATTACGGGTTCTAATTTTATAGTTTGAATGCCAAAACATTCTAACTTAAGATTGTAAAAAGATATTTTAACCAATTACATGCCAATAGATCGACAAGTTTCAGCTCCCACTGTTGCAGTAATTAAGTATTTGTCTTGATGGGAAAGGGTAAAATTGTTGTATGTTCTATAAACGAAGCTGCAGATAAGCCACAAATCACTCCCCATAGGGGTTACGGTCGAATCATCTTTATGTAAGCAAATGTTAAAATGATGGCCACCAGCTTCGAGGCACTTATTGACAATTAACATAACAGCAGCTTGCACCCGCTACAACATATTTACACTCAGACTGTATCATGTTATGCAATTTCTGAAACTTTCTTGGTCGGTTGGTGTAAACAACAGACTTCAGGTTGCTCCAGATGAAAAAGTGTAAAGGTCAATGGTCCGGTGACCGCGGTGGCCATTTCACGGGATCACGACACCTGATCCACTAGTTTAAAAACATAATATCAAGGAAGTCAGCATCTTTTATTTTTATTATAATGCATTATATTCCTGTAGGGTATGACTTTTGGTCCCGTTCTGTACACTGTAGAGAATAATATTTGGGACTAAGATGAAGTAACGGATTTGAAGAAAAATTTATAATAAACTGCATATAACGTATATGAGAGCAACACTCGTATTCCGTTTGTAGATCTGTGCATAAAATTTAACTATTATGTCTCTTATTGGGTTTCCACCTAGCCATTTTAATATTAACTCACAAACACAAACCATTTTAATGGGTTTATTGACGTATCTAGCAATTGATTTTAATAGCCCAACATGTTTCTCTCTTTCATAAATCTATGTGATCAATATCAATCACTGTATGGGGTAAAACCCATTATATCTTAAAAGAACACGTATATGGCGAAACAGTAAGCAGTAGACCTACATACATGCGAAGCAAGACTTTAAAATGTGAGCTATGATATACACGACAAATAACGCCGAAGAGCTATCAACCAAGTTAATTTACTTCCATCGTCTCTCATGAGGCCAGCGGTTCAAAATCTATAAAATGCATGAACATCTGTATAAAGAACTTCGCTTCTCATCTCTACAGAAAAAGAACGCAACCCATAAACGTCACACGACTACTTTTAGTATTAACCTTATAGCATACAAAACAACCGTTTGTCATAGCGTGGAACAGAAAATTAGTTTTGAATTTGCGGACAGCCAAGTTTCTTATTTATTAGTGTCATTGACACAATACGTTTCTGCTTTTCAGCCAAGTTGCATACTTGCTGAAAACCACTACAACTAAGAAATATAATTAATCGTGTGGGATATTGTATTTTAAAACGAATTTCATAATTTTATATGAGATTCGATGTTCTCACGGCGGTAAATATACAGATTGTGATCTCGGTCATGACGTCTACAGACTTATTGATAGTTTCAAACGTTTCGGAGGAAAGTGTCGACTCCATTTTTAGGGTTAATGTGTAGTAAGGACCAGATTACTTGCTAGTTCTTGGCACGGGGGGTGAAGAGCAAGGTGATAAGCATTGAGCGCGCATCTCCACGCTTTTTCTACCTGTTCTACCCGGCCGTTCCGTGCACCGACCAGGCCGTGCCGAGTGCAACTATCCACGGCACTAGGGAGTTCAACTAGCAAGTAATCTGGTCCCTACTATAGGTGACTTGATTCCTCTAGTTTAAATTTATCGTTTTCGTTGACGCTTTTTTCAATTTAGGCCTGTGAACTCTATTGTCCTCGTAACGTATCCCACGATTACCATCATGGCCAACCCGATATCGGCGTTCGGTTTTGGTTTTGGTTTTAGTGACAGTTTTTGATATCGGGAATTTGGATTACCTTATTTAAATTAATCCAACTGATCAGATTGTAAGGTTCCACTTTATGACGAAAGCAAAGCCAATTTTCGAAACGCAGTGTGCTTTTAAATGAATGTATATAGGAAAATGTTTAAGAACATGCATCATTTTAAGATTACATAGGTTTTTGTAAGAATTGTCTACGTGAGTTTGGGTTAGTTTAAGTTGTTAGATTAATTAGGTATTTTATAATTTTTATTCTTCATCAGATATTATTGGAAGGGTCAATTTAAGAACTATGAAATGGGTGGGGCATGGGACAGGTGAGAAATGCATACAAGATCTAGTCGTAAATGAGAGGTTAACATAAAATTGGTTTTAAATAAATAGTGTATGAATGTACGGACTAGCTTTATCTGATTCTAGATAAAGATGAAAGGCTATTATTTATGAACACAGTAATGAAATTTTGAGTTTCGTGAAAGAAGGAGGAACTCTGTTTAATAATAACAAATAATCTGTCGAGATAAGAAACACACAGGCAAATGAGGTAAAGGAAATACGTGGATTCTTAAATATTGGGCACTGGGTCCCTTCCATATTAGTTTTATGATTTCTTAAAATAAGACTGCAGATTAATAGAGTTCAGGCCAGGAGATCGGTGATTAAATGTTTTGGACAAAGTTACTTTCCCATTTGGTTTACGTACAAAGTATACCGTTGTAATTTTGTCACCGACCCTGAGGTTTGCTAAACTTTATGCTTCAATAACTTGAGTCCTTGCAAAAGAAATGGAATGCTCCTTTTTTGTTTTAGTTCTTGTGTTCAACGTAATTGAGAAGTCAAGATGTGGAGTAATACAAGCGTATTTTATCGACCGCCTAAATTATTTTACGCTCCGATCACTTTAGTAATTTTTCGTTGACATCAGAAGCAAAAATACTCTAAGCGGCATGAAAACTTTAAGAATACTTATAGCATAATCTAGAACATCTTTTACCCTGGTATACAGTAGTTAGATGTAATTTGAAATACCTCGCCCTGAGATTCTTATACTGTGAGGCATTTATTTTATTTTCACTTCTTATTTACATGACTTTAAAAACAATGAAAAATTTTTACAGCAAAAATAAAATTAAGAATATGTGTAATTCAATTCTAATGGTTCTGACGATGGTGCATTACACTTAAAATTATTCTTTGTTTGCACTTTTTCTATTGTCCTTGTTGTTTTAGAGGCCGGAGTTAATGTCAATTATTGCGTTTTTGCTGCTGGTCGTTTTTTTAGAGTTTTATGAGTGGTCCTGTAATTTTTATTTTACAATATTCTTACTATCATCTGTTTACAAGACCTTTACTCAGGTGGATATGTTGAGACAGTTGGATGACATGTTGTCCAGTGACGGAGACTAGCTCTATCTGACGGACCTGAATAGGTACCTCTAGCCTCAAGACGGAAACAGATCTAATTTCCGAAACGTCGTGGTTTCTTCCTTTTTAAACAAGGATGATGGAAAATGTTCAGACAAAGAATAATTTTAACTAAAAAATATCTGTCTTCTTTTGAAATATTCTATCAGTGACTACTGAATTTTCAATGTCATAGAATTTATTCACGAAATAGTAAGGGTATTTTATCTGTTTATAGGCTAATATGGGTCTATAATGAGGATGCAACAGGTTTTCAGATCTTATATTATCACATGTAAGCGTAGCGCAGATAAAGAATTCATTTCTATATACACATTATCTAAAAATTTCCCAACTAACCTTTCAGATTTCATGACATTTTTTTACAACTCGTGAAGGTCCAGTTGTTCCTTTGGTCAACATGCTCCCTGTATCCTACAAAATCCAACGATTCATTACTACGACCACAGCAACTTACCATTGCCCCTGAACCTCATAAATCAAATCATACGTTAACACCTACAATATTTTTATATTATACTCTGTCTGTTCCTAGATCTTTGAAATGGTCTCTTCCAATCGGAGTTTTATGCCAAAATTTCTATGCATTCATAACACTTCCATGAGTGCTACATTCTCTGTTCATTTCATCGTGGTTGCTCCGTTAACACAATTTGGCAAAGAGTAATAATTATGAAGCTCCTTACTATAAAAATATATTTTCATACAAGTTCTTATTAAAATTCTAAACTTATGCACTAAACGGTAAGTTCTGTGCCATTTGCTTTCAAGTATGTGGACGTATTACTTACTTTATGAAAACCTTGATATCAGGACACTTCTTTAGATCGTCTTTGATCTATGTCTGTTTTCAAAGTATGAGTATTAATTTTTATGTTACTTTATATTGGGATAGGTTTTAAACGTAAAATAACCACAATGTCGTGACTATAAGACAAACTAAGATGTTTATATTTGCTGTGTGAAATCGATAGATTTCGGTACCTGTATTCCACGACCTCGAAGCTAGGGAACAGAGGTTCAGGCGGCCTTGCGCTGTGAAAGTCATTATTTTACGTATACTTGGTACAAAGATTGCACGTTCTACTAAATGTGATTATTACAAAGCCTATTCTATGGCCATCTGGCGTCTCGAAACTATAAGGGCACTGATTTAACACAAAGTTCTGGACTCTCTTTATCTCTCTTTCTTTTAAAGATGCCAAATCGAGTATTGTTCGCATTTTTTACAATATTCAATGTTTATAAAAAATAAAAATATGACCATTAATTGTGGTCTTAAATTTCATAGGCAACTGGCCTTGTAGTGACAAGTAGTAATTGTAGTAACTAAGAATTAAAATCAGGCAATACTGTTGATGTATTAAGTGTAGTAACCTAGTCCTACGATGTGACTCATTACTACGTATTTAATGAAAGGAGAAATTTATAGTAATATATAAATATAACTTTTATATCTTTTCTTTCAAACCTGACACCAACTGGTGTTGCTACTGCTCTGATTAACAGAGAAGCCAGATCAGAAACAATGTAATTGTTATAAAAGTATTTACTTCACATTTTTACAAGGAACGAAATTGCAAATATTGATAGACAAGAGATATTAGGAGCTATCACACATTTAAAAACCCGTAGCATTCTAAAAAGTAAAAAGCTCATAAAGTAATTGTCAGTAAAGTTTAATAGGCCTATTCTACTAACCTATATTTTTCTGTAAAAAAAGTAATTCTTAAAAGCTGATAATTGCTTGGGTAGAATAGAAATTCTACACCTTTCCATAAACTGAAGTGTTCATTACCATGTTTACATTAGGCTCCAAGTGGTCCGGAAATCGAACCAAACGAAACCAGTCCACACCTTACCAAAACATTACTCCAAGAACAATTTTATTTTCCTCCAATCTATTCCTAGGTCTTCCATTTTGTCTTTTCCCTTCACGTTTTCTGATCAGAAATTTGCATGCATTTATCTTCTCTCCCAAATCTGCTACATACGCCACACATTTCACCCCGTCTTATTTGATCATCTTAATGAAAGATGTTGAAGAGTATTTAAATCCCATTATGTAATGTTATATAGCCTCCTGTCGCCCGTGTGTTCCCTTAAAATCAGAATGTTGTTTCATCACCGTTCGATATAACGTATCGATAACTGAAACAGTGAGTTCATTTATCTACTGTTGTATCTACTTGGTACCACAAGAATTTCAAGCAGGCGCTGTGAATAGACCTACAAAGTTCCAACATCAAGACTACAGCAACACGAAAATGGGGTTACATTTTTACGTTGTTAAAGCAGATATCAATTAAAATTAACGTGAAAGTCTATCCACTTACATACACAAGTAGTTTATATATCAGATTGTCAACAATTTAATTGGTTAATTAATATTCAATGCAGTGAGAAGTAACTCCTTGCAACACCTAGTGAAAGAAGACATAAGCTAGTGAAGATGTTAATAGAAATATAGGCTAATAACTTATAAACAAAAGCGACAGAGCCCAGGCAAATATATATCCTCATTCTGTCTCACGCGGACGATTTCTGTATTTTCACTGCTGTAATTAAACATCGTTAACCTGAAGCACACGATATTTTATAAGTCAATGGTGTGAAAATATTAAGCATTACTAGGAAAATTATTCTATAAAATGTTTTAAATTTTACTAAAATAAATGAAATGTCATTCTTGTGGCTTTCTTTGAAACTGAACTTTGCTGCAAGATATATTTTCTGCAGCATAAGACTTTTAAGTTAGTCCCATCATGACATTACAAATCATGAAATTTACAGGAAAATATAAAAATTCGTCACCACTTCTAATGTACCCACAAAAGACTTTTCGAATAATAAAAACTATTTATAACAGTGAATTTTAGAAGCAAATTCTTTACAGTTTAAGAAAATTTATTTATTGTTAACACCAAATACAGGCTATGTTTCGTAAAAAATATTTAACTGAAATATACAATGCACATATCTGCAATATTCTTTACAATTTTGAACAACTTCCAAAATTACTAGGCAAAATATAAAATGAACATCACTTTATGAAGTACCTTAACATTACAGAAACCCCCGATAATGCGGGAATATACAAAGAAGATACAGATGTGCACATGTCTAGGCAGATGAAAGATTGTTCTACTTTAAATACATGTTTTAAGTTAATTTGTGGTAGTGGCGAAAGAAGTGAATTATTTTAAGGTCAAAATGTGGTATTAATTAAAGTGCGAGTTACAAAAGTAAGTAAGAAGATTTAATAAAATGAATGAAGCCTTTTAAAGTCAAAGTTCTTCTGAATTTTACTTACAATCCACCCAGTACCTCAAGGAAATACACCGGTTCTTCATTACAAATAAAAGATGGTCAATTTTATTTAAGGAAATAGAATCCTGTTTACTACAATATTCGTTGTTTACTATAAGAATCACACGAAACCCATAAATACACTCTCTGGGCAGAATTCATGGCTATTTATTATAAAAGCTGTTAAGGGTTAAAAACGCGATTAGCTATGTGACGTGCGATATTTTTAGCAATTAAAATTGCACAGGAACTGTTAGACCTATGTTATGTAAGCATTACGCAGTATAACCTAACATTATAATTCATGCTGCACACTAACTAGATTTTTCGTCGATTCACTGTTTATGTAACGACACTTTTCAACTGCATAGGTTATAGTGCCGAATGAAAGGACGATTGTGACGAGTAGTTAATTAGAAATAATGTGGAAGGAAGTGATCGTGGCCAACTTTAAGACACTAACTCCTTATTTGCCTGGAGTAACTTTGGAAAAGAATTCATTTTTATAATACATTTATAATGCCAACAATGTGTAACATAGTGTAACATAAACTGTTCTTCGGCCATATGTTTAGATAATACTATATGAAAATAAATCAAATATAACAGATATCAGTAGTTTCATAATTTAAATATTTAAAACTTGTTACTTGCATTTCTTATGGAATACAATCAAATTCTTCCAGGCTTTGCGTTTAGGCTTGTTACACAGATAATTTCGTTATTTTACATTTCCAGATATTGTTTTATGTCATTAATAATTGATATGTCTGTTTTAATGCAATATAGGTTTAAGGTTCTACAGTGGTGAAGATATCATTGTAAGAGGCAACGCCATGGATTTGGAGGTTGATACCAACATTTCGGAGGAAATATTGCCCCCATCTTCAGAGTCCCCTGACTACAATTCGACATGTTGTTACAACCAAAAAGACATTCCTTAACATGTTATGATATTACTTTAAAAATAAAATATTCATTCCAGATTAACTTTTACCCCAGTTCAAAAGAACTCTTATTTCCACATTCCCAACCTGTTCTATCAAGAATCGTCAAACTTGATCTACGTCTTTTTTATATTTTATAGATCTTAATTTATGTCTGGTCACGTATACGTTAGCAGGAACGGAGATACATCTAACGAAATATGTAAATGAATGAATAAATGAAGTGATAAATAAGTATCAACATGTCATGTGGGCTACTTGATTTAACAGTATAGCTTAGATGTGTTGATAGGATACACTTACCTTGTTCTTGCAACTTGAATAGAGCAGATAACCAGTCACGTTGATGTGGAATGCCACTCTACATATCACGTTGATGTAGAACGCCACCCTCCACCCTGCAAAATAAGTCTCCGATTATTATCTGAACGGACGCAAAACAAAGAAATTACTGAGTCGAATCTACAACTATTGGATTGGTTGTTGACTGATATACTGATGTTAGGAATTTAGAAAGACTACAGTAGGGGAAAGAGATGACTTGATTTGAATACAGATAACAAGAAATAATGAGAAACGTGGGGCTGTTGTTACAACAACGAACATCGTGTTGGCCAGCTGTACAGTGGCATGCAATTAGTCCACGAAAATTATAGCCTATTGTTATGTTGTGACTTTACCATTCTTGTTGGGTATTGTTGAAACTTTCATTACAATCTGCAATAATTTCGCGACCTTCATTAACATATTTTCCATTCTTTTTTCTGCATAATTTACGTCTGAATAAACTGCACCACTCTTTGAAAATAATTAAGAATGATATTTTTCATTACGTGACATGTGATTTAAGTAACCTAAAAAAATATTAATTTCCTCCAACTGAGCCAGTAACAAATGTTAAAATTTACGTGGTGGAGATGTATGTCCTATCACTATTCTACCTTAACACGTCCGTAATTAACGGTTGAGACATTTTATACGTTGATATGTTTTTATCAGTTTATTGGAAGGAGGAAAAGTAATATCAGCTGTTTTAATTTATAATTGTTAAAACAGGTGCTCAGAACGTAAGCCGAACATTCGTGAAGCAGGTAAGTAAATATGTTGTGGTCAATTAGGAGCGTATGTATTGGTAAGTGCATAACTTTTAGTTTCACAAAGTTAATTTAAATTCAGTGACCGAAAAACTCAATTCTAAGTTCAAAAGTCTCATTAATATCTTTTTACAGCTAATGAAATATCACGGACTTGTTCAATTAATTTTCAGGGAAGTCTGTGTCTGAAAAGTAAGGTTTTAAGCAGTTCGTAGTTCATGGTGGAATAAATGACAAGAGTGAAAAAATATACAGATACGTCTGTACGACAACTGTGTGGCCCATCCAGTCCTGTAGAACGGGTACTCACTTTCTTCACTCGGTAACAGAGCGGCCGAACCTTAAAGTTGATTACTCACCTCCACACTGCGTGAGGTTAAGAATGACTGGAGTAGTATGTCCATTCTCCAATGTTCCTTCAAACAGCGTTGCTTAAACACGGGGGCAGTTTAACTTTTTACCATAGTACGTCTTTGATAATATTAAAAATAAATTTTATCTTTTGAATTTTCTTGGCGTGTTGTGGGCCTATAATTATAAAATTATAAAAGTGTAACGAGTCTACGTGTTCAAGAAAGTTCCTGTCCTAATATCTGTAAAATCCACTCTAATGATTACCACTGACATTGATTCTTGACTTGTTTAAAGATAACAGTTTCAACCACACAAGTCATAAGCTTATTTACAATAATAAACTGAAGTAATGTAGACGGAAGTGGTAGTGGCCCAATTTAACTCTTTGAAGCCCAATTTTAACTATGTGTTTAACCTGCCTCAACAGTCAATAAAACTTTTTTATTTTTTGAGTTTAGTATGATTCTCACTGTAAGCAGGCCTCATAAAGCAGAGAGGACGGTAAACAAGTAGAATTTGAG
>NW_019059851.1:489712-519000 GCF_000696155.1 Zootermopsis nevadensis | reverse complement strand
GACGATCTTAAACAAGGAAAGAAGATGACGTTCCAGGAATTAAAGCGAGAAGCCGAGAATAGGGACAACTGGAGAGCTCTTTTTGGGCAGAGCAATGGACCTGTCGTAAGACAGAACACTTAATAATAATAATATGGGAGGCCCGGGGTACTATTCTCGAACCGGAAACATGATGTCATATCTCGAAATTTTTATGGAATTTTCAAATCCGTTCATCTTCTGTACTCTTCACAATCTGTCGGTAATGGCACATTAAAATTCTACGATTAGGCTGTATCATATGCAGTTGGAGGAACATAATTTAATCAAAAACCCACACTCCATTGTTTAACATGTGAGTATTTTGGGAAAGTTTCATTTGTAAAATCTTGTGTAATATACTCCCTTGACATCATCTGGCTACAGAGATAAAACTGTTCGTTCAGTCTTCAAATCAACTCTCTTTTATCGTATTTTCTCTATTTCAAGGCACCATCGAGTGTAAGACGCACCATTAATTTAGTAATACTTCCTTTGAGGAAAAATATGTATATTACAGCAGAAATTGTCAATATTCAAAAGTAAAACTTTTTGTGTAAACAAATTCGAAAACTTCTTTGTTGCTTTCTTTGTGTTTGCTGTCCTATCACTAGTGTTCGCTTTAGTCATACAATATAATGTTTCAAAGTAGATTCTTCCACGCAGTCAAATGTCAGACGCACCCCGACTTCAGAAATTGCAAAACGAGAAAATATTGAGTATTAAAATCGACTAATTACAGAATATTTATGCCTATACATATGCTAGGAATACGAAATTCATGTATTCATCACAAAAGTACTTTGAATTTCTTTCAATAGTATTTTGACACGGCTGCAACACTATCACTGTACTGAGATTTTAGTGAAGATATTGTATTTCGGGTTGATGCAACAACTCAGAAGACAGCCACCTTCATTCTCGCCGCCGCGAGAACTTACAAACTCATTAAGGATTTATCTGCTTTAATCAGTTATTACTGTCGAATCCGGAAGCTTCCCAACTTTGAACAGGCCATTTCTGAACACCCAGTGTGCTACATATAGCCTCGTGTGCTTGAATCCTTCTTGGATACCCGGTATTCTGTAGCAGTCTACAATTGGTTCTCAGATCACAGGCTTAAAAACATTGTTCTCAGACGGAGCGAGATATCAGATATCACATTTCATATGGATCGTGCGTACGCAGGAAAAATCCACTGGTCGCAGGTTATGCTTAGCATGACAGATGGTCTGATATGGATTATGCAGCTTGGTTGCATACTGAATTAGGTACGATGGTGGGGCAACAGTTCACTTGTGTGTTCTCATATGCAGAAGTAGTCACTGTGAAGCAAACGGATGTAGGCATAGTTAAAATATTTTCATATTTGTAACTCTCATAAAATGGTTGTACCGTCATTCATTCATGGAGGATGCGATGGTCGGGTCATTTATAACGCATAGCAGGGATAAAGATAAAATATTTGTAAGAAAAACTTTTGTGAAGAGACAACTTGTTAGACATAGACATGAATGAGAGGAAAATGTTGAACTCAATCTTAAATAAAGAGACTGCGAGAAAGTGTTAGTTACTAGATTCATCTAGCTCAGTGCTGGGTCCGGTGTCAGGATTTTTTGAACGCGGCAATAAACCTTCAGGGATCATAATAGGCGAAGGATTTCTTGACTCGCTGAGCTATTATCAGCTTCTCAAACAGGACTGAGCTACATATTCATAACGAAAGTGGAAAATGTTTGTGATAAAAGCTATGTATGGTAATCACATTAAAATATCATCCACTAAATTTTTGAAATGTTAGACACTTTACAGAAAAAAAACAATATTTAATTTTAGCTTCTTGGAAAGTAGGTTTCGTATCGAACCACTAAAGAAGGAAGTTAAATTCTACTCACAAATTTCAGTATACATTCCCAACACCAAAATTAATCAGATCCGATTCAGTGATTTCGTAGACGAATTCTATAATGCAGCAAGCCGGAACGAATTCACCAGACATCTAATATTTGTTCACTCGTCATATTTTACACAAACGTCCTTAGTATTAACTGAACTGCATGTTTCTGACGCAAGCGCCAATCTTTAGATTCAAATGTCTACGTAGTTATTACACTCGTGTTTATAAAACCAATAATTTCCATCATTTCTTTTAGTCAAGTGAAATAAAACATTTTCTAAAATATTAAGCGTTTATGATAAAATGTTTTGACAACTGAAACTTTTTAAATTTTGTTAGTTTCTGTAGCACAGGTAGATGAGGTCTGCTTTTGATGTTTTTATCTAAAACAGAACGTATTTTTGTAACAGTATGTTGTTTCGATTTTAAAATATGTATCTGTGTCTACGAAATTGTTTACATGTCCGAGGAATATCTCTTAGTGTGTACTAGTGTTCAATAACATTTTGAACAGTGCTGCTATCTATGTGGTTATTTTGTGAATGTTTTATGTTACACCCCTTACATTAGATTTCGTAGACAAAATCTGGGGACCGATAAACGAAAGAACATGACCACCCCGATGCTGTAGTAATCAGCGAATTTAGGATAGTATTCGAAAGGTACCGTATTCTATTCCAAATGTCACTAATTTTAAATTTAAAACGAACAATAAGAAATCTATCAGTATGTCAACCAATCGCCTGAATACGGAAGAATAACCCCCCCTCCCGAAAAATCATGTGTGCACACTTCAGAATATAGAAAATTTTGAGTGCACTATCAGCATAACAGATAAAGCATTGTCACAAACCTTTAAAAAACCTCTGGTAAATCACGACCATTTTTGAGCGACCACTGCCTGTCTTAGTAGTTAATGCCAAGAAGGCACAGACTAAATAATGTGGACATTATGTACACGTTTCCTGCAATATGTTGCAGTTCTGAACAGATCTGTTTCGCTACTGGTCTTTAGAATCTAAACCAGAAACGTGTACGGGGGTGCTGCAACAGAGATAGCCCGAATGCTCCCGGAGGTATTGCCCTCTAGCACATGTCTGCCCTGCGATGCTAATCTCATGGAGCACGAGTCAGGGGATGTACACCAGGGGCAAGTTTGACCCCGGGGTTGCAGTACCCATTTCTGGGCTTCTGGCAAGCCACATGGCAAAAAGGAAACTGAGGCTAGAAGGTTAACAGCGTCTTCGTCAAATTCTATTTTCGTAGAGGTTCAACGTCCTCAGCTGTACTGTTCGATTTATTTAGGAAATATATTTTTTTTTGATTTTTAAGTTTTATAAATGGAATTTGAAAGAAATTTATTCCCCATGCCGAGCACATGACACGCACGTGAATCTCTCTCAGATTACTTACACATCTCTAGCCCAACGTTGCATGAATTCAGTTAACTTAATCAGAAATAATTCGATGTTGACTGGTCTGGTCTCAACTTCAGATGGTTAATACATATAAAAAAACAAACCAAATGAACAGCTATTTAAATCCAGCTAGCCTCCATTCACTTATTATGTGGATAGAATAAGCATCACAACTGCTGATATGCTGTTAAACATAATTTATTTGACAATTATATATATTTATATATAAATGTTGTATTGAAGAGGGAGAATACAAATGGTATGGGCTACTGTTACCTTGCAAATGTCAAATAACTGACTTATTTAAGCGACTTTGAAACTTTAAATGTTGGTTGGGTATAAGAAATTTCTAAAAAGTCTGAAGACAGAAAAATTGGCCACGATTTTCGATTCATAAATCTCCGGGCTTCAAAGACGAACCTCTAAGTGCAGATTTCCCTTCGTTTGCCATGCTATCTTAGCTAGCTCGCGAGAGCAACTCTTGATGTAGACTCAAACAACAAATTTCATCGAAATCCTTTCGGTACATCAGAGATGAAACATGCGGTCAAACATAAAACCTTTTTCATTTTGTTATCTGTTAGTACTTTGCGCACACAAAGCATAAATGTACAGTTCATTTAATAAACATGATTTCTTACTTCGCTTTGCGGGTAGTGACCCTAGCGTACCACGTGACTTGTGATTGTCTCTACAGTTCCTGAGAACAAGCTTTAAGATGACGTCAAACTATGGTAGTGAGATAACTCTGTTATAGAAATAGGTTTCTTGTATTGTAAACTGAGATCAGATTAATGGAGCTTCTATTGAAACAAGCACTAACAACAAAAATGCAGAACAAGAACTGCAGTACATCATATATATTGAGTTCAGATTATCTTATCTGTCAGAACAAGTCCTATTCTCAGCGCCATGTTTGGTAATACATGCAACACATACTGAATCTGTTCGCATCCCGCACCAAGTAATCCATACATCGCGGATAATATCGCCGGTTTAGATATCGACATTTGTTCCTAATTAAACCGATCGGTTATCGCGATCTGACCTCTTCCCACAGTGACCGGCATTGTTTTCACGTGTGAGCAAACAACAAAGCGAAACAACACCGAGCAAGTTGGATCAAGAGGCAGCTACTGACTTATTCCGTCAGCTGTCCTGTACGAATCCAGAATGGATACAGACTATCACGACTGAGGCTTTGCGTAGTTTTTCTCAGTCCTTTCAGGAAAATGAAGAGATAGTACCTTAAAATATCATTAACTCTCCAATCCTTTCAAGTCAACCGAAAGCGATCTTGCATAACTTGAAGTTTAAGAACCTCTACACCTGATACAGCACCGTTAAATAACATGCTATTCATATTGGACAATATTACAGGTAGACCTAATATCTGGATACAAATGTACGCTGTAGTTAATAGTAACAGTGTTTGATATTTTACGTGTTAAAAGCAAAAAAGAAGCTTCAAAATGCACTATCGAAAGTCAAGTAAAACTTTTTACGTCGTTAAAACCTGTTATTATAAATGCTATTACGTAGTTTTAGTCTGTTCCAAACTTATATAGCGCGATTATCCAATGATCTTTTAAAATAATTTACACCCAAAGTTTCACTGGGGTTTATTCTTCGTCTATGTGTGGTAAATTCCCGGCATATATGAACATTCTTTGTTCAGTATCTAACGAGACTAGATTGAACTTTTCATTTGCCATATTAGAGACCCTTGTGTAGCCTGTTATTTTATCATAGATGCAAATTAATGTTCGAAGTGGCTGAATAATCTTAGGCGGTTGTACAACATTTTTGAAGGCGGACAGTTAACAGGGATCATTATTACAGTAATGTTAATCTCGACATCAGCCACTTTTATGCAAATATGCATGAATGTGCAGTATAACTACAACTATTACCCAAGAGCTAATTTTTCTATCAAGTACACTATAAGTAGTTAATTTCTCCCAAAAATTAATTTAGGATAATAAGATATGTCCTAAAATTAATCGAAGTGTATGCAATACGTAGCGATGTGTATATAAAATTCGTGTTCTAAGTTTAATAGAAATCAAAAGACAATGACACACGCAAGAGCTAAATTGGGCCCTCAGGATCTTCAAGGCTAGAGTTAAAATGCCAGTAAGTTACCTATACTTGCCTTGTAAAAGAAGAAATGTTCTGAATATATCAATACCAGATTAAATTCCATCTTATTAAATACATTTTTACCTTTACGGTAAATATTTATTTTTCAAGAACGAATAAAACATATTTGTACTCTGAGAAAAAATAATCCTCCGAAACCTTGTAAATATTTTTTTCTCAGTGTTACACGGCACTGGATGAAAATAAAGACGGACACAATATTCTTTATAGTTTATTGTAAATTACAATACTTTTATAGTTTAGTAGTTTACTAAGATTCCTAAGTTAGGCTGCAGAAAATTGGATCATCTCTTTAAATATGAGTCTCAGAACACTGATCAATGACGAAACTTTGGTTCTATTTGCGCACTGCGCCTGCATATTTTCTCCTAGAATACCTTCGTCATGCAACTGCTGTAGATATCAAGGTCTCGATGTGACATTATAAAGTATTCATTCAACGTTCTGCCAATGAATGTAACGTTACACTTTACCGTATCATATGTTTTGCTGTTTCTCAGTACAAAGTTAAAAGATTCGAAGCGCGTCGACATCTTGTTTCTTGTTAATGGCAAAAGAATTCAGAAATAAATCAATGGCGATTCCGAGAAAAATACAATATATTAACGTGTTTGCTATAACCATTACAGAAAATAAGATTAATAATCATGATACGTACTTTCCTAATCGTATTCATTTGTCCGACTAAGAGACAGGAAGTAACAGGGGGTTGAAGAAAAAATCATAATTATATTATTAAGGTTATAGAAATAAAAGAGAATGAGATGGGTGTGACATGCAGCACACATGCAGGAATAATCAGATTGATACAGCATTTTAGCAATAGACGAGCTTGGTAGAGCTACATACAAATGAAAACACAATATTAAATTGGATTTTGAAAGGGATAAAACTTGAGAATGTTGAACAGGTAGGTAATAAATCTTCGGTTTCTATAAAATACGGTAATATCTTGACTAGCTAAGAGACTATAAGTTTGTCAAGAAGGGCATTATACAGGGTGAGTCAGAAGTATGTTTACAAACTTTGTGTGCTTGTTTCAGGATAAAAAATAAGAAAAAATGTCCCTATAAACATGGGATCACTAATATTTAATTTTCGAAATAATAGCCAAAAATAAGTTTCAATGAATGAGTTGTCGTCAAAGTGAATTAAACTTCCAGCAAAGATTTTCAGTTAACGTTTGGGCAGGAATTGTTGGCGAAATGCTTATTGGTCCACACATGCTTCCATCGTGTCTAAGAGGACCTTCAAATCGGTGATTCTTAAGAAGACACTTGCCACGTCTGCTTGAAGATGTACCACTGAATGCAAGAAGACAAATGTGGTTTATGCACGACGGAGTCCCAGCACACTTCTCAGAGTTATTCGCGTCAGAGATCATCTCAATGAACATTAACCTCAGCGATGGATTCAACGCGGTGGCCCGGCAGCATGGCCACTGAGGTCACCGGACCTGACTCCATTGGACTTTTATCTGTGGGGTCACTTGGAAGTCCGTGCAACACCCATAAACAATGATGACGATCTATGGGAACGTGTGCAGAAAGCATGCCAGATGATTCGAGGAAACCCTGGTGTGTTCGAACGAATTCGTCAGTCTTGTGTACGTCTTCCTCGGGCATTTGTAGAGAATGGAGGAACAACCTTTGAGCATCTGTTATAAAGTAACATCCCTGTCCTTATACTTGGCTATAAAGGCATACATTGAAAATTATTATTGGCTATTATTTGGAAAATGAAACATTTGCGACCCCATGTTCATAGGAATATGTTTTCTTATTTTTGAACCTGGAACACGCACACGAAGTTTGTAAACATGCTCCTGACTCACCCTATAGTTAATTAATAAGTAATTTAAATAAATAAGTTTGCTGTGCCTTCCAAAGCCTGTATTCGGGTTACTGAAAATGCTGTCATCGAGACTGAATCGAATATCACGCAAACGACCAGGGTCCGAGAAATTCTACTTCTTTTCGAGATATTTTCTTTTCCTTCAGTCTCATGATTTATGCACAAATAATATGGAAAAGCATTTTGAAACATCAGTAGGCTATAATATACTAAGAAGAAGGATATAACATTTTGAGCTTATTGCAATAATCATATCATTTAAAGCAAGTAGTTTACATTCTTGGTATAATACATTTTGTTATAACTCTTTCTCGCGTCTCATTTTTTAAAATTTGTGCAGCTAATGGTATAGAGTAAAGATTAATTACGACCTCAAATCTCACAAGGATGAGGCACAAATAACTTTAGCACGTCTCTGTTAGCAGAATATACGCATTTTATTCAAATTTTTTGCGGCACTTTCACAAGAAAGGATCAGTAAGCAGTATGCGATACCAATCAGCTTTATTACTGCTGCAGGTTACCTGACTCTAGTCTAGTTCTTGTACGTACCTTGTTATACCCTGCATACTGAGAGCGAGGCATAATGGCGAAGGTCGCTGTGTGATCAGCATCGTTAAGTTTGAAGGACAGAGTGCGGTATGAAAGTTAGATGTGGACCATTCGTACGCGTTCTTTACTAAATAAATTAACGTACAGATAAATCTGTTATACAGAATTTTAAAGGACGTGTTTGGAAGATGTATGGACCTCTAAGTGCAAATATTCACACCAGTCTGTTGACTGTAACACTTGCCTTAAATTCTGCTCATTCAGTTACTTTTACGAATTTACAAAAAATGTTGATATTTTGTACGCATGTAAGAATTATAAATTATAAAGTAATTAAGAATAGTTAATCGGAAATTATCTAGGAGACAGAAATCGTGGTTTCAATTTCAACCTTAGAATTCGCTCAGAGTAACTGAAGTAAATCACGAAGAACATTACTCAAACATGTCGGTCTCCGACTGGGAACTGAGACGTACACATTTTGAACGTGAATCAAAAGCTGTACAAACTTTCTTGGATCATGCTGTTTATTGTTCAATAACTTTCTGTTAGAATACGTATTTAACGTTCCGTAAAATATAATAAATCTTACAAAGGAATCTACAGACTTACTGAGATGACGAAATTACTGCAATGTCACCCATATTAAATAGTTAAATTCTTACTTAATTCTAGCAATTATGTTCATAACAGATTTATATTCTACTCGCATCATTAATAACTTTCATACACAATGCAAATAAAAATAGAGCATTTGTGCTTTTTAACTGGCATATAAAACTCAGCGCACTACAGTAAATAAACATTGAATTATTCGAAATTAAAACATTTTCCTTTCAAGTCCAAATGTTCGAGTCCAAAAACGAAAGTTATGGTATCTTATCCATTGTTTACCGACTTGGCTTCGCACGGCTATTGATATTAGACAGATATGCGTTAAACAGTTCATGGCAACGCAGCTGGGGGACACATAGCTTCATTCATTTTATCGTATATCGTCTTCCAGCAAACCAGAGTCTGCTGAAAGAAACAAGAAACGCAAGTACTGAAGGGTCTATTTTATATTAAATTAGACATCAGCTTCATTAACTATTATTTGTCATTTGACTGACTGTCTTCTGGAAAAGTTAGTCGCATAATGCTACTCTAAACCACTTGCAATGCTAGCAACGCTGTACTGTTGAATTAGGGCCGCGCGGTAAGTGGGGAAAGGGGAGATCCTTCCGTGACCTTGATGCATGCAATCTGGTAACGGCTGCTTTAACCCCCAATATAATTTCACGAAAATAGGTTAGGTTGGACGCACAAACGTAACAGACATGAAAATGTTGTATAGTACCTTTCTGTTGAGAATAATAAAAGTAAGCTTGAATGTTACAAAAATTCACTTACGGTGACTTCTTTCTGGATATCTGCCTCTCTCATCACAGACTTCCAATTACCAACAGTTGATGCGTGTTTCAGAGGTGTGTAATTACGTGTTTCACCTTGTTGTCACAGGATTTGTTGGACTAGCTAGAGTAACGAATGTGAATTCCGATAAGAGCGCTGATATCAGTGCAATACTTGTATGGGTGTCTGGACTCGTTACAGCTGCCATTATCCAGTTCGGCATCTGAGGCTCGCGTTCACAGCATCTAATTTGCTGCGCGTCCGGATATTGTTACATCGTCTGCTTCCAGTCTGTATAATAGCGGTGCTCATTTCGTGGCCCACGACCATCAAAAGTTGCTTTAACGACGCTGGAGAATAACAATACCAAAACAATAACTATCTGATCACATGAATGAGATTCGTTTATTGTTACGCTAGACACAGTGGATTCGTTATAGTTACAATGAACTTAGATTTTCATGTGTTATTTGCGCTAAGATGGTGATGGTAATAAAAAGTTGTACTCCTTTATAATACCGCATATTTCATCTCTAAAACTACTACACAGATTTTGATGCAATTTGAAACATTTACATCCAAAATTGTCAGTCGAATTTAAATTTGGTTTGTATGGGTTCCCTAATCTCATGCTATGTTTAGATTAAATCTGAATTTTACATGTTCGTAAGATGTCTAAAGATTTTACGCTTAAATATTACAAAATAGATATGAAAAGTCGGTATAAAAGCATCAATTTATAGAAGGCTTACATATTTTAATTTTCGTTTGCTGTAATGAAAGTGTAACTAACTTTGGTGTTGTAAAGATTTAAAGAGGCTGTTTCCAAAATGCGCTTTGAGAAACATCGGAGGTAGTACGAAAAATATTTACAGGGCGGGGTTCATAAAGGAATATGTTCTAGCATGTTTTTGTGTGGCGGTTTCTCTTTAAAGCAAACTGACATGAAAATTAGACGAAAGTTGCTGCTTTATTTGTGAACTACAGAAAGAAATGTTTATTGTTTTAATTGAATAGTCTATATCAGCCATGACAGAAGCAATGTTTACTAAGGGCCGCTTAAAAACAGTTGAATAATTCGAGGACCATCACATGGCAGGGAAATTCATAACAGTCTACTTTCATTTATTTAAAGCTAAGCTTAAAATATATGTTTCGTTCTTATGTTTTCACAAGCACACAAATGCAAATTCATTGTAACATATTTCCACCTTATTTGAATTAAATTTAAACTAGCGGTGGGCCTACACAAGTGAATATTTGATTTTATACTTCGAGTTTATTAACAATGAGATATTTTTAGGTCGTTTGTCGTGCATAATTCTAAAACTTATTCGGACCTCTTGCAGCCCGCCGGCCGCGAGTTTATGTGTTTTACATCTTTATTCATTTTTTTAAGCGTTCTGTCTGGCGACAGGTCCATATGAACAGGATCCTTCCATCCTTTTCTCGGACTGGGACCTGTTCATATACGTTCTTGGCAGATGATCCAGAAGTGGTTTGCCATTGCCTTCTTCTGTGTGTGAATGGAGTAATTGTTGGGATGCCCGGAGGAAAACTCCGTGTTGCCTAGACCACGGCCTTGCCCAACACAAGTTATAAATTCGGGCACCGAATCGAACCCGAGACCCCAGGATTACAAGGCCAGCGTTCTAACCGCTAGACCACCGTGGCTCTTATGTATAGTTATATTAATTTATTTTAAAATAAGAAAAAATCCCGAATCACCATTACGTTTTCACTTGCTTGGTAATACCCAAGATACGTTTCTACCTGGAACCCATAAAAATAGCCTGAAAGTGACACATTTTAGAGAAGGATATATAATGGGTGTATGTGGGTCCGTATGATTTTTAAGAAAGGTGTACACGGTATGTCATGTGACTGACTAGTAGATAAATTAACGATGCTATTACAACCCAACAGAATAACATGTCAAAAAGATAATATAACGTCTGTATGTAGTGATATGGAAGGTCGTGGCGCATTTAAAGACTTCGGGGAATCACAAAAATCTATCAGGATTAACGGTTACCTGACCGTGATTCGAACTGGGTTCTCCTCGAATACAAGTCCGGAGCATTACCTCTGTAGGACATGTTCAGTGTGATAATGAAGTATGAGAAATTTTATGAGATAAAATTTTCTCACAACTGCGAGTATGAAGATGATGATGGAGGCAGCAAGGACCTCTGAAACGTCGGTAAACGTCTACCAAACTACATGGCAAAACAACCCAGAAGACAACCATCTTATTTTGAAAAATGATGTTCTAAAGTTTGTGACAAATGTAGATTCCTTAAAGCAATACTGTATTTGAAATTGTCCACTAACTAAGGCAAGGATTACTTCTGTCATGTACGCCTAATAGTCACATATTCGTTTCTAGTATTAGTCACAAGACAAAGAGTAAATAATTTTAATCTGACTTCTGGTGTAGTGACAACCAGTGACTTGTAGCATATACGTAACTCAAGAAATGTAAAGTGTATAAAACACACCGCACACAGCGGACAGTTTCCCGAAGAATCGTGTCGTACTTTAAAGTTTTTCACACTGGATTAACGTTTTCTCAATCCGTGATATTGCGTAGCGCTAAGGTTCATCGCCAGCACAAAAAAATAAGCAATCCTGCTACTGGACCGTATCCTGAGACAGCCTTTTTCCGACACAAAATCAACCTTCCTAGGGTACAAGTAAAGTCCGGTCTCTCATCAGTACCTTTGTCTCTGTGGTAGAATCTTTAAATAACATTACACCACCAAAATATATTTTATACGTGTGTCATTTGTTTTCAATTCCTGACTTACATTCCACTCCGAATTAATTTTTATAAATGCCACATTCTAACAATTCTAGGCGACGTGTTTGTTCAAAGTCTTCGTGCTTTCAAGTATTTTCAGTTTTTATTCACTGATCAGAGGGAAAAAATCGTACCTTACAAGACAATTTGTACAGGCCCCTTTAGAGTCTTGCAGTTGATATTTTATTTTAAAAAAACAATTTATGACAAGATAACATTTTCTGAGATGTAACTTATTACCACAACCATAACCAACATCATCAATCATGAGTAAGTCTGTTATTCTGTTGCACACATCTGTACAACCAGTCTCCAGGAAACTTACACTAAAATTAACAGTTGCATGATAAATTTATCAGGAGGTACAAATGTATTTTGCTCTCACCTGGACACTCCTACATACTTCAAACACATCAGTAAAATTATAACGGATGCAAAATATCTGCGAACCTGAGCGACGTCACAGTTAGGGGGAAAGGGAAAATAGAAAAAACAAGACTTTTTTGAGCTATCGTTTCTCCTCCTCCCTGTACCTCGACTTGCTGGCCACCAATGTGTAATTTTTTATTTGTTTAAATGATCTGAACGTCCAGTTTAATATTAAATACTTAATATTAGAGTTGGAAAATACTAAAGAGATTGAATGTTAAAATATTAACTGAAACACATAAAGAATATCATTCTAAAGGAAATTGGCAATGGTGTATTTTAATAATTTTGCTAAATTTTTGAAAATTGTCCATCGTCTGTTGTTTCTCATAACACGATGTTTCGGGGACTGGATCTGTCTCCGTCATCAGATAAAATAAGGAATCCCTGCCCCTTTGTTGTACCTGGGGATGGAGACTAGCTCCTTCTAAGGGACCCAACAGAGTAAGAGCACTTGTCTCCCTTATTTTACCTAGTCCCCGAATTACGAGAAACAACAGACAATGGATTATGTCTAAAATCTTAGACCAAACATAACAGAATCTTAACCTTCTTTATTTATTTTTTCCCTTTTCTAATCTTTAAAAGCCCTTACTCTATACCTTGTTGAATATTTTCAAGTGCTCTGTAAAAAATGATTGTAATAAAGTATTTACTTAAATATTAAAATGGGTTCGGAATACATTACATGTGAGTTGCTAAAAACAGTTCACTTGATTCGCTTCTAGATCCACTAACCAACAAATATCATGTGTGGCAAGCTGACCGAAACCATTAAATAACAAATTACAAAGTTGTTAAAATGCAGCAGCCAATTAAATTGATTGGGCTCAATAGCGAGCTGACGATTATGTTTCATCTAACTTAATAATAGACATAAGAATGAAGTGGTACATGAGAATGAATATTACACGTGCATTTATGACGCAGCAGAAAGAAATAGTCGATAAAGTAAAATAGTTTTGCATGAGAACTACATTTGGCGAATGCTTAGTACTGAGTTCAGAATCTTTGGTTTTCCTGCCCGCTATCCAAAAATGTAAACAATAAAATATACAAAACTTCAATTTTACCTGTTGTTGTGTATGGGTGTAAAACTCTGACTCTTATACTCAGGAAAGAACGCAAATTAAGGCTGTATTAAAGCAAGGTGCAGAAGAGAATATTTGTACCTAAAAGAGATTAAGTGACAAGAGACTGGAGAAAACTACACAACTAGGAGCTCTATAATTTGAACACCGCCAAAAATTACTCATAAGATTATAAAATCATGAGAATAAGACGAGTGAGAGACGAAGCGTCCACCAGGGACATGAGAAATAATGAGACAGCACGGAAGACGTAGTCGTAGTAGAATGGGACAATAATATTCAAAATAGACCTTAGAGAGCAGGATTTCAGTATGTAGATTGGATTAATCCGGCTCAGGATAGGGACCTAAGGCGGCCTCTTATGAAAACGGTAACAATGCTATAATTTTCGGAAAATAAGGGTAGTTTCTTGACTGCCTATCGAAGTGTAGCTTCTCAAGGAAGACTGCCTCATGACGCTGAATTAGTTGATTTTTGCATGCTGCGTCAGGAGACACTGTGAAATCGTTCACACAAAAACGACTATCAAATTTTTTAATAAAAGTGGTTTTATGTTTGGTTGTATATTTACGATTTGGGCCAAGATCGATAAACAATAAACTGGAGCGGGAGGCAGGGGCACGCGTTGGCAGGAGAAGCCGTAGCTGATCGGTGAGCAGCACGAGCTGCTGTGTTCTGGTTCGCACGTCGTTTTCACACTCGACCGACAAATCGACGGCCCCTGATGCAAGTCATTCTCCACCTCGCTAGGCACTCCAGGAGGCCGGGCCATCGGCGCGACTTGGGTGGTAGCTTGCCACATGCTCCTGGTCATCGTCCATGTGACCTGAGGACTTCCATTTTCTTGTGTCATTTGCAAGCGGAAGTGCCTGCAGAATAAGACACGGTTCAGTGGCAATGGCTCCAGTATCGTATTTAATAGCTCACGAATGCGAATCCTGTCCCGGTAACATTTTATCCAGACTGAAGTTTTCATGATTTTTTTCAGTCCCTCCAAGCAAAATCCCGGATATTATCTGTACCGAAATAATCCAGTACTATTTTTGTCTACATACGACCAAATTAAAAATTCATATACCAACACAACAGTAGCTCAGGTGATCAAGAAGTTACCTACATCTGAATAAATTCCAATTTGTCCCATAACCAATCAGTCACTACCATAGAGCTTTAGTCCCTACATGTTAAAACACTTCTTTATGATATATCTACCTTCTGGGATGTTGTGCCGCATAGTGTGGTAGAAGTTCACTAACGTTTCACAGGTGTTTACTGTCTCCATCATCAGGGCGATGAGTAAGACTTGAGCGAGGAATTGGTTTGTGATGAAGGTAGTAAACGCATCTGATACGTCGGTAAATATCTACCACACTATATGGCACAGTATCCTAGAAGAGTCATCTTCGTACTCGACGCCGTGATAACATGAAACCTCACAAAACACTTCTTATTCGATACTCAGTATCGATAATAGCATCATCAGACGTAGCAGGAATAAGTGGGATAAACAAAGACACAAATAACGAAATACAAAGCCAATAAATAGACCGTATTGTGTGAATGGGTCTTACTTTGGACAACCCTTTTCCCTGTACATGGCATTCCATTGTTTCATGCCTCTTTGTTTATTTTAAGCACCGTACTGTTCTTTTTGACAGATCTTGGTGTTCATGAAAAGATTCGATTTCTCACGCAGTTATGAATGGCGAAAAATGCCACCCATGTTGACTTCGAACCTACGATTCTTTGCTTATGTCTCTGTAACAGAATTATCTCCTTAATTCTTCCTTTTCACTGTATTCAGAAACTTATATATATTCTATTTTCTATAAAAAAAGTCAACTGATTTTCTACACTAAACCAAAGTAAATTGGAATCCAATTTTTACATCATCTAGTATGAAGGAAGAGAATGGATGTTGACAGATAAATTTTTATGTATGTATAAACCACATAAAATTATACATAATCTATAAGTCTTTACATTGCCGAAAATAATAATTACATTTGACATTGCATTCAATCAGGGTTCACCAACCAACACAATAGCCATAATGTATTTAGGGCACATTTAATGACGAGCCTTTCTATACAAGTAACTAACTTCTGGAAGGAGAATCCTTGTTGAGAAGTTATTGGTCATTCGGCTGATAAACACATTACACAGTTTTTATGGAACCTGAAGTTCCATTACATACATAACAGCCGGTTTCTGGATTTTGTTCTGAGTCAGACAAATCCGGTTCACATTTTCATAACCGAATTATTTGAAATGTTTGTTAATATTATCCTCTCATCTATGCATATGTATGCTATATGGAATTCACATCTCTTTTAGTCTTGCTACATGTACAGCATATCGACCTTAAGAAATCGCTAGTGTGAGCCCTGTAGTATTGTTCTTGTTCTGATTACTTGCCAAATTAAAATATAAAATTATGGTAACAATTTTTGGGACAGGCAAAGAATTACGAAAAAATTCCGTAGAATGTCCGTTATTCGAGTTAATTTGGGTAGACCAATTAAGTGCTGGGTCGGAGATAAAGCACGTAAGTTATGACCCGCGTATGACGTGTTACTTGGTTAGGGCTACCACACACACCTCATGGGACGGTGGTAGATGAATATGGAGGAGCACCGAAACCATAATTAGCAAAGAAAAACTAAATCGAAAATAAATACCCTACTCTTGTACCACTTCGTCTATCAAAAATCTCACTTAAAGTCATCCAGGACTGGACATGGCCTCTGAGGTAAGAAACCAATATCTGGCCGCCTGAGTTATGGCACGGTCCTGGGGTCGAACCCAGTTAGCATTTTAGATTTTTTCGTTTTATAGAATAATGACGGAAATGTAAACTAAATTAATTATAACATAAAGTAATTGCCCTTTAATTTTGGTACCAAATGGGAATAATAATATGTGTATAACTAAGAAAGCTGAAGTAACATAAAAATAAAATAAATTATACACTAATGTGTACACTATAATTTGTATTCTTTATCTTTGCCTTTGTTTTGGTGACTAAACAAAGGAGTCAGAAATATACGGAAAATGTTGCAGGTTGTGATAGTGTTGTGTGTAATGAAATACAGATTCGAATGGCAGACTTTTGTGAATATGGAAGTAAATCTACCATTTGCCACAAACAGCAGAGATTTTCTTGAGTAGCTCAGTAATTGTAAAATGTTCAATTGCGCTGTGTTGTTGCCCTTACTCAATAATCCTACACGAAATTGCATCATCTGGGTAGTGGATCTCTCAACCACTTACACCGGAAGGGTACAAAGAAGAGCAGTAAATCTGGGTCATTAGTTTCACACAGACTCTGGCAAACCAAATCCTAAGATTGAAATAGTTTAACGCCGACATTGCAGATCCAATGGCCATGTCTCATTCATCAGTTACCTAATTTATAACGACCAGCCGCTTCTTCTATCTCGCAGGTGTTTTTTAAGTGAATCTTCTAAGTTAAGTCATTGCAAAGTCTTGGTCTAATACTGCAGCAGCTTGCTGTCTTCGTGATGCTAGCACTGACGAAATATTGTGAAAGTAGAATAGTGTTTATCGCAAAGACTCCTTGAGTGTCATAAAGCGTGATAATTCCTCCAAAATTTCGTGTTGTTTTAGATACGAAGCACGGTCTCTGTCACGATTTGGTTGATTTTATGTGAAATACGTGGCACGATTCACGAATTAATTTTGCAAAATAGGACACACGAAATGGGCCTTTACAAAATAAGAACCAAGAAAATAATTTAAGATGACAAATTCTCTTACAACCGTAAAAACCGTTAGCTTCTGTTAATGTAATAACTTATAAGGAATTCTTAAATTTTAAAATAATGTGGCTCAATTTTTAAAGACTGACACCTCAAGGACAGATTTCCAGTAGTTTAAATTTTATAATAATTTTAAAATGTCTCTTACAGAAGAGGAAATAAAAATCTTGGCTAAATTAATTTCGCTCAGGGTATAATAACGGCTTCTTTAACATGGAAACGATACTTCAGGCTTTCTAAAAGGAACTGAATTTTTTGAATAATTAAGTGACAGCTGTCTTCTGAATAACTTAAAAACAGTAGGCTACTACAGTTTTATGTTTTTATCCACTCACTTACTAATGGATAATACGAATCAAAATTTATTTTGTATTTTGTACTGCCGTTGATATAAACCATCAGTAGACACGATGCAGCCTCTTGACACCTGGATAGAAAAATCCGCCACATTACATACAGGAGTGGGTTTCGTAGTTAATGTTACTTAAAGATTTTATAATAATACCAGCTTGCGGTCTAAACATTACGAAATGTAAAATATCCCAACCGGCTACGTTGCTGTCAATCAAACTGAAGAAGACTACAAGTTTGTTTGAACAGCTAGACTGTTAATCCTTTAAGATAAAACTGGTAATAACTTGGTCTCATTTATTATGCAATAAAATGTAAACAGAAATTACCTTAGTAGGATGTGAGGATATCACGGCGGCGAGTATGCAAATGGCTATCTTGTGGGTGTAGTCTAGTAGAATTTTACTGACGTTTCAGAGGTAAACTTCTACCGGACTGCACGGTGCTACTATCATGAAGACAGCCATCTTCAAAAATTACCTTGCTCTCGGATACAAATATTTTAATTTAACGTTTATAAAACACTAATGAGTGGAAATAAATACTCAAATTTCGAGCACATATTGTTTCCAAATGTGGACTCTGTACTGTAAATCCATGAAATATCCAAAGGAACAGGGTTTTTCTTGAGAAGCTAACAGCCCCTCAGGTAGTCAAGAAATTCCCCCGCCTTTTATGAAAACCGAAGTTTAATTCTTGTGTTTACATAGTCCGCAACTGGTACCCAAAAGCCCAGACCAAGTAGAACAATATCTTACTTTATCGGTCCTAAATTTGGGGATTTATCTCCGAAATAGGTGTGGAAGTGTGGATTGGATTCTGGTTGTCTTATGATACGAGCCAGTGACTGTCGAGTTTAAAAGGATGTAGAGGGAAACGATCATGTTCAGTTTTAAGGTACTAAATTAGTACCATGTTCCATCTTTCGTTGATATAAATAAGTGCACATGATACGACAAACAAGCTATACGTAACAAAGACAGTAAAAATTACAATAGTAAGTGTAGGATTTATGATCTGAAGCTTTCACGGCGACTAAGTATAATAAATTCTTCTCCGACTACCAGCCGTGTAAAGTGGCTTAATGCAGAAACCCTAAATTTTCGAGAACCATCTTTGTCCTCGTCCTCACGGTGTATTTTGCATTAAGATACCTTACACGTCTGATGGCCTGAGAATAATTTATTATAAAATGTAGGACCATTGTAAATCTTTAGGTAAAAAATTAGTAACCATTCTTTGAGATGTAGGTTCTGTATTATGTTTAAAGTTAGCTCACTTCATCTGGCAAAATCACGTTGTTTTATTCTTGCATTATTCGTAAAACAAAAGATAGACGTGCACACAAGTAGCGAACAAACAAGGCACGAATTATTTTTAATTACGTTACGTGAGTTCCGGCCCAGTATAATTGTCATACCAATAATTTGCCTAAACATACACAGTCTCTTGAGAAATGTTTCAAACTGTTTGAGAACACTTTGTATATTTGTCGTTGAGAGTGGATTTCTGGAAATATGTATTTTCCTAACAAATAAAAGATTCCATTATTTGCACGTGAGCTCGAAATGCTTCGTCTTCACACGAACAGGGACATCGTATGAGTTCAATAAACCTATCACCTTAGTTTGTATTTCTTGTATAGTATCCATTTTTCACCCACCACAATCAATACAACTGTTTCGAATGTGGCATGTGAGATCCAAGGACCAGAGTTTATTGTTACACGACTCCGACCTCATTTAATACCATTATAAATTAAAGCGATAAAATATAATGCAAACGATTATCAGATCATTTTCTGTATTATAAAGATTTCTGTCTTCTGGATTGTTGCGCTGTGTTGTCTAGTCGGTGTAGTCTGGTCATACTGCCTCCGTCATCAGGGCGATGAATCGTCCTGATGACGGAGGCAGCATGACCTCTGAAACGTTGGTTAACATCAACCAGACTACACAGCGCAACAACCCAGAAGACAGAAATCTTCATACTCATCGCCCTGATGATGGAGGCAGTATGACCTCTGAAACGTTGGTTAACATCGACCAGACTACACAGCGCAACAACCCAGAAGACGGAAATCTTCATACTCACCGCTGTGAAAACCTCAAATCTTACACTAAAACATGTTATTTTACAGATAATAACTTCATTAATAAATGATCTAATCTTAATTGTTTGGAAAGCGCTGCTGGAGGACAAGGTGAACTTTCTATATAATTTCACTTTCATAATTAGTGAAGACAAGATGTAGCCCACTACATAAATCAAGATTAGATCAGTTAATCTCTCAGTTGTGGGAATGTAGAATGCTGCCAATTACAACTGCTGTACTGATATGTCTGAGTGCCGTTATAACATGCTTTACTTTCAAAGTTTGACATACATTTCTCAATATTGTACGTGCATTAGGATCTTTGTACAGAATACCGAAAAATTGTTACTATATTCCGTATATGAAAACCGATTTTTGTATGGGTCATTGCTGTGTATATCAGAACGTCAAATATCCAGAGATCACCACGTTGACTAACATACATTGCGGCCATTAAGTGGACCAAGTCGGCGCTAAAACTTTATAACACAAATTATTGTTAGAAAACTATAAAACAAACCCATTTATCATTGTAGTATTTATTAAAACAAATCTACACGAAAACAAATGCACATAATCAAAATTAACAAACATGACGTGAAACTAGATTCCGTAAGAATAAGTAAATTGACAAAGTTAGGTGGAAAATATTTTAAACTATTCGTGAAATGACATCAGCCTTTCCACAAACATTGATTTCAATTTGAGTATGTAAATCTAATTTCTACACATTTATGGTTTTATATTTTCACTTTTTATGTGAATGTTAATCATAAACAGCGAGGAAGTCTGTACTTTTTCTGCATTTACATCCACCACTCAGTTGTCGGGGTAGAACCGCCTATTAGTTGGACGTCGACCCACGACTATTAGCTAAGTTGCATGGACTGTGATCATTTAAATACAATATTTATCACACACATGCAAAATTTATAAATTTGGGAGGCTACACAATATTCATCACCTATTAATAAAAGCTGCAGTTCTGTAACTGCCCAAGGGTATCTTGGTCGATGGTAGCCAAAAGAGATCATTCTTAAGAAAAATACAGAAAAAAGGAAACCCAAGAAGGTCCTACCCGGTGTATAAAAAGGAAGTCCCTTGTTACCCTTGTATTAGATGCTAAATAGAGTAAACAGCTCTAAAGCTGATAAACATTTTGAAGCACAAAATGTATCTAAAGAATATTTAAAAGCAAGTTTATACCTCGTAGAAAAATGTTCTTCAGCACAAGAATAACTTCTTTGAGGATTTTTATGAAAATCATAAGAATCTCATAAAAACACCTTGTATGAAAAATTCAGAGGCAATGAATGCTAAATCAGGTGGTACATATAGTTACCGTTGTGCTTCAGTAATTTCAAAGGCTGGGTTGACCAGATATTCTAACGGTCTCCCAAAAAAAATATTTAATATTCTTATTGCAGTAATTAATTTAGATAACGGTCACTCAATGATCAACAATACAACTGTCGTAAAACCTCAGGATATACGAATGGAAATGTAATGAAAGTGTGTCACGTGGTAGACTGAACGCCCAAGTAAATACGTAGGTTCTTAGTGATAATTATTCATTTTCACTTACATACGTTGTTTCAGCTGCCTGTACTATCGAAAGTGATTTATGAATGGCGAACTGAAAAAAAAACCGGTCATGGCATATTTTAAATAACTATTTTGGCACCGTCTTGACTTTCTATGGGAAATAACAAAAAATACCAATTACAATAGCCAATCTGTGGGACGAGATCTTAACTTGAAAATAGATGCCTTCTGGATTGTTTCGCTGTGTAGTCCGGTTGAAGTTTGCAGACGTTTCATCAGGGAGATAATCAGGGCCATGGTGAAGGAGGCAGCAAGTACTTCTGAAACGTCGGTAACCTTGTACCAGACTACACAGCGAAACATCCCAGAAGACAAGTCATCTTTACACTCGCTGCCGTGAGGACCTGAAATCTCACAAAACAGGAATGTTAATCGCTCGACCGTAACGCAAGTTGTACTGAGCAACTCCATTTTGAGGGTTTTCGGTCTTCTGAATCCGAAACATCTGAAGTGGAAGGCTTTGTAGGAAATACCGACCAGCGCTGTTGAGCATGACGTAACAGATGGGAACACTGCTGGTCCCTGCCTTGAATTACCTATCTACGCTATCTGCATGTCTCTGTTTATCTAACAGCCTTTGAATCAATGAGCGTTTTCTATTTCTTTCAATTTAGATAAGTATCATATTATTTGGTATCACCCAACTAAACAATTCCTTGCAGCCTTTTAAAGTTTTGTGGTCTGATTGATAGTCTGTAAATACCATTCGATTTTAATGGAATTTTACGTAATCAAACGTGCTTAAAACGTATTAAACTCTGTGTAAATATAGTTATTGAATGAACCTGGTAATAATATGGAATTCACGAGCAAACGCACATTTATATTCAGTTTATTACCATACTTAATAAATAATTTACATTGTTTAAGTACAATTTTGTGGGGCTAAATAAGTGGACAAATAACTATATAATTATTGTTGAAAACTGTATTCTCTGCTAAAGCTACATAAAATGTTGAGTGAAGGAAATCATGTGTGACAGGAGGTCTTGGACTGTTTTCAGGTATTATCATGTATATTTACTGGAAGACCAACGGAAGGTTATGAAAAATTTCAGTATAGTTTATCCCTAGATGTAATTCTACCCGATGTACTAGATAAGTCAGATGAACAGACGTTTCGCTAACCAGCTCGGTGATTCATTACCCAAATGCGGAATAATCAACATATCTACAAATTTATATAAAATATTTTGTGTTGAAGAATATCAACATGGCGTCTCTTAATGTAAGATCCCCGTGAATTTTTGTGTAATAAAAATTAATCTGCATGGAAACGGAAGTATAATCTAAAGAATTCTGTGACGGAAATTGGTAAAAATTATTTTATGCATCCTGTGTGACCGATTCGTTGTCCGTGATTGTAGAGGGGGCTGTGGAGTTTACCCGGGGCCAGTCACCGCGCATTGCACTCACTGCCTACCTCCTGCGTTTGTAAAGTGTTGCAGAGGCGTTATTATTCGGAGACACTGGTGAAGAACCCTCCGAGGAGACGTGTTTGTTGATGTCCCGTCAAACTTACTAAAGATTTGACATCTTGGTATAACGATAACTAGGCGTTCTGTTATACCACTAATAACAAAACAAGACTTGCACGGCGAATAAAAGTAGTGAAGTCTCACGTGAGCTGCAGCGTCAATTCGAGAAGTCCATCATTTCCTGATGATGGAGACATAGAATGTCTCCGAAACTTTAGATTTGTATTCTAAATAGACTCGGTTATTCTCCCGAGAATATTTGTAAAAATATAGTTGCTAATAGCGTCTGTATGAACAAGTGTAAGTTGATTATAATTTCTAGAAATGCTTATGACGTAGTATAAAAATGTACTAACATGGTAAACGCGCTACATCCATAAAGATTAACGAACAAAACTGCATATGGCATTAAGGACTTAGAAGATTGTCTTTTAAGACGGAAAATTAATTTATTCTATAAAAACAATGGTTGTCTTAAAATAACCTTCCCTCATTGGCACTTATCGATAGTGGATAATGCCATTAAAATTGAACAAAAACAGACCACAACTATGCACTCATACATTCATAACAATTTGTTACTTTAATCGCAAGGAGATCTATTAGGTCTACTATCGGCACATCTTCATAACGACGTAATGTCAGTACAAAATAAATCAAATGTTACTGATCACCGATTCAGATGTCATCGACCTCTGAATAAAACGCCGAGACATTAAACAGAGGTTATTGACATCACTGACAACTGATGAATTGCGAAGCTGCTTGGTTTCGTATTTTTAGTTTTAAAACGTAACTTTAGGCCCACGGAACGGTACTAACCTCCAAACACAGCATGAACTCCTGGGAATAGAAGTTGGACTAGTCAAGACGTTACTTGACTTTTATCTAATTTGAAGATTCATTATCGTGTTTACAGAACCTCTCCACTTCATTCTACCCTGAATAAAATCTTTTTTATAATCTATTTATTTATGATCTATTTTAGTATTACCCTCACTTGTTGGCCACACGTGAGTCTCCCAATTACTAATACAGGCATACCTCGAAGATATTGCGGGTTCGGTTCCAGACCACGGCAATAAAGCGAGTCACACGAATTTTTTAGTTTCCCAGTGTATATAAAAGTTATGTTCACACTATACTGCAGTCTATTAAGTGTGCAATAGCATTATGTCTAAAAGACAATGCGAGAATTACGAAAATATGACATAGAGACACGAAGTGAGCACAAGCTGTTGGAAAAATGGCGCCGATAGACTTGCTCGACGCAGGGTTGCCACAAACCTTCAATTTGTAAAAAAACGCAATATCTGCGAAGCGCAATAAAACGAGGTACTCCTTGTTCTTGGGAACATCAGCCAATACAAATGTACAGAGCCTTATAAACATGGTGCCTATGAAATGTAAAAATTGTAGGATCCCTGAGGAAGAAATAATGATCGGCTGATGCACATACTAAAGTTAAGTCATTAGGCCCAAATGAAGTATGCAAATACAAGCGAAGACATGGAAGAATAATCTCCTAGTTCTCGTGCAGTAATGCTTTAGTTCTAAGAAACGAGGGACAGAGAGGGAGCTGTTGATATAGCAACTGAACATGCACGGGGCGTGCCAGTGAGAGAAGCTGAGTGGTATCATCGGACTGTGAGGCCGTTTCGCCTAATTGCAGACAGCGTCGGAGTTATGGTGTCTCAAGTAGGTAATTATCAAGGACCACAGAACTGAAGTTAAAAATCACAAAATTAAATGAGACTCCTCATATTATTTTTCTGTTTTATCTTTTCGTCCTCCCAAGAATATTATTTCTCCTTATCCTTCTCTTTCTCCTGACTTCCTCTTCGATCTACTCTTCTTCTTCTCCCTTTTAGGGTTTATTATTGTTTTTATTACTTATCCTCGTTTTTCTTTTACACCTTCCCGTCCTCCACTTTTTCTTATACAAACCATTCTTGTTCTCCTCTTCTTCGCCATCCAACTATTTCTTAACCCTCACCACCCTCTCTGCTCCTTTTTCTTCTTGTAGCAGGTCAGCTTGCTGAGACTGTTTTGAGTTCACCCGTCTCTTTGGGGTGCCCTTAATTACTTTTCCCAAATACATCGGCATATCAGAATTTGTGTAAGCTTCTCTCGTATATATTTACATTCAATTATATCTCTAAGTTATAAAATTATTTATATCGCTAAGCTTCATCAACAGATACGGTTTCTGGACGTCGAGAAGTAAAATTATCACATTGTTTATGGTCTGCGCATGCTCGTCACAAACCTAACCTAACCTTAATCACCCCAGTATTTCCTATTCAGAACTGATGTCCGTCCGTAACTAATGAATGGCTGGACAGAAATTTATGAAATTTTCTATTGATATTATGCCATACGAAATTTCTCCAAACTCGCATTTGTAACTCCTTATTCTTTGGCGGTACTTCATGTTCACACGGTGGAAAATGATGACGCCCACTGTGAACGTAATATATCCTAACTGACTATTTAAAAGGTTATCTGTACGCATTTCGTACACTGAAAATTACTAGATGAAATTTCTTTCTAAATCATGTTAAATTATACTTTAATCTAAAAAATTAACAATGTAATTACACCTGTTAAATAATATTGCGAAAAATAATTATTACTGCACAATTATTGATTCATACACAAGCACATAGACTCCCTGAGACACAATCAAGTCACTAACATTTATTCACGTTTTTGTTCATATTTTTGTTTGTTTTTTGTTTAATAATGTAAGGTATAAATCATTGTAGTTAATAGAAGGCATAGAAAAGTCACATATTAACAAATACAATGCGATTACGAATAACTGTTATTATGACGCCAGCTGTACACTTGCAACACTTCCAATTTGGGACTTAATTTCAAGCGCTTGATTTTTGTTGCAGAGAGTGTACAACATTCGTGCTCTACACCAGCAAAAAGGCGGCTGAATCTGTAGCAACGAATCACTGCAGATCCTGTACTTGGGAGTTCATTAGTTATTTAGTTAATTAGCCAGCCAGTCAGAGAGCCAGGTTAGGTAAACAGGTAGACAACCTAAGAACAGAGAGCCAATTAGACTTTAGTAACTTAAAAGAAATAAAATTTATCGCAACTTCATAACACGTTTATTTTAAATTTCATTTTAATATTACCCTGACGTCTATGCTTAGATCTCTCATGTGGCCTCGTTATTAGATATCTTAACAAGTTACTGTCAATGCTAGATACGCAAAGTTTGTTCAGTTTGGATTTGTTTATAATAATTTTACGAATATAACTTTATTAAATAAAATATAAATGAACTTCCGTGTTTTTGTAATAATTGTATTCGCACATTCTGTGTAGAGGAAAGATGCCGTTTTGTATACATTGTGTTAAAACAAAAAATGTGACTAAACAATTTTTTTTCGTAGAAATTGGTTTTCAATATAAACGATGAACAAGTTTATAAGATAATGATTTAAGTACCAAGACGTTAGAATTAAGGATTATTGGAGAATACTTGTATAAGCTAGATTTAAACGAAAAAATAAACTAGTAAGATATAATTAAGAACAGGAAAGTCATATTTATAGTTTTAACAACAATAGTTGTGTGCCTGTGAAGCAGCGTTAGAGGTAGCATTAGAATGCTTTCCCCCAAAACTCTCTGTTAGTCGGATGAAGTCTTCTTTGTAGCGAATTCAACGAACGAACTAACGAACCAATGAATAAATGAATGAATATCTGTGCTCATTATCAAAAATTTACTGACTTAATTGGCAAAACATAAAATTACTTAGAAAGTTAAGATATTTTTATAGTAGGTATTTGTATAATTGTCTCCAGTGATCAACAGTCTGAATTTGTAATATCTCCAGTTTTCGAAAGGGCCCTTCAGCTTGTGAATTGCAGGTTAAATATTGATGATCGCTTGTAGGAAGTGTTTGGTCAGTAGTAAAGACAATTCAATTCCTGCGTTCCAACATTCCAACTCGGAGACAGTGGAACAGAATGTGGTGTTCTACTTGTCAGCCTCTTCATGGGTTAGCGGGTGTTTTAATGGTTATAGGACATATTTTGTTTTTGTTTCTACTTGCAGTATGTTAGAATATTGTGACGTGTTGCTTTGAGAGCAGCATAACAATGTCAATAAACAGTTTAGTTGTCTGTTTATTGACATTGTCGCGTCTGGCATTGTTGTAACCGTTTATAGACATTGTTGTATTTGGCATTGTTGTATTTGTTTATAACCATTGTTGCGTTAGACATTATTGTGTCTGGCATTGTTGTGTCTGTTTAATGACATTGTTGTATTCATTTATAATTGTTGCGTTTACCATTGTTGCGTTTAGCATTGTTGCATAGACATTGTTGTATTTGTGTATAAAAGCCGGTTGACAATCGGCTTTGGAGAGTTGGAAAGGGAGAGTGTTGAAGAGAGGTTGGAAAGAGAGAGTGTTAGAGTGAGGTTGTATTGTGAGGAGACTGTTGGAGGTTGTATTGTGGAAGGATGTAGAAGTGAGTTGCAAGCGGTATGCTGTTGCGGACATTGGTGGAGTCGAGTGAGTGGAGTCAACAGTGGGGTGCTACGGGCCGACGTGTAAGAGAAGAGTGTGAAGAGCGGAGCTCGGGGACCAGATAGACTCGATGGACAGTGCGAGAGAATGTGTGTGTTGTTGTAGAGAGAGACTCGAGTGTGTTATTGTAGAGAGATGACTGTATGTGCAGACCACTGTAAGTGATTTAATTTGACGTGAATAAATCAGGGTTGACAATCCAAGGTCGTATACCGACCCACGCTACAATATTATCATCATCAACAACTTTTCAGATCGTCTCCATGATTGTAAATGTTTATTTACAAACAATATTTATATATAATTATAAGGAATGTATATAATTCATCTTCATACAAAATTTTATATTTTTAACCCAATTGTTCACTACTTATCGCTGTCAAACTGAGAGATAAATGTTATATTTTCACGTTATACAACAAAGTTATAAAAGCAAACGTTGTATGTTTTTCGTAAATCTCATACAATAGAACTATAATGAATGATGACTCGGTACTAAGTGATCTTATATTAAGTGTCGCTCCCAACTCACAAATTTGTGCGTCACCATGTTGATATTACTTATTGTAGGAAATTATATTATAATGCAGGAGGTTTGGGTGGCCTCCAATGGCATAACGTTCTTATAAAATTTGTGGAAATCGTTGAATTCTTTCAAACTCTGAAACGAGGATCAACTGCATTGTGATCTGATAAGCATAATTTTGCCTTAAGAAAGAATATTAGGCTCACAGAAACTAATCTTTTAAGTCCTTGCTTCTACATATTTACGAAAATCGACAGCTTACTGAGATAAGAGTCTTAGTATATAGCAGCTACAATGAAAAATATTTGAGCAAGTGTTGAGCGGACAAAATGATAGAAACGGAAATTTTGTGGTGAGATTCCATATTCTCTCGGTTAGAGAGTATGAGGTGTCTGGTGTCTCTGAAAATTAGGAAAACTTATACGAGGCTACACCAAGCAACATCCAGAAAACAATCATCTTCAGAAAATCGTTGTTTACATCTATGATTTTATATTGTTGGAATAGTTACATAATCAACGTTATGGCGGTTTTGGAATACTCGTAGGCCCACAGTATGAACTGGGGACAGAAGTTATAGGTTGAAGTATTCTGGAAGGGTAATATAGAGGTGCTTAATTTAAAATAGATGTTCGGAAAGTGACTAGCATTTTTTAAAAGTGAAACGAATTGATCTGGTCTTTCATGTAGAGACGACGATAAAACTTGTGGTTCGATAATATAATCAGAATTATTTGTACAAATAAATTTCGGTTTTAAGTGGACTCTTTGTGAAGACGTTTTATCACACTTTCTTTTAATTCTTTTAAACTTCTAACAACGACTGTGTGGTAATAAACTCTGCTACGAGGAGTTGTTAAATGTCCATCTGCAAGCTGATTTCACAGTAAAATAAACCGTACAGCTTAAATGGAGTGTGTACTGGGGAAATAAATTTCACTTTATTGCCGGATTAAAAATTTAAATGAAATAAACATAACAGCAAGAAAACACGATTTGTATCACTAAAATTCTGTAAAGTATGAAAAAAAAAATTATCAGTTCTGCCGGCATTCTTTGCAGCCTAAAATTTTTACTATAAATACAATTTCGCATTTGGAGAAGAAACAGGAACATACACACATGAGATTTTAATAGATTACGCTAAAACGTTTAAGAGAAAGTTTGTGCTCAGCATAACAACATTTATACAATTTTTTTGAATAGATGTGTTAAATCTGTTTTCACATTCCTTGAAATAAGGTAATTATGCAACACAAGTTACACATTTGGTTTG
>NW_019059851.1:451930-489646 GCF_000696155.1 Zootermopsis nevadensis | reverse complement strand
TCTGTCCGTAGGTCACGAACTTGTTTCTGTTATTTTGCATAAGTAAACTGTTGCAAACAACAGACAATTGAGCCTGGGACTTGAATCGTAGCTGAAACTCAGCCGATAACAAAAAAAATAAAAAATAAACACGCCTTTACTGAAGTACACGGAGGATGGCAGGTATATGAACATAACAAATCTGTTAGTTCAAGGTGATGGATTGTATTAATAAGTACGCAATATCGCTGTGACTATACAAGAGAGCCCACGCATGTCACGACATATTGTAAGCTGTTCGCGCCAGTCCGTCAGTTGTCTTTCAACAGTCGAAGTGCAAGGATGTCCTTTTCACAGGTTAACACAAGTGCTCAATGTCGAACACTGCCTGATATCTCGCTCTTACTTAACTTGCCGGAATGAGTTCATGGATAGATTTCTCGAGTCTCCTGTGCCAAACAAATCGACGATATCTCGCCTGGTGAACCGTTTCCGGTCACTGCAGGAACTCTTCACCGGGTTTCATCAGACATGAGGAAGAGAGCGAATGCATGCATCGTTGAACGCGGCGGTCATCTCCAGCAATTAAATATAACTGTGTTCGGTTTTCTATTGCAACGTGATTTATTTTTTGACAAGTGTAAAATGTTTTAGGAACGAGTTTCGTGACATTTCGATGACCGTGTAATAATAACCAAACAGATAAACGCAGGGGTAGAGCCAACTTAGGGAATTTCGTTTATATAAAATAATCCTCAGACAATAAACAATATCCTTTAAAATATTTGCTTAATTAAGAATGAACCCCCGTTAAGAGAGATTTTCTGTCTTAGATTGAACCCATAAACGTTTTAAATGGCCTAATACTGCTACCGCAACTCAGTAGGATACAAGTTTTATATATAAAATATTATACAGCTCAAAAACATGTTCGTGTCTACCAGACCACCATTATACTGCATCTCCGAATTTCTATTGCACAGCAAAACTTCTTATATAACGAGATATCAAAAGACCTAAACATTTATACACGCAGTTAGCGTCTCTTTCAATAAGTGACGACTTACGACAAACCACGAAACACCGTTACAACACGGAAAGGAAAAAAAAACTTCATAAAGAAGCAGAACGTATATCCACATAACTGACTCCATGGAATAAAGTCCTTCTTAAGAAGGCACAATCACTCAGTTTGTCGAGAAATTCCCGTGTCTTGTACGGAACCCAAAGGTTTATTACCACGTTCACAAGAGTCCTCCAGTGGACCCTATCCTGAGCCTCATTAATCCTATCCAAACCGTTCCGCCATATTATCCTAAGATAAATTTTAATATTATCCTTCCATTTAAGCCTAGATTTTCTGAGTAGTCTCTTCACAGCACTAATTAAAAGACAAGTCAGCCTTTTTCACGTAAAGTCATGGCTGTCTCCCGTGACCATTGCTGTCAACTACGTGATTTTCTTTCCAAGTTTAACAACAACGACTATCCCGATAGTTGGGCTACCCGTGGCTGTTAAAGGAACCTGTCTTTAAGAAAAGGCCAAGTTTAATGCGTAAAATGAATGATTCTTTAGCTACACAAGGACCAGGTAACAATAAGCGTTCTTATGGAAACTCACTGTTAACCCCGAACCCCCTTCTGCAGTTCAAATTTAGATTCCAGTGATATTAAAGTTCTTGGGCCGCTGGAAGATAGGAAGGTCGAAGTTCTATAATGATGATTAAGCCCAGAATAATGATCGTAATTTTTTGCGAAAACTGAAAAATACGTATACAGATTACGAATCTCGAAGGGTAAGGTTAAAATATATGAAACTAAAGGGTAAGTACGTAGAGAAATATAGGTTCAGAACTTCTAAGTTTATTATAGGCAAATCATATAAATTTTAGTGCCTAAGAAAGCAGAAGAAAAAACAACAATGGTTGTAAGGCCCTTTTGCAACCCTGCGGAGCGTCTATTAAAATACTTTTCATCCATCCGTCTGTCTGTTTGTAGACTACACTTGTACCAACTCAATTACGTTCTGAAAAGATTCTTTATAAAATTTGATTTCTGGAAATTGTACGAAAAATTGACGAGTCATTTTAATTTGCATTTATATTAGACAAAATCAGTTTACATAAACGCGTTTTGTTGATATAAGGTTATATTTTACTTAAGCCTAAACAGCATTTAACAGTCGATTTTTAAAGGTTAGGCTTTGTGCTTTCTTTGAAGTTAAAAAATGGACTTCGTTTTGGAATTCTGGTTCTCAAAACAACGTCTGTTCCGCTGGCTCGCTTAGAATATGCAGCCATGAGATTATTGCTTGTTATCGTCACCCATTTGTATGAAAACTGAAATTATACAGAGCGAACGCGTACATTTCCTAACTTGTTGAACTGAATAATAGCATGCTTTTATTCCGAGTCAAGTTAGTAATAATAAAAATTGGGCCATTCAACTTAAAAATTGTGGTATCACCGAAAAAGAAGCTAATAAGAACATCAAAAAACAGTTTTCAATCTGTAAGTTTCAAACTATTATCGAAATCCGAGCCAAACGAATTCATATGAAGATGCAATAACCCCGAGAAATATTGACCTGCATGAGAGCTGCATTACAGGACGCAAAGTGCAATCGCTTCCAAACTAAGCGCATAACCAGATGACTAATTTAGTTGGAATATCGGGTTTCTGCAGTCGGACACGCACCAATAATTGGCAAGATTCTAGTTTCGTCATTAGATCATTGCTCCAATCAGAGACGTTCACTCAACAGCCATGTTAATTACAGGGAGGAGTTCGCTATGACCACCGCCATCAATGAGAATGACCGAACATCATGGTTGAGTGGATAACAGTTCACCACCTTGATTTTTCTCATGGTTTTTCTTAGTCTGTCTAGCATTTCTGGGATCGAATCTCTTACAGGCCATGCACAACCATTTCCTTCCAGAATTACCATTTACAACAATTCTTCCGTTTCATACTGTCTACTCATAATATAATGACCAATGTCCGTCACGCTCGGCAGAAAGAAAAACGAAAATTTCGTTCTGACGGCGGCGACTCTGGCTGTAAAAGAAAAAGATGTTTTGGTGTCTGGGGGAATCTGCATTTGGTGGGAGTCTAGAGTCAGTTTTGTGTTGATTAGGTTTGACAAGAATCTGGCCTCAGTCGCCGTAATGTTTTTACATTAATTTAGTTTATAAAGACATTTTATAAGTGTACTTTCAATGGAATTTGTAAAGATGGTTCTGCAATATAATGTATTACCCTGCAAAGCAAAAGATTTAATTCCTGTGAACCTTTAAGGGTCATATTACACGGGTATAGTCTATAAAATGTTGAGAAATAAACTAACAAAGAAAAACCACAAAAATTAGGGCAATGTATCAAATATAGATATTATGTAAGAGTAGAATCAAGTAAAATGTGAGGATGATCAGGTATTGTAAATTTTAAAATCAATACATTAATACATTGGTGGAATAAGCTATCTTCCGAATATGTCAGACGCGTTACAGTTGTAAACTGCTCGGCAGTAGGATTGCTAAATATCCTACTCGTCTCGCCTGAAATGCTTCCATAGTCATTATTGTAGACGATCAGAACATTTTAAATGAAATCAAACTCTTTCTTATATAGTTTAGTAGGTATTTTATTTTTGTACGGCATTCAAATAACATTCACAATTTAGAAACAAGAAGTTAAAGACTATGCAATAGGACTATAGGCCTATCCTATAGCCTATTCCTACTTCAGTCTATCTTCAAATGTTGATAACTGCAGAAAGTTTACCATGTTTTTCGGTAGCTGAAATTAATTACTGTGTTAAAGTGTCCATCGTGTTTTGAGGCATTACAAATAGGAACATGTAAGGAAATGCAGCCTAAGCAAAGCGTAACAATTCTGGTGCTGTCTCTATAATTTTATCTTTTAACTTTAACCATACCAATTAATAGGGTTAATTAAGGTAGCCAGGGGATTTCCAACCCACCTACTTCGGATCAAAGAACACATAGAGCTAAACTACTTGTATAAATTTCCCGTTATCTCTGGTCGATATTAACTGTAATTGCACCGTCTGAATAAATTTAAGTATAACTCTTAATATTATATTCCAGGAAAATAAATCCAGTCGTTCTAAAATCGTTTTATGCGCACTGACAGACGGATGCAACTATTTTAACAGAAGTTCCGCGTGGATGCGAACGCTCCTAAAATGAGAAATACACGAGAAATTGTTGGTAGAAAGTTCTTAAGGGAAGAATTTAGCTGTAAGTAGAAAGTCATTATCAAAATAAATTATTTAGAAATAGGTTATGCATGCAGGGAATGGATTCAACTGGCTCAGGGTAGTTTTCAATAGTATGAATATAGGTTACATATTTCGATATTGTAGACTTGTGTAGTTAACGCCTACAGTAGGCCTATAGTAAAATAATTTTTCCCTGAATGTAGCTGTTAAGTACTTAGCAATACTCCATACAAATCCTGTGGAAAGTGCAGTTCACAATACATCATTCAGACAATAAGGCCTTAACATTAAGGCAACATGGCAGAGATGACACCTGCATACAACATTTTAGCAGCAAAATCTGAAGCTAAGAGAAAAGTTTCCTGACGAGCTGTGTGGTCATTAGATTCAAGAACAGACTCTGTTTCACAGAGTTAATCAGGGCCTAACCTGCGTTGTCGTTTAAGATTATTTCAATCAAGAAGGTTAAAATACGACGGATAAGAACGCAATTGTGCTTCACCACCCATCAGATCAAATCCGCGCTCAAAGAGACCCATTTTGAGATGTCAGAAGGGGGGAAGTTAAAAACGAAGGAACTGTTGAACAGCCTTACAGAAAATGATCTACAGCATTGCTTTCGACAGTGGCAGCAGCTGTGTGTGTACTCCGAAGGGAACTATTTCGATGGCTACCACAGTTCATTTTTGTAACTATGTAAATAAAAATAGTTATAGCATCAGTTTCGTTATTTTTGTGTCACACAGCGTATATTCTTAAAGTGGCATTTAATTACGTTTTAGTGTATGGGACACGGGAATTTTTGATATTTCAAGGAATAGTTTAATTCTATTTAACGTAATATTTGGTTTATAATCACGCTACTCAGAGGAAAATATAACAAAACTTGTAGTTCAATTTAAATAATAGATCGTATTGCTCTTACTTTCAGATATCGATAATTCTGTTGTTGATAAATCTTGTTTCAGGAAAATAGTCAAATTAAAGATCGATTTCTCTATGAACGTTGAAAATTTTTCTATAAATAAACATCGCTCATAGAAAAGTAAACGTTTGATGTGTCTTTCTAAAGACACTGTGTTTATTTAATTCTTGAAAAATATGTTAAAGTTTAACTACTTTGAGTAGCGTTGAATGAGATAATACGATGAGATATGAAGGTCACCTGGGAGAGCCGTGGAATGCATGCAGAGGGAGACGGCCACTTGGAAGACCGTGAATGACACGGAAGGCGAATCTTAGGGACATACATAATTGTAGGACGGGAGATGGTTAGAACTGGCTCCGGATCAAACCCAGTGGCAGGTTAGTTGTGATGAACTTCCAGGTTCTCCTACCGAAGTGTTGGATGGCCCACGTCTTCTTGCTGTTTCTGCTAAATAATAAATAAACCGAAAGCAGGGCAGAAGAGTGCCTTTCGTTTTTAAAACTGAAATGTTTGAAGAAAATAAAACATGTCTGAAGCGAGGCCTTTCCCATTGGCCCAGCGCGCCCGCGGACATGCGCATAGCTATGGCAGGAAGATTGCCTGGGGTCCCCCGCCCCTCACCGCCCCACTCCAAACATCACAGCTTCCAGCGCTTAGTTGTCTAGTGGCAGGCGAGAGTTGTGTTTGCGGTGTGTAGTGTGGAGCGCGTTTCAAAAACCGCTACAGCTAACTGAATATTTAATTTTAGTTTTCTTAAAGTAAGGACGGAAAATCGTGTATGCCTTACCAGACATAACAAGTACAGCAGTTGCACAAACATCCGAGTGATAAAAGTGAATGACACTGGACGATTACATTCGGTTTATGTGATTTGATTTTTTTTTTTTTTGGAAACACTGATTTGATATGAGTGTAAAGTGTGGAAATTTCAATGTGATTCGATAATTTGTTTAAACTGAGTGGCCCCTAAATGCCTGAACGCGTGAGAAACGGCTGCCATGTGCCGAATTGTGTGGAGGTTATTGTGTAGGACAATGTGCCATGGATATTTGCTACTCTTCTTCATCACTCTTCTGCAGCTGCTGCAGGTAAAATAAACTCGTCTGAATTTTAAATTTGACATTTTTGTTAGCAACTTCTCACGTTCGTTTAAAACAGACTAGCCACGATAATGGGTGGGCTTTAATATTAATGTTAACGACATATTAACTAGGCTATAATTTTATTTCGAGAGACTAAATTGCATACATATTTTGTTTTTGGGAGAGGAATAAAACTCCAGCACAATAAAGGATATACACCTACAGGTACAGAATGAATGCAAAAGAATATGTAGTCTCGTTAGTACTACCCAGTAAATAGGTTGTAAAATTCAGCTTGATGATAATGGAAGTAACTCTGTGAAACACATTCCTTTTTGCGAAGCTAGTAGTTGCTCAGCTAACAGAAGAATTTACCGCCTTTTATGGAACTCGAATGTTCATAGCCGTGTTAACAAGAACCCGTCACTGGAAGCTGCCCTGAGAGTGCTTAATTTTGTCCACACCATCACTATCCTTTTATTTCATATCCATTTTAATATTATCGTACTATCCACGCCAAAGTCTCCCAACAGTCTCTTCCCTTCAGGATTTCCAACTAACGTTTTATATAGAATTCTCATATCCCTCATGCTTGCTATAAGCCGTGCCTATCTCTTCCCTTTTGATAGAGCTCCGTATATCATCCTTAAGATCTAATTCTCAAACGCCCTCATTCTGTACCTCAAAGGCTCTTAATTAATCAAATATTAATTTATATGCAATTGTTCAGCAAAATCTCTTTCAAATCTGAAAGTTCTTGACGATGGTGATGAGTCATTTGAATAAAATTTTTATTGGATATTATCCATCGTCTAGTAAAATATAATGTAAAACGACGTTTCGGAGATAGTGCCCCATCTCCGAAACGTCGTTTTATATTTTACTAGACGATGGAGATAGGGATTAGCTCTATCTAGTGGGCCCAACTGAGTAGATACCTAAAGACGGAGATAGAGCCCCATCTCCGAAACGTCGTTTTATATTTTATTAAACTGGACGATTGATAGTATCCAAGAAAATTTTTATTCAAAATCTCTTTCATAATTTTTTTCAAAGGTACCGGAGGCTATCGAAAATCCATTTTAGTGATATTGAGTTACTATTTTCGAACTAAGTTAAACTGGTTTTCGTATTTTCACTTTGAGTGTAACATATGCCACAATGAAATTTGGGGCTTTAACGAAGTTTGTTCAAACTGCCCGCCAATAAGTAACGGTACCTGACATGAATTTCTGATGGCAACTAGTGCCAGTCCAAAGCTTTAGTCACTTTGGTCATACCGATTTCAGTTTCGCATTCTTTGTTGTCCGAGAAGCGTCTCCCTGTCTTTGTGATGGAACATTTCACATGTCAATGGCACGTCATAACAGGGTTTATAAACATTAGGCTGTAATACGCAAATCAAAATCAAGTTCTGTTTCTACCTCAGAAACCAAGCGATTTATGAATTATTTTGTGTCTTTATATTTATCGTGTATAAAGAGAATAGTCATTTAACATGACTTATTCTTGGGTTATTTATATAATTTCAATATACTGTTGAATGATAGAATTATTGGGAGTATCTGGAAGAAAACGATTGTGGCCTGGTTTTAATTGCTATCCAAGCATTTATTTAGAGATGCTGAGGAAAACTATTTACCCCCTCATGATAGCAGGTCTTCGGCATATTAAACGAATCGGGAACCTCCAGCACACGAAGCCAACCCGACTTTCAGTAATCATTACGATTCAATCACAGTCTGATCAGAAACAGCCACTGTCCAGAAGTGGCTGTAATTTGTACGTGTGGGTCTAGTTGTATGCAGTTTTATGAGCGACAGTTGAATGCCATGGATCGCCAAGACCAATCTCTCATATGGAAATACTGGTGCATGTAATTGTGGTACCTACGATACTTCATTGCTTGAACACACACGTAATGCTTCCATAACAGTGCATCCTGCAGAGAGAACTTGCCGTGGTCACACCACGCCGAAGACCGACCGCCTTCAAGTCATGTCGCGTCCTTCTACCGAAAATTCTTTAGTGTCTGCCTCAGAAGCGAAGTGGTATTGAAATGGCAGAGTTACAATACGCTGATACAATCAGGGACTAGTATCACAGGGGCCATTCTTAAGCTCGGACCCAAAACATATTATAATTTCGTAAGGTCTCTTGACGATGGTGTATTAACTGCAGTCGTCATATGCCGTTCGATGATATGTAAGGATAATTATGAATGGTTAATAGACGTGTGAAAGAAAGCAGGTGACTGTCGTTTCGCGGCCAAATTTTTTAGCCTATTATCCGCTTCGAATTTTCCCCAGGCTTCTCAGGAAATGTGATGCAGATGATAAGCTTAGCACCAAAGAATTCTAGCGCCAGTTTAAGATCAAAATGGCGATTTTTATACGTTTCCCGTTTTACGCTGTTTGCATGAACGGCAACCCTCGTGTATAACATTAGTCACCCATGTTGTACTCCCAGCTGATTCTCGGTCTCTCAATTATCCGTATCAAAATTTTAGCTACATGACCATCCCATCCTAAACTACTTTATTTGGCTAACATAACAACACTGCACAGAGGAGTATATTAATGCACTGACGTATATTGACATCTGCGGGGTATCAGCAATTCGTGTGACGTTAACTACTTTTACGATTGAAAATTCTCAAGATAAAAAAGATTTTACCTGTTGGATAGCAGATGTAACGTGTTTATGGTGATTAGTCTTTAAACTCAGATTACAGCGTTCAGGTCCTGAAAATCCTAGATAGTAATGATCTGTTTTGTAAATCATCCTAATATTTCTCAGTTATTTATAAAATGTGATGGGTTTGAAGTATTTGTTTTTAACTTCTGTGTTTTCCAAAATATAAGAGACCAAACGATGTCACTGCTAATTTTGTTGTTTTTTTTTGTCAAAAGGCCAAATATTTCACGCGCCAACGTAGCCAGTGTTACACTACCTTGTACTCTTGTACGTGATTACCGACATTCACCTTATACCCTAAACATGGATGCTATGTCTTCCTTCGAAATGTTGGTAACTACAACGTGTCGTAACCACCAGATCACGATACTGGAGGTTGTGTGTTTTAACTGATGTTTCCCCACTACCACCTCACACCTGACTGTATAGACGAGATAATCAAACACGAAATGCAAATTTATGTAGCCCACTATGTAACGGTACCATTTTGTGTATTCTTTATTTACATCTTTGACAAAGTATTTTGAGAGCGGCCCCAGAGTTACACGTTTCGTGTCAAGGGATATTACTTTAAAATGGGTTTTAAGATTTTGTGAATTTTGTTGTTTGATACACTGATCTCTGCGTGTAAGCGGGTAATGTAGAACGCAGGAGGAATAAATATATAAATTGTTGATAAGAAGCCTCATTTAAAGAGTCTTACAATATTGGCACTTAGACTGCAGAATGATATTAAATTTGATATCAGTAACATAAATATTGGATATAACGGCTTCAAATAGGGACTAATGAAGTGCTGGCTACTATTAATTTCAGAGTAAGTTTTTCAGTCTCGTTTATGATTATAACAAAACAATAATTTTATCTTCTGTTTCATACGGATTTAAAAATTTGGTAGATGAGAGATTAAAGGTGTTTCAAAACAGGGTGATGAGAAGAAGAAGAATTTTTAAGGTTAAAGCAGAAGAAACAGGAGGTAAAAAAAGACCTTCATAACTTGTAATCATCGTCATATATTATTAGAGTGCTAAAGTCACGGAGTAATGGCATGGGCGGGACATATAGCAAATAAGGGGGTTGTGAGAAATGCATACAAAATTTTAGTCAGGAAATCTGAAGGAAAGAGATCAACAGTGAGATTTAGGCATCAATGGGAGGATCCTTACAAAATTTGATCTTAAATATGATGTGATAATGTGAACCAAATCTAAGTGGTTAAGAATGGGCACGCAGTGATAAAGCTTCTCAGTAAGATTTGTGGTACAAGAACTTTATGTATGTCAGCAGTAGACCTAGTAAACTTTGTACGGAAAACAGGAAAGTTATAGTCCCTTAATGAAATATGTGTTAATTAAGATTATTTACGCCAGTATAGGAACGTTCGAAGTAAAATATTTAATGTCTTTTGAATTGGATTAAACAACAGACCGCCAAAAAGTGCGTGAGTTTATATTCAGACTAAACAGTGATTTGAAAAATGGAAAAAATATACTGACAGGTGGGCGTAAAGTCAAGGAGAACGAATTTAAATCTAGGCCTATGCAAATTTTATTTTAATCTGCTGAAGTACGACAGTGACATGGAAACGGCAAACGAGAAGAAGAAAATTATGTAATTCTAAATCTTCGAAGACTCATTTAAATAATACTTCAATATTTACTTCCTTCCGCAAAGAAAACACAACTTGTCGTCATTACTGTTAGTTGTTTAATGCTGTTTAAAGGAAATAATCTCTGGTTATTCTGGGAATTATACGAGGTCTATAAATAGTCTGTGGTGTTACGGAGAAACTGAACGCTAAAGTAAGTGGACCATATAATTACCACGGGACGTACAAGGTTTTAAACCCTTCGCTGAATGTACTATTGAAGGGGTTCTCAACCTTTTTCGCTGGCTTACCACTAATTCTAATTTAACACATTAAATGTACCACTAACCAAATGTGTTCAGGGAAAACTTATTTGTGTTAATAGTATCTTTTGATTTTCTTAGTTAGTTCGCGTACCACTCAACATTGGCTCGCGTACCACAAGTTGATAAACGCTGTACTAGACTAAAGAGACCTAACAGACATCAATATGTACACCTAACTGAATAATTTGCAGACTACACTGAAATTATGACACTGCAGATAGAATTGATGCTGACGGATAGCAGATCATGATATATAATTAAAAGTTTATGATACGATTGTTGGTAGGAAGTCCAAAGGTTCGACGTAAAGATGATTCCAAGGCCGGTTATTATTATTATTATTAGTGTTCTGTCTGACGACAGGTCCATATGAACAGGATCCTTCCATCCTTTTCTCGGACTGGGACCTGTTCATATACGTTCTTGGCAGATGATTCAGAAGTGGTTTGCCGTTGCCTTCTTCTGTGTGAGTGTAAGTGTGAGTGGAGTAATTGTTGGGATGCCACGGAGAAATCGGGGAAGCCCCCGGAGAAAAACTCCGTGATACCTAGACCACGGCCTTGCCCAACACAAGTTATAAATCTAAGCACCGCCGGGAATTGAACCCGGGACCCAAGGATTACAAGGCTAGTGTTCTGACCACTAGACCACCGTTACCATCAAAGTATCTAATACGTGAGGATAATAATAAAAGTACTTACTTTATAATTGCTATTATAAAAATTGAATTTTGTTATATGTTAGTTGTTAAAAATGCTGTAATTTTATTTATTTTTAATCATTAAAACATCAGGTGATCTCCCGATTACGATACAACCTGTAGAGGTTCGTGGAAGTGGTCAAATTTAAGGACTCAGTCCGCACCGCAGGGAAAAAGCTCAAAACTATAATTTACAAGTTGTTTCTAGGCAACGGAACAATGTTAACCTGATAGTGGTGCAGAGAATGAGGGATCTGTAGGGAGTAGATCCAAGTAACAGTAACTTTGATAGCGAAAACCATCCATGACCACATTTAAATGGTTTGCCCCTGAATTGTAAGACTGGTTTCTTTAAGGTACACTCTACTTCCTGAATAATTTAGTGCTGTGAACTCAAGATAGAATGCAATAGCAGCTTCTTATGAACACGGTAATTATTTTTGAAGTTCCTTAAAAATATGTGAATTTTTAGAACAGTTGAGTGGCTTATTACCTTCTCAAGGAAGACAATTCTTCATGGATTTACTTCCTATCCAAAACCGTTAAGAATATATCACACGAAGCCTGAAACACAAATTTTAAATTTGTCTAAAGTGTTTAAGCGATTTTCATAATAAAAATTAGTGGTACACTATCAAGACGACTTTGGAGTTCCTTCCAGAATTATGTGCAAGAGTTATTCAGGGATGAACAGGAGACTGTTCATTAATTTCTGTGTATTGTTCAGTAATTCCACAAAGCGTGTTCCTTCTTCCCTACATAGTTTTTATACTTTCATAAACCGGTGCTTAGGAAATGAAGTAAACTTTCCTTACTGCCTTCAATTATCAATACGAAGCACGGCCCAGTTAATACAATGACCGTGTGACCGGAAAATAATTGAGTTCTTCTCACGTCAAAATATGTGCAACGTAAATATTTGATGAACTGTATTTAAGACACGGTTTTGAATGGATCCTTCAAACATAACGTGTCTTATATCATGCAGAAGTTGACATAGCCATAAGTACTTCTTCGTTGTTGTTTTCATCCAACAGCGTGTCCTCCCAGTTTCCTGGACAACGTGATTGTTGTCTTATGTATTCTGGTATGTATTTTTTGGAATATCACCAATCTACATAACATGTAAGCGAAAAACCTGTTGCGTAAGACATTGAAAAGGTTGTTTATTTAGAATTAAGGCATCTTGGCTTACATATGCCGGTCTGTTACTTGATATTCAGATATAATAAATCTGTTTAACTGTCTAGGAATCACTACTTGGCATTAATCTGGTGATTCCGGTGACACCAGGACACACACCGAGTACATAGTTTTATCTTTGGAGAACATGAGAAAATTTTATGAGGAAGTTCTTTCCATTTTTAGTATATTTATATAGTGCCATTCAGTGAATACGGGAATAATACTGCAGCTAACTAAGCATTTTACTATCCAATGTCTCTCTAGAAGATGACACTCACTCAATCAGTGAACAAATTCTTCGCGTAAGAAACAGGATGTGAAAGTTTAAATTGATTCAGCTGGCTCAGATCATGTTCCAGTGACAGGCTGTTGTGAATATTCCGATTTCCCCAATAAAATTATGTAGCCATCTCTCAACGTTCTCATGAGTAACGCACCCATCAGACCTTTCTTTATTTGATAATTATAATAATATTCGACGAGAAGTCTAAATTACGAAGCCCCTAATTACATAACTTTATAATTCTTCAGTATTATAACTATTCTACCATTTCTATTCTTTATAACATAATCCCAGCAATTGATGTAGCGTTGTTACATGAGGAAACTTGAACTTTTATGCAAGTGTTCTGAAATAATAGCCCTTTCTATAGAATATTTTGATCTGCAGTGGTACTAGTTTATATTTCTAAAGTGTCACATAGGGTCCAGTATAATGAAGTCTTCACTGGCCCCTGCCTCTAAATATGTTAACGTTTAAAGATAATATTTGCTAATATTATGTTTTCAACGGGATAAGAACCTCGTCAGACAACACAGTATCCCAGGAGACAGTTATCCGGATAAGAACCTGTTTGTCTCATGCAGTAAAGTACAACTTTAATTTGGTTCCCACTATTTAAAGCAAGTAATCTTATAATCATTATTTATGATTACATGTTATACGTACCCCATACGTCAGTTGTACAGTACTGTTTTCTGTGTGTAGGCTTAGCTATAATATGCTAACATTTAAGTGGAGACATTAAACCATACTTTACACCCGATAATTTCAATTAGGGCTTGTTGATGAAACCGTGCCTTAATTGCATCCGTTATTGAGTCAGAATGATGGTAACAGAGATTTATTTTGGTAATGTATCCGATAAATTTTCCAAGATAATGATTCTGTGATTATCCTTCATTGGAGAACGCTGATGTTGAAGCCTTATAACCACTTCAAGGTTTCGATTCGGGAGCAAAGCACACATACTTAAAAACACGATTCCTAATCAATAAAGCCGATGTTCCATACAGTCAGAAATTGATACATTAAACTTTTTTTTGTATATTTTTTTCTCGAAGAGGCCTATAGCTCCCATACATTAATCACATATATCTCATTAACACGAAATTCATATTAACCTGTTCAGTTTATGTAGTAAATATTAACCCACTGACTCATTACTTGATTTTATGTCATAATAACTACATAAAATTGTCAAATATATTTTTATCATTACCTCGAATCTATCACAAATATTTAATATTTGTATACTAACTGCACCTACCTGCTGTGTATACTTTCATCGTGTTGCGTTTTACAGCCGTACAAATACAACGCGCCACCAATAGTTGCTAAAAATGCTAAGGGATTAAAATATTTGTTACAATTAGTGAACTAACAAGAAACTCAAATTCGGATCGAAAACTAGAAGTACGAAACGCGGTGGTTTGTGTTTAGTGGTTAGCATTCTTATTTCTTATTATGGAGATACGCGGAGCTATTTTACAGTGTTAAACGCCAATCTTGTAATCTAACGAATCCTCCTTAAAATTCTGCAGACTACTAATGAACTGTTTTCTCAATTTGTTCTGGACTTAGTCTCTTGGCTTTGCTGTTCAAAGTTTGGGATTATGTACACTCCTGTTACCCCTTTTATTTTGTATGTTGGCATTTAAATAACATATTATGATTCGGCGCTCTGAATGCTTAGATTATGTAGGATTGTCATAAACATTTATAACTTAGGGTAACTGGCTATAAAGGCGAGCTACAGAGGGTCATTACAGAGCTGCACAATTTGCAAAGCATAAACTTTTATTCTTTTAAGGTTTACAGAACCTGTAACCGATGGACATGCGATAATACGAGCAATGTAAAATTCAAATTTTTGACTATGTAATTAATTTTATTGTTTCAGTTTCTTATGAAGGCAGTATAATATACTGTGATCTTGAAAATGCCAGTTCAAACATCCTCGTGTTCCAGAGTAAAATTAATCGACGTTTGGTCCCACAAGCTGACCACCTTCGTCTGGTGGTGAGGTCAAGAATGCATGGAACTCTGCTTCCATAACCGTATACGCATTCATGGCGAGGCACTTGGACACAGAGAAAATTAATCTTTTTATTCTGCCTATATTTATGCACAGTGACCCAGTTAGTAACTTCATGTTCATATAATGCAGAGAGATCGACAAATTTGGACGCAATATCTTTCACCTGGAGGATAATTCACGCAGGTGTCTTTAATTGAGATCGATGGTTTTCTCGAAAAATTCTCAAATGATTCTGATTACAACGAACTCGTGTTGGTGATGTAGATGATGATCGCAATCACCGACATAAGTATGGAGTTAACACTGTAGGGCACTAAGGAGAGTTAGGAAGGACGTGGAAGTAAGAGATACTTAATTTCGGGGGAGAAAGAGAATTACTTTGAAAGTTTCTAAGCACCGCCCACTCGTCCTTCTGATAAGGATAGTATGAAAGTGAAAATTTTGGGACGTCGCGAAGTAACAGTTTTTGGCAGCGAAATTTGATTTTATGGTAAATAATTTGGAAGAATGTGTAATTTGGTGGCCTACATAACAAGGGATAATTTTCACGTATTTAAATCGGGAGGACGGCATGGGAAGTATAAAGTAGACTTTTTTAACTTGGGAATTATCTTAGAATTTGAAGACAGAGGAAAATATAAACAATCTATGTCGAGATTGTCGGTAGCATTACCGTCCGGATTTGTAATGACCACCAGCCAGCAAACAAAAATAGTTTAAGTTTGTCACTGAATCACATCGCTGAGATTGTCACTTTCTGTAAAAGTACACTAGTGTACGAAGGTCGTCTAAATAATATTTTGAAATCAAGTATCTACCTCAAATAAAACACAACATGTCTGCATTACAAAGAACAGTTACTTAATGCCGCTTAAGACAATCGAAACTGTTTATTCTGAGAATCATTTTGCTGTGCAAAATACAGAATTAAGGTGGGTGGTACATATAGTTATTAATAGGCTTTAAAGATGGCTCTCAATATATTTTGAACAGTTTCTTTCAAATTTTTGAAGTCATCAATATTTTGACGCTGTATCAGTTTAAAAAGTATTTCAGCCACAGACATGACTGACCTGTCAAGTAAATAAAAATTTATGTATCAGTAATGAAATATTAGCTAATTTACTTCTTAAAGCCCAGTGGTAACTATATATACCACTTGTTTTAAAAATCAGTAACTCAGAATTTTGTCCCCAGAGTGAACAGCGATTATTTTCATAAACATCAAAACCAATTCAACTTTGTGACGGGGAATGTTTTCTTTGAGGTACGGACCGTGTGTAAACGCACTGTTTAGATGAGCATCGGTCTTCACAGAGTTAAATAAAAGTGGAAACACGCAGATGGGCCTATATTTAAGTTTAAATTTTAACAAATCGTTTTGTGTAGTTTAACTGCTGATGTGATGATTCGACCACAAGAATGCTTGCATGAAATTCTGCCATATTTTTATCAACATGACTGCCGCGCGGAGCAAGCACACTTATCTGTTCAGTGCAACTTGACTAGAAGCTCAATTGTGCTTTCGAAGAGGCGAATGAATGCTATCACAGTTATCGTATCGTGGAGACTTTGCGCAGGTTTCAGTTGATAAATGTGCATCTGCTCTAGGATACCAAGTTCTTCCTCTTGCAGCTGATATGTTGTTTTATGATTTCCGAAAAATACCACTGAGTTCTTGACTTATACGACTAATAGAAACGTCGGAAATAAAATTAAGACTTACCGGCACGGATTTTTCTAAACCATTATATCTGTGGCTGGAACACTGTGAACTTTATTAGGGAGGAGCCCGGTTCGAATCTCCACAGGTTTTAACTACAGTACTGAGTCAGATTTTCCGAGACTTCCCTAAGTCCCTAGAAACGGAATTATTAATTTAATACAAAAATATTCTACAGTACCATTGCGTTTATTAACCGTATACTTCAGAACCATCGTATGTTAGATAGCCATTGGCCTTCGTCGGAATATAGTTACTAAGAGTGTCTTTAAGTAACCCAAGAATTAATTAATTAGAGAGCTGAATACCTGTTAGTACACCTCCCAGACAGATTTTTGTGTAACTTGGTATGAACATAAATCTACCCTCCCCTGTCGTTATACAAACATGAACTTTCATAGTTGAAACATTACCTATATTGCAAGTAGGATTTTTAGTACCGTGTATTGATAACGCATTTGAAACATGCATGTGTCGGTATCTTGAAAACTTGAAGAGACATGCACCGATCGCTCGATTATAATTTTATTTCATGTTTTGTAAGACATGCCACGGTGATCTAGCGGTTAGAACGCTGGCCTTGTAATCCTGGGGTCTCGGGTTCGATTCCCGGCGGTACCCGAATTTATAACTTGTGTTGGGCAAGGCCGTGGTCTAGGCAACACGGAGTTTTCCTCCGGGGGCTTCCCCGGTTTCTCCGTGGCATCCCCACAATTACTCCATTCACACACAGAAGAAGGCAATGGCGAACCACTTCTGGATCTGCCAAGAACGTATATGAACAGGTCCCAGTCCGAGAAAAGGATGAAAGGATCCTGTTCATATAGACCTGTCGCCAGACAGAACACTAAATAAATAAAAAATAGTTTTGTAAGGGTGCGAAACTATGTCACAGGAAGTAAAGAATACAGATTGAGATTGTCTGAGAACAGGATACTTAGGAGAATATTTTGACCAAAAAGTGACAGGAAGCTAAAAATAATTGCAAAATTGGGAGTTTCATAATTTGCACCGCTTGTTAGATATTATCAGGTTAATCAAATGAAGGAGGGTGGGACAGGCGGGCGGGGCATGAGATATAAGAAATGCGTAGTAAATTTTGGTTGGTGAGTCTGAGAGAAAGAGATCATTTGGAATATGTTGGAGTAGGTGGAAATATAATATTAAATTGGGTATTATGGAAACGTGGTTGAAGCCTGTGGACTGGATTCACTTTAAGGCGGATCATACGTAGAGTAAACCAGAAGCATGTTACAGGTTGCATATAAACATTTTCTTGCTGATCAATATAGAGGAGAACCTAACTTTGTCCATTCTACGTCATATCATCAGACAAGGAAATGTTTTGTTCCTCTGGTGTTGTTGAGGTCGACAAAAAAAATGACGATGTCGTTTCATATGACTCTGTGTGTGTGACCTCCGCATTTTTCGACCAAACTATGGTTTCCAATTTCATGGAACGGATTTAATACAGCTTCTTTCCTCTGTGTATAACCTGTCTTTCTTTATTACTTTCCTGTTGTAACCTCCAGTTTCATCAAAATTCCGGTAATTCGATGCGAATTGAGAGTTTGGAACATCCTACATCCATCGTATGTTCAGAGACTGCTTACTTCTAGTGATTCGAACGGACGAACTGGTGTTGAGACAGAGGATAATATAAGTTACTGCTCGTGTTGCAAAGAGAACGGGATGGGCATCTAGACGGGGGACCTGTCGTTATTTTCTTGCGTATGAAAGCGACTTCATGGGACCTCTTACATACACTGAATTGATTGCTTGCTACGCGCTACGTCTGACAACGCTCCAGTCTTACTCCGTTTTGTAAGACACATGACTGGTACCTGGAAACCACTGGTCAAATTACTAGCCTTATATATAATTCCTTGTTCATTCACTGTTATCACAAACGTCCGTACCTGGATCCTATTTTAAACAAATCCATTTCAATTGAATAAAAATTTCCTTGGATATTATCCATCGTCTAGTTAATATAAAACGTAAAACGACGTTTCGGAGATGGGTCTTCAGGTTCCTACACAGTTGGGCCCACTAGATAGAGCTAATCCCTATCTCCGGACCTGAAGGAAATTTCTATTCAATTGACTCTTCACCATCGTCAAGAAGTTTTAGATTTGAAATCCATTTCAGATGTTCTTGATATACCCTTATTTCTTCTTACGAAGCATGCAACCAAAACTTTGAACGTCTGTTTCTTCCACTTATGTTTATGATGTTGGCCTTCTGAGGTTGGATTGAACTGGCTCAGGAGCGCGTCTACTGCGATCTTTGGCATTAGCGATGTTACGAGTCTTCTACAACACTGTCACTTTTCTGATTGATACATGGACAAAAAATATATAATCTATTCACTGTTATTTGAATTGCACCTTACGTATGGATACATTATAAGGTTTTGTGAATGAGTGTTAATTGTTATTACCAGAGTGGCTACCATTTTCTTTCAGAAGCTCATTAATTCACAACCCACCAGATCGAAACTCCTTGTATAAGAGTGGGACGTTTAACTATAAAATAAGTAAACAGAAATGTTTAATCAAAACCACTCACGTGACACGTTTCACTTTGTGTTCATTTTTCACTTTTTAAAACTCCAATCGTCTCTAAATCGTGATTTGCTTCATACTCTTGAACGTTTAGTGCTTTAGTGCATAATATAACAACTTGGAAAAATAATAAAATAATCCTACGCATATTAGAACTTATAAAAAAAAGCTTTTGTTGTTTTAATGTGGGAGAGGTGCCGGAAGGCGGTGAAGAACAAGATGGATGTTTACTCTGATGTAGGCGTTACCAACATCTTATTTATGCAAATACAAAGTCAGTATTTTTAAACAGCAGGTTCCTGTCAGTCACGCAATGACACACGGGCACACATCACATCAATACGTGCACAGGCACACCTTCTTGCAGCCCACAGATGTCACCACCTCCACCCACTCCTCTCCCCGCGTTTTTGTGTGTACACACAAAGGGATGGGGGTACTGTCTGTCCGTCTATATATTTCAGCTCGAAAACTGTCGGACGGATTTAAATTAAATTTGCTATTGATTATGATAATGTTTAATTTTGAAGATAATTGTCTTCTGGGTTGTAGCGCAGTGTAGTTTGGTAGAAGTTCTTCGATGTTTAAGATGTATCTGCTGCCTCCATCGTCATAGTCGCCCTGATTATGAAACGTCGGTGAATGTCTTACGAAATAAAAATTGTTGATCGTTTAAAGCGTTGCCACATTACATGGAATTAATTTTATTTTCATCATTTTTAGATATGGTGAATATTTTAGAAAAAAAATACTGACGCATTGCGATAATTTCTGCAATAGTAAATTTGCATGTGCTATAACTATCATAATGACCGACGATGTTTATAAAATGGCAAGTGTAGTACATATTTGTACTCTACAAGGAAGGTAAGTCGCGTTCTTTTCTGGTACATTCTGAGCACAAAAAAAAGTTAACGAAGCTCTCTGTGACTGCTATGGATTTTGTATGTAAGCCTGCACATGGAAGTTATTTCGAAGCCACATTTATTAATTATTTTTTGTTGCTCTCTCCTTCCACATTTTGCAGGAAAACTGTAGATATCCAATACATGGCTTTAATTTCTTGAATGGCTGTGGACTTTTGCAAAATACGGCGCTCTATGAAGAAATTAAGACGATCAGTTTTCTCCGTAAGTTTAGATATACGTAAACTTACTATTGTATGAAGTTATCCTGTATAATCACACACTATGGCAACGTCGAAAATCCTTTAATTTGTAGCATATAAAATATTTCAAGTAATATTTGTAGATCGGTCACCATACCCAGTTCTGTTGTGTCATAATTTACCACCATAAAATGGGAAGATATGTTCCTTTCCCTGTGTATCTCAAATTGTGTCTTGGTTATGTAACGACACCTAATCAACTGAATAAACCACGTAGCGTAAAATGTGAATAAGACTGAGAATGATTCTTATGAAGGACGTGGAAGTGACCTGTTGTCGATGTTTGTCTTCAGTGTAGAAACAACGTGTGATCTTGTAGATTGATATCAACGTTTCGGAGATAATACTATTTCAATCAATCTTACCTAACCTTACCCAAATCTATTCACCCTTCCTAACCCAACGTAACATTCCATAACCTCACCTAAGGTAACTTAACCCGAACTAGCCCAGAGAGAGTTGCGTCACATACTACAAGGCGTATCCGCCAAACTAACCATAGTGAACCTGGTATCTATGTTAACCTAAGCAACTATGGTAACCATAGTAGCCAATCGGTTCTCAAGTTGTAACATTTGGTCAGAGAGGAAAGGAAAGACGAACAGACATACATAACCAGTCCTATATGTCTTCTTCTCAGGCAGTTCGTGCAAAGAACGCATTATAAGGAGAAAGCAGATTTCAGAGAAACACGTGTAATTGTTGCTATTTAGACTACTTGAAATACAAAGAAGAGTCTACAGTAGTAAAAAAAGAGTGGTTTATTTAGTAATTAATGCCTCATATGTTTTGGATTTTATGTAATGAGTCCTATCCAGCGTTTAGTCCAGAAAACTATATTTTCGTAATCAGTTTATTCTGAAGTATTCATGTTATATACTGAATTATGTAATCTGATTTGTACTGCAGAATGAAATAACAGGAACGAAACATTTTAACAAACTCCATTCAGAAACTCCTTGAGAAGCCGTTAAAAAAATTCCCACCTTTTAAGAAAAACATATTTGCTGTGGGATTTACAAAAGGCTCCACCACATACTGTCCTAAACTAGATAAATTTCGTCCATATTCTCACATTCTGTTTCTTTAAGACCAAGTTAATATTAAACTCCCTTTCTATGCGCAGGTCTATCAGATTTTGACTTTACAGTTTTCGACCGAAATGTTACATGTGTGCTACGATTAAACTCCCTTTCTATGCGCAGGTCTCTCAGATTTTGAATTTACAGTTTTCAACCGAAATGTTACATGTGTGCTACATGTATCACCCATCTCATCTTTCTTGAATTGGCCACCGTAGTATCTGGTTAGGATTACAAATTATGAAACTTAGCGAAACTTCTCGTAGGACTGAATAACGTAGGGATTTGTTGAAAGACGTGCTTTGATTTGAATGTAATGTAGATGAATGGGACAGAACAAAAGCGAGACTGGAATAGAGAAGCAAAGCTAATATATAAAGTATAAAATGTATGGAGATGATGACAAGATGTGAGCCCCCTACAACAAATTACTCGCCATGACTTTTAAATTAAAACTATCTGACGCTCGGTGCTGTAAGAAGGTAGATGGCTGTTGAACACAGCAAATGTAAATGAGTTACAAAAGGCTCTACTTTGTCACTGTAGGCCTCAATGACAAGTTGAGCCACGACATTTTCATTTGTGTTAAATATGTTGTGAATAGATGATTGACTGTAGAAAGTAAATCTTTTGTCTTTCTTGACACTTCACGGGGCTGTAGGTGAACTTTAAAACAGGTACAAGCAGCTGAAGGTGGTGTACAACTTAATGAGGACTTTGTCGACTTTAAGATGAAGATGAGATGGAATCAAACTGGAAACCCGTTTATTTCGAGATGTTTTATGACAGGGAACTGATTAATTGCAGTTACGTTGTACTAAGAACTAAACTAATGCAGACTTACCAGTCTTATTCACGCCCCCAATACGCCTTCATGCTTCAGAACTTTGACACAAAAGTAGTTTCACTATTACTGCAGTACATAACTATAATGCATATATGCAATGGCAATGAGTACGCCCATATATCTGCGAAGTGTATTATTATCACGATGAAAAAGACATAAAACAAACGAAATTATTAAAATTCTAATAAAACTTATGTTTACGTGTAAGATATTCCAGCTTCTGCCATAAACTACTAAAAAATATCATGTTAATTTCTTTGTTAATGGAATTCTATTATATTACCATACAATATATACCAGACTACCTGTAAGACGTTTGTATTTTACTAATGTTTACTGATAATGACAAAATTTGCACTGAGGATGGTTTTAAACCTTTCATAGAGGATTTAATAAGACAGCTGTTACTGTAAAAGCTGTTTACTGTTATTACAGACCACAGGTAAAGACAAGTGTTTATGTTATCTTTGTAAATGAACACAACTCCCAAGAATTGCTGGGAAAGGAGGTATAACTCCACGCATTCTAAACTACGGAACTTCGAACTCTGGTCCGGTAGGATTGGAGACTGGGCGGGACCTACAGCCGATCTGAACGTAGGGGTAAGAGATACCCCTGTCCCTGTCCACGCAGCAAATCTAACATCGGCCATCCCACCTGAAACCAGTTACTTTAATGGCCGAATCTTTGTTTCACGAAGACTTATCCATATGACATCTTTAACATTGGAAATTAATTAATCATAGAGCGTTCATTTCTTTTAGACTTTTCATCATTTATTTTCTTTCTTTCCTTCCTGCATTCTTCCTCTCCCCCTTCTTTGTTTGTCTTTTGTTTTACTTCTGTTGTTTTATCTCTTGTTGATCACATGTATCAGAGTAAGGAATTGTGAAGAACTGGTCAATTGTGAGGGACAAACCACCATATTAGTTATTTTAATGGTTTGAAAGGACGTATTCTATGAATGTACTGGTTGGAAATCCCATAAAACAGTGGTTGTATAATTATCTCTATAACTTACAGTCTTGCTTCAGAAGTGTCTTTAGTCAATGGTTGCAACAATTTATTTCCCTACCAAGTGTGAAATAGTAGCTCAGAGCAGAACTAGACACGAAACAGATACTGATAATGTACTTGAAGCATTTTCACGATCTTTATAGCATTTGTAGAGACCTGACTGTGCAGGTGTTTCTCACAGAGATAATCAGCGCCGCGTGTGGAATTATGTCGAACCTACAACTGTACACACGGTCGTAAGACAGTTTATACAATAAGTTCGGCACCGAACGCGTGCCGTAGTCGACATCCGTAAGCTGGCTTGTCTCTCGATTTAATTTGTCTTTAAACGACACTGCATTAGTCGGGAACCAATTCCTCCTAGCATTCTATCCTTTGTGTCGATTTTTACAGCTTTGACGTGGTCTTTATTTATTTGAAGCTTCTTGTGTTCTGTAAATTGGCTAGTATCACAGGGCAACTATGTCTTATAAACACTTTCTGCACGAAACAAACGACTCTGGTTTTCAAAACTGCGCTTAGTGGAAACACAATATTATCTTTGGGTGGATGCCAGATTACACCATTGGATTTTATGGGCGTAATACAGTGAAAGGAGCAGAATGCCTTCATGCGTCTTTTCTGATCTGCCTTTCAGTCCTTGAAGTTCCATTGTATTTCTCGTCATTCTCATGTCTCTGAAGATTTAGTGGGAAACGTTCGAAGATGTCTAAGCGTACCGAAAGAAGTCTGAATGCATCATACACCTGAAGTACCTTATCCTATATACTGCCCATTACATTTTAATTCGCGTTATTAAGTGGCTGTGCGGAACATAACTAAATATCTAATGTTACAATAAAATAATATATTATCATTGGGTAGGTCTGATTTCCAGTCACCGATCCTTTAAGATTCGAATTAGGTTAAGAGGTTTAACATGACGTTGGATGTTGTGACATACCGTGTGATTCTCTTTAGTTTCGTTGATTCGTGATATTTAATACAAATGACTTCGAGAATTGGCTTTATTCCCGTATTTAGGTTATATAATTATTACTATTATTTTTGTATTAATGACTGGCCAGAATCAAAGATGGCTGTGTTCTTGCTTGTAGCACTGTGTTGTCTGGTATATATTTACCAACGTTTCAGACATACCTGCTGTCGCCATCAAATCCCTGATGATAGTGGGAGCAACCTCTGAAACGTCGGTAACCTTCTACCAGACTACACGATGTTACAACCCAGAAGACAGCCATCTTCATACTCGCCGCCGTGAGAATCTTAAAAGCTACTAATTTTTAATCCTTTTAACACTAAACTTGTATGGTAATATAGGGCACTGCCATAAAATTAATACGATCCCGAAACTTTCAACTTTGGTATCAGACGCACAATAAATTCGGTTTTGTGTCGATAATGTACCAGAGCACTCTTTCGGTCAGTTTGTTCCTAATGAAAGTACATACTAAAGGAAATTAATAAATAGAAATTAGTGTCTTTTATGTGCAGCCGCAGAACTAATACCATTTACATGAAAATTATAACTGTGCCTGGCTGCAGGATATGGTAGTTTGGTCATTGTAGGACCTCGCCCGTTCTGCTGCTTGGAGCGAGCAGTCAGGCAAGATTCCTACACGCAACCAGAGGCTTCGTAACACGCGCTACACAATTCACCGTCTTGGGTAGCCGATGTAAAACAGGGACCAGCGTTCCTTTAAATGCAGCAGAACAGCATACGACATTGCTAGTGGATCTGGATTTCTGTCAAACACATCTCGCTAGGCGTCTAGTGGAAAGGGTGTGGCCGGTATGCTTCATCAGCAGAGCCCACTGGACACGATTTCTGTACTTTTGACAGATTTATACAAAAATATAAATAACTTTGTCATACTAATATGTTGACTTATGGAGGCAGCAGACACCTCTTAAACGCCGGTAAAATTCCTCCAGACTACACGACACAAAAGCCCAGATTACAGCCATATTTATATTTGCCGCCGTGAGAACCTTAAATTTCATTAACTTATTATGAAGGATCAATAAGAGACCACTAAAATATAAAGAATAACACATTTACTAAGAAACAACGTCGACAGATGTCGGTGTTGACCTCCTAGTGTTAAACAAATCCAGATCCGACTTCACGCTTCATTTCTACATATAAAAAGGAAATATTCAACAAGGGAACATCTTGCATGCTGTAGCCTGAGTCAGCGATAGAAACTAAATTTGTACTCGGAACATTTCGACAAACAATCTTCCAACATCTTTTGTTTGTTTGAAACGCTGTATAAAAAGATGGAAGGCACGTAGCTATCTGAAGTAAGAGGTAAATTCCAAGAATGAGCGCCAGAGACAGCCAGAACTCCTTGAATGCAGTTGCGAGACAGATTGATCTGATAAGAATGATTCTTGCATAAGACCAAACATCTTAACAGATTAGCGGATTATAAATAGGGTTTCTGAACCTTCACATCATATAAATCAAAGTTAACAGATTAGCATTATGCTCTGAGGTAATGTGACTTTTACACATTAATTCCAACTCCCTCCAGCCTTGTAAATGCCTACAGTGACGGCATTATCTATTTCAAAACATGTCTTAATAAGATTCGGCCCGTTTAAACGTGTCATTGTGCATAATCTACCGTATGTTAATTATAGCCTTTTTTACATCAACGGAAATTTGCTCTGCCTAGTTTGGCTCTTAGAATTATAGCCTTTTTTACATCAACGGAACTTTGCTCTGCCTAGTTTGGCTCTTGGGTATAAAAGTAAAATAAAGTTTGTCCCACTATAAGCCATGTAGGCGTTTGGGGTGAGGGGAGGTATAGCTCCTCTCTTCCTTGACCTCGACACTAGATGGGGGTGAGTGGTCAGCATCACGCCCCGGCCGGCTTTACCCCCGGGAAAGGACCCCGGTACCCATTGTAGAGGAGGCTGGGTGGGCCCCAGAGCCGGTCTGGACGCAGAGGCTAGAGGAAAAATCCTCTGCCCTCATCGGGGATCGAACCCCGGTCGTCCAGCCCGTAGCTAGTCACTATACTGACTGAGCTATCCCGGCTCATGGCTCTTAGGTATAAAATTGTTAATAAATACCAAAGGACGACTACAGTTTGTGCAATCACAACTACATTTCTCCTTTCCTTCAACTCAAGATCTTCAAGATTTGAAAATCTTTTACTTGGCCGATTTTAACATATGCTATCGGTAATGATAGACAATATGTACACACCGGGAATTTCTTGCAGAAATGCGATTTAAACCATTTAAAATTACAGTAGTAATGCAGGTAGCTCAAAAGTAATTGTTTACGAAGAAGAATATTTCATACTTGTTTGTTCATGCACTCAGAGTTTGACTTAAAAATGTAACACGTTAACGCTTTAAAACCTAGTCCGTTACCACAGAGGTAACATGGCATTCTTCTATTTCGAAGGTAAACAGTCGGAATCTAGACCGGGAAAGGATCGAACCCCACGAAGGGTATTCGAGATTTCCGTCATACCCCACGGACAATTTCCTGGATAGAAACTTTACTTAGACCTTGGCCTATACCTTGTCCTTAACTATTCGTAATTTTGTCTACTCTGTATAACTTCGGCAGTTTGAGCAGCGTCGTTAAACAGTCTAAGTGTCAATGAAATTCGATTAAACCAATAAATGCAACAAACTAACATGACCGCCCAAAATGTTTACACTGTTTCGCAAATACAAAAATAGTAGGCCGTATTATGTGAAGGCGAAGGGTTTATATTTGAAACATTAGCAAGATTTTTGAACCACATTGCTAACCACTTGGTCACAATGTCACCTGTGATCTTGGTACTTAAGGTAGCGGGATCATATCCCGTACTTGTGTGACGAGATGCAAATTGCCTCTTTTTTAACTGGTACCTAGGGTAGCTCAGTCAGTTTAGTGGCTGGTTCCGGACTGGACGACCGTGGTTCGATCTGTGACAAGGGCAGAGGATTTTCGTCAAGGCTCTGCTTCCATACCGGCCCTTGGTCCACCCAGCCTCCTATTCAATGGGTACCGGGGTCTTTTCCCGGAGGTAAAGCGTCTCCAGGCCGTGACGCTGACAACTCACCCCCATGGAAAACAACATCGTATTTTTAAACTTATTTAGATGTACGCTGGATTATTTGTAGACTATTCAGTACCACGTTTGTATTTTAAGCGAATATGCGGAAGGAATAGTGACAAATTTAGTGCTATGACAAGATAATTCGTTCAGTCAATCCTGTAACGAGCATGGTTTGTATTTGTTAAGGTTTTACAGTTTATGGCACAAGTAACATTTTTTGGTGATTGGCTCTCAAGCATTGCCATAAATGTTGTTTATTTTCAAGGCCTGGGGATATTTTTAGTTTTAATTATCAACGCTGGCCCACCATATTATTATAATGAATTCGTTTGAAACCATTACGGCACTGAAGTACCAGACAAACTTCTTCCCCCCGCTTCCCGTTGCTCTGCAGTTCTTCGAGTACCCACGCCGCGTTCAGTAAGTGAGGCTTCGAAACCGTGTTTAGTCGCATTTGACAGAACTCCTTTGACTGATGATCCAGCCCGTCAAAAGGCCTGCACCTACTTAGGGCAACATGACTATGACAAACAACCATGCATTGAGTATGATCGAACCGAGGACCCCAATATCCAAGTGACAAAGACCCACACTATAGACAGCGTTACTACTGAGACGTACATGTTAAATGACGCAAAAGTTAAATTTAAGGAAACAGATACAATAAGGCATCTTATTGTGTAAACGCTTCGTAAAATTTATAACATAGGCTTGTATCGTTATTAAATTAAGAAATAATGTCTTTACGATATACTGACATAATGTTGAACCAAGTCGAAGATATTAATGTTTCAACATAGTGTAAGTGGCTCTAAAGTTGTTCGTTGGTTTTTATGTACAACTGCTTACATATTTATTTATTTTTTGTAAACGCGTTTCGATCACACTCGATCATCAGTTCCTCAATGATAAAAAAGATTATATACATAGTCTACATGTCACTATCTTCTCACTTGTATTAGAAATGAAATAAATTGTGTACTAACTTGATTATGTTAAAATGAAATCATTTACGTCGGGTCACTCAGAGGATACTAGTTGTCTGAAATACTTCTCATGAAACTTGGAACTATGGTTTAATCGAAAATAGCGGGGTTTTTTAAATTGGAGATCACGCGCATACAATCGCTACCGTATTCACAACAGTCCGCCATTGGCTCTTATCCGGAGCCAGACTAGTCTAGATTATACTCTCACACGGTGTCACTTTTATGATTCATTTTGGCAGTATTCTCACATCTGTGCTTAGATTCCTCAAGTGTCCTCTTTCCTTCAAGATTTCCGACCAAAATTCCGTATCGATAGGCTTTGCATTTCTTATCTCTAACTTGTTATTTTAATATACGCTACTAGTGCAAACATTTCTGATAAAAGTTATAAACCTTAGGTGGGTAATGTAATATTTGATTGTACAAATGTATATTCTTCGTAAGACTTGAGGTTCTCACAGCGCCCTGATGACGGAGGCAGTATGACCTCTGAAACGTTGGTTAACATCGACCAGACTACACAGCGCAACAACCCAGAAGACAGAAATCTTCATACTCTGATGACGGAGGCAGTATGACCTCTGAAACGTTGGTTAACATCGACCAGACTACACAGCGCAACAACCCAGAAGACGGAAATCTTCGTATATTCTTCGTATTACAAGCCTTTTTAACAAAAGAATTAGACATGGTAGTACAAATCACCTGTAGTCGTAAACTCAGTCTACATGTCTGGTCGTTTTGCTCTGTGTTGTGTCCACATTGTTTTACTTTCACATACGCTATTTATTTCATTTACAGGAGTTGAAATTCCCAGTACACGAACTTATTTCAACCAGTCTCAAACATCGACTTGGACATGATCTGACACGCGATCAAAGATACAGGATAGAAAGTTGTCTCGGGTTTGTTCCGTCTGTATTCCTACTCCAATTCCCATGAGATCAATCGTTACTTCGCTGACATTATTACTGACGCCACGTACAATTAAAATGCAATAAATACCATCTTAAGTTGATTACATTGTTTGGATATAAGAAGTACAACCCTGCCACTATCGTGAAAGCTAAATGTATAAAAAATGTTTTCAAGTGACAGAAATACATGTGGTTGTGGAGTTTTATATGTAACAGACTTGTGCATTTCATAGAAAAAATACACAAAAATCATGTTTCAAATGCCAACTTCCCCTTTCGTAATTTTATTCTTACCATTACTTAAACTGTCTTACTTGTCTGTCAATTGTCTTATTCGCAGAACTATTTACATCAGTATGGACACGTCGCTTTAAATACCTGAACAGTTTCCATTTACGTAATCTTTGAATACTAAGTAACGAGTTCGTCTACACATTAATCACTTCGATCGAAGGTGCGGGGCGAGAAAGTTTATCTGTGATATACAAAGCTGTAATCCACGATTTATATGAGTATGCATGTAATTTATTGTTTCGTCAGTTCCATCACTAGACTCAATTACACATTCTAGTATTTCTTTCAAAAAAATTCAATGTACATTTCGTAGAATGCTCACCATTAGTTTCAAGCAACGTATGTTTGTACTATTCACAGATAATTAAATCAAGATTGAACTATTCATGCTGCTAGGCTGTTCAGATGGAAATAAAAAGGGACGCTTGAAATATTAATTAGCGTTTCTGGTTGTATCTCTTACTTCTGTACATAAACAAGAGACATGCGCAAGTGCGAAGACCCGCCACTGGATCAGATGCTAAGACGGGTTCGCTAAGTTAATGGTCGCTTTTATCTTCTTGTTTTGTGGCTGGAGGATCATTAGTAAAGCCTGCCTGCACTTGCTATGGGTTTCGTGTTTAAGATCTTGAGACGAACAGAACCTAAATTAATTGCTGTTTTCTTCTTTTATCGGGTGTTATTGTTAAACTCTCCTACGTAAGAAATGACGGTCGTGATGATTATGATGAATAGTGGGAATTTATCGTCTCAGCGAACTTGGTGGTCCCCCCCCTCCCGAAAACCTGGCCCACTTAACAATGCATTTTTTTATTCAGAGACTTGAAAACGTGTCCCTGTAGAATAATAATCAAATATTTAATGTATAATAGTCGTGTAATAGCCAACCATTTTATTCTTCGACATATCTTATGGAAAATACTAGGTTGTATTTAATTTTGCAGTGGTTTAAAGCCCAAGTTTCGTACCCTGGAATGTGGTGCTAAGGTCTGGCATTTTGAGATGTAACGTCGTATGGACACCGGTATTTCGTAGGAACTTACTGCTTTCATCTTCAGGGCTGAAGATAAGGACAGCGTGTTTCTCCGAAACGTTTCACGCCGTTACAACTCAGAAGACCAACATCGATAATAAAAGTTAGATTTTAGTATCTTATTTATATTTCTAGATATTCTTCAGTTACTTCTATAGAACTGAATTCTGTGATTTAAATAAGTACGTCTAACACTTTATGTGGGTGAGATACAACCCCCAACATTCAAACCGGATCAGAATTTTTTTAGCAAACTTTTTTTGGTTCTCTCTGGTTGCCGTAGAAGATGTAGTTCATCCGGGCTCTAAGTCGCTTTCTGAGACAGTACAAGAACAGGTACAGCGAATTAATTACAACAGGATATTTGAATATGCATTAGAGTGCTGGTCCAAAGGACGAATAAATCTCGGAAAAGACGAATTAAGAGGCGAAGCCGAAACACGGAATATTGCAGACGAAGAAGTTTCAAGCACTCTCATTCTTCCTGCAACAAGGCTGGTTATTCTGCTTGTTTGGACACGAATGAAACTCTAGGAACTAGGAATGTAGGGTGCGGATTGAATGCATCTGGCTTAGGATAGGGTTTGGCGACGAGATTTTGTGCACGTGATAATGATCTTTTGGGATCCATAAAATGTGGCGAATTTGACTATCTGGGCGTACCAGTAGCTTCACAAGGACTCATTTTCATGGAGTTAGTTATTTAAAGACGGTACATAGTGTAAGATTTGAGGTTTTCACAGCGGTGAGTCTGAAAATTTCTGTCTTCTGGGTTGTTGCGCCGTGTAGTCTGGTAGATGTCCACCAACATTTCAGGGACCATGCTGCCTCCGTCATCAGGACAGAAATGTCGGTATACTTCTACCAGGCTACATGGCGCAACAACCCTGAAGACAGAAATCTTCACGGTGCATAGTGTTGGGCTTTCATTCTTAATCGTTTTGCAGAAAAGAGTACAAAAATATTTCGCCTGGCAGAAATGGTCACATGGTTAACAGAATTTAAAGCATGTAGAACAATACTTGCTCCATGCTGGACAACCGGAACACGATTTCTGGCAGGACAGGAAATTAATCATCGCCGCAACGTCCAGACCAGCTCTGGGCTACATCCAGCTTCCTATCCAATGGGTACCGAGTTTCTTCCCAGGGCAGAGGCAAGAAGCTGACCACTTACTAGTGCCGAGGTTTAAAATTTATGGACCAGTATTTGTTATTCGTTTACCAAACTGGTCCCTTGCTCGTGTAGAATAACGGGTACAACCAAAAACGCTAATTAATATTTTAATCAGCCGTTTTTCTTCAGTATTGTGGACGGCAGAAACGTGTGTTTGAATGTTAATGAATACCACCGAAAGAATTGTTCACGAAAGATTCCGCTAAATACTGCAGTTGGTACTTATTGGAAGTTATTGGGCTGTAGATATAATCCATTATATACGGACTCTCATTCAACTTATATCATGACATGATTGGATTATAGCCTTATGTAGTCAGGAAGTAGCAAAGCAAATGGATGCGTTAAAACTGTGGTCAGTAGAATACAGGTTTTAACTTATTGAAGATTTTTTAACGTTTTGTTGAGAAAATAACGGCTTCATCCACTAGTTTTACCATTTTTAATAACACTACAATATTTAGGTCTAACTACAAGTCTTGTTACCTTACTGTGTATTTTATATTTAGTACAATGCATTGTCATAAAAGTAGGCGTATGAACAATAGCTATAGGATAGTTAAATGTATTTAATTCTTAAGTATTTGTTCCATGAAATACATATTTTGAGCCACCTTGTAAAAATTTGGAAGAAATGGCACAATTATGCGTACAGCGGTAGCTGCTGTCAACTCTGTTTCTTTGAAAACACTTTAAGGTATCTCCACAGCCATAAAATAAAATAATAGCGCTTTAAAAATATAACTTCATCTCAGGATGAACATTTATTTATAAACCCATGCCAATCAAAATCAAATTCTGTAACAGGACTTCCAGACAAGACCTCTTATATTGCATCAGACGTCTATATCTTGCCCAGCTGTTGTACTTATAAGGCATATACTGAGGAAAATACCGCCTCACGACTACATCTCTGATGGATATCTCTAGATGCTGTCAATTCCCATCTCTGTAAATGGATGAGGTAAAAAAAATTGAGATAGTGCTAGAATTCTCAACCTACATATATAACCACTTCTCTGCAAGTCGAATTAGTCTAAACTACCTGCACTGCGTTTTTTTAAATGAGTGATAAAGATTATTTTGAATTATACCACTCATTCCCATATTTTATATAGGCCTCAACAAGATATTTCTGGAGTTGGCTGTGTCCTGTTTTCAGGTGACTGATTGTCATTATACTGACAAATTTACTTTTGGTTTAATTTAAACAATAGTGATTAGAATATCTTAAAAGATTTCGGGTTTGATTCTATCCTTGGTCAGAGACAGCACAGTCTATTTCTTTAGGCATAGGCGTATGTCACAACACAATAACAACAGAATACGGAACGTAGGCGTATGTCACAACACAATAACAACGGAACTCTAAAATGATTTGGTATATTTTATTCATCGAACAAGACATAAATATGTTCAAATATGCAGTTTAACAAACATTTTTGTAGTGATAATATTTTCATATATGTTTAGTTTTAAAACGAACCTATTTCTTATAATTAAATTTTATTTTAGTGATTTTTAATTCAAAATCAGAACTCGTAGTTGACGAGACCGCTCGGGTCGTTAATTTGAATTTAAACATATTTTGTACATAAAATTATTCAACCATAAAATTAAACGCCTAGGTCTCGTATAAGCTATTACGTTAACAGCTTGCTATTAACAATTTACCGGAAATAAGTTCTTAAATGTCTTGTTTTCTTCAGAAATGTTTAATAAGTTTTACCAAGTCAATAAACGTTGCGGTTTAGTGATTAGCATTCCAGCTTCATATCAGAGAACACCCAGATTATATTCTCGGTCTAAAGTCCTTCTATCCCTACTGAGACTCTTCATAATTTTATTCAGACCCTCCACGTAAATACTGAGATTTTACTCACGATTCCCGTCTTTAATTTACTTCAGATTTTATCATCCCATTTAACGACGCAATTTAACGTGTGCAATTGCGCAAGCATCTTTAAATAAATTATAAATTGTATAATTTTACATACGGCATTTCAAAAAGATCACACATTAGACTGGTTTTTAAGATGTGTATGCACACCTAATTACGTGGACAAAGACGTATAATCACCCAGACTGAGAAAGAAAGGGGACTTATGGCAGTTTTTGTACTTGGCTTTTCTTCTGTTTTTGTTAATTTCCGTTATACAAAACTTAACTTCAGCAGACAATGGAAAAGTGGCATAAGTAGTATTTGAGGTTCTCACAGCGGTGAGTCTGAAGATGACTGTCTCCTGGGTTGTTGCTCTGTGTAGTCTGGTAGAAGTTTACCGACGTTTCAGGGGACCTTACTGCCTCCATTATCAGGCGATGAGTGTCACTAAACTTCTACCAGAATATAGGGCGCAACAATGCAGAAGACAGCATGTTTAAAATCCCTTTAAACTACAGAAGTAAAATTATTTTAAAGGATGAAAATATAATTCAGCGTAAGAATAATTTAGACGTAACAAACGTAAGAACCTTTCTTTACCAATTCTATTTCAAAAAACTTTGCCGCATAATAATAAATTATCGAATAAAAATTATCCTTCCATCTACGCTTTGGTTTCTCAAGTAGTTTATTCCCTTACAGTTTGCTCAGTAAAATTTTATATCCTCTGGTCATCTTTAGGTGTGTGCTGTATCTCTCTCTCGTTCTATCGTCCTCGATTTGATCATCCTGTACGACGTACCTTTAATTAATCACTTGCTGCAGATTTATAAAACCGAAAATATAGGGATGTCATCCAGCTGATAAATTTTTGCACGGCCCAGAGCAATGTTCCGCAATAGGTGTGTCGCCACAAGGTTTCAGGTGTGCAGCGAATTTTTATAAGAAGTTGTATATTCGCACGTCATGGTTATAAAAGGCAATATCTTATCTTTCATAATTAGAATTCCTAATACGCGCATACACAGATTTATCATTGACATTTTTATTCAGAATGTGTTATGTTTTGCTATCATTTGCGTGCATTCTTATAGGGTTAGGATTTTATATCGATACATACAGATGAGGGAAATTTCCTGTGAAGATGTACATATTGGTCTTCTGGGTTATAATGCCGTTTTAACGTGATATTAAATACAATACTAATATTTCTGAAAATAGAAACATGTAAAAAAGTAAAGTTTGTCCCACTATACGCCGTATAGGCGTTTGGGGTGAGAGGAGGTATAGCGCCTCTGTTTCTTGACCTCGGCACTAGATGGGGGTGAGTGGTCAGCATCACGCCCCCGGCCGGCTTTACCCCCGGGAAAGGACCCCGGTACCCATTGTAGAGGAGGCTGGGTGGGCCCCAGAGCCGGTCTGGACGCGGAGGCTAGAGGAAAAATCCTCTGCCCCCGTCGGGGATCGAACCCCGGTCGTCCAGCCCGTAGCTAGTCACTATACTGACTGTCACCATATACCGGGTTGATGTTTTTTTATAAAACGTTTGTATCTTCCTACAAGCCTAAACGGCGTAACAACCCAGAAGACCAACGTCGACAGACGGGGGAAATTTTACGTGTCTCTTATACTGGTACGTAATTCATGTAAGAGATTATACCTAAGAAGTGTACTCACGAATTGAAGTACAAATCTTATATTCTGTTCAAGCTGTAATGAAAATACAGGTGTCTGCGCCCCGTCACATTAATATCTTAAATAAAATTCACACATGCAATATTACCTTAAATTGAGGCATGGAACATTCTATAACTCTACATAAACTAAAATTGTGGAACATAAACGTTTAATTTATCTTTATTGTAATCATTTCTACGAGGGTTTCCTTAGTTTAATGTAAAGTATGAACCGAGGGTGTTGGTAATGGCGGACATTGGGGCGCATATTCAAAACCGCTGGCCCAAGTACAGCAAAGCAACCACAAGAAAATTTGTAAAACCTGAAGCTTTTTTTAGGATGTTTGATTTGCATTCAAAACATACATAAACACAGCCTTATTAAAATATTTGGGGGAGGGGGTAACAAAAGGTTTCCTTATGGTTGACACGTAATCTGGTTTCTGTCGGCTTTGGGGGAAAGGTCGGGAGCAGCAGGGGGCTCACCGTGGGGTTCCAGCCGGGGCTAGTTCCACCCGGTGGGTTCTCAGGGACAGAAGAGTAATCCTAATTAACTAGACCAGTGCAGACTTAGGATTTTCTTGTGCTGCCAGTATCCTGCCTTGCCAACTTATAAACTGCTTGTTCGAGTTTAGGTGGGAAAAAAGCTCCTCATAAATATTTCCTTTGTCCACTTTCGATATACATGCATTCTCATTTGATTTTCCTTTTTCCCTAGTTCTTCTTAGGCCTAACATGACCTGGGACATTTACACCACTTCGCCATAATTATCACGGCTTCCGCAATCCTATAACTTTATCAACCTATGTGGATTAAGTCACACAAAATTTTATGAATTTTTTTTATTATGTTTTAGAGAGGCGATATTTCATAACAACGTTGTGACATTTCTTGTAAACAAAGAAATTTATATTATCTTTTGCCTTCGGCAGATAATAAGTAATTATTTAAATTCATTGAGCGACTTCTTGAGAAATTGATAATCGTTCGACTTCGAAAAATTGTCCGTTTTTATGGAACTTGATATTTCTTTAATATAGGGCCCTCTTGTACTATCTACTATTTCCCATCCTGAGCCAGATAAGTGGTCCATTTTCATATTTTCTTCCCATGGACGCCTAGGATCCCCACGTGTTGTTTTCCGATCAAATTTAAAGAATCACAACTTCATAATTTGTAACTTTCTCATGCGTGCTACGTGTCTTGAACATGGCAGTTTCCTTAATTTTATCGTCCTAATAATATTTGGAGAATAATTCAAATTATAAAATTCCTCATTGCAGCAAATAATACGCCAATGCAATTCGAAGACTGTAATAAACACATTTGGTCTGTCGAATGTCAGATCTGCTGAAAGGATTCCCAACCCCTGAAAAACATTAACCCCTAGGGCCATCTTCGCTATATAAAAGCAAAATTTATTTCAGGTAGAATGATCTACAAGTACTGTCGGAGGATCTTGTTCTGGTAGTGTATGACGTAGGGTCCTGTCAGATAAGGAACATCCGCTCATGAACTTGCTGTTTCATGGGGATATAAAACAGTTTTTCAACTAGATCTGAAATGGTGAGTGACAGAGACCGCCGATAGAAAGACAGATTCACAAGATCACAGTTAACCGGTTTTGCAAACCAGTTGCTTAGTTACAAAACAAGTCTTTATCAAGTTTGGTGGATTTTTAGGGGTAACAGACCCCGCGCAATTTATAAATAGAGGAACAGGGACTATCAGCTGGTGCTGGACTTCATGAGTGCCATCCAAAACGTAAAATTTTTCAAGCATATACCAAAGAAGTTATGTGTTTCGTGAATGTTGTTGGCGGTCTTCGCCCTGATCCGAATTCCTTTTTACGACTTTGTATTATCGCTGTTTAATGCTTCGTTTCGTACTAAATAAATGATGTTTCACATTAACAGCCTATCGAACAATCAGCTACCAGTTCGTTCCAAACGGAAGTTTTAAACTGCAGAACTTATTAGATATTCATGCCTACGAATCTAAAGGAATGGGCCTGTGTGGTAAAGTGAAGGATTATGTGTGATTTTAAATATCATACCTGCTATTCAGTTTGGCTTATTATCAGAATAAAATATTTTACTTCTCTAAATTGGGCATTTTCGGCTTCACTAAAAGGCGGCCAACTTAAAAACGTTCAACATTTCGAAAAATCAACTGGAAATAATCCTTTGAGGATCGATTACTTTTGTACAATAGTTGCTAT
>NW_019059851.1:440197-451906 GCF_000696155.1 Zootermopsis nevadensis | reverse complement strand
GACTCATTAATCGATTCGCATAAGATAAAAATCGAACAAAAATATGATTCTTTCAAACCACTTCATAACTGGTAAGTTAGCTCATAAGATTGTACTGTGGCTCACCTAGATGACTGAGACACCCGTAAGAGTAACTCATTGTGGCCGCCATCTTTTGCTTCCGTGGCTTTTAAAGTCCTTGCTGTTCCTTAGCTTTGTGTCCGTCAGGCAATCCAAAGGACTCTTCAACGAAGTGCCTTTGTTTTGGTACGTATCGACGGATGCAACGCAGGAAAACACTGTAATTAACGAACAAATATAAATCAAATCAACAAAGATTAAAATAAAAGCATTTTAACAGTTCAGTGTTGTTAAAGAAAGTAAATCTGTCGCGCTATACGTCATTATTTTAATCGCTGTACAGTTATGGTTTTGTCGGCAGTTGTGTGTATACGGATATGCAACTGTAACGGCTGGAAAATTAAGGCAGGCAATTAAACTAGGTGTAATTATGACTTAATAACAAAGCCGTTTGGGCACGTAAGTACGGTATCAAGGAGTAACTGTAAAACCTACCAACGCAGTGGCAATTAGCACGCAATACACGAACGTTATCTGTGATATTAAAACCAAAAACTGTCAAAATGTGGCTAAACGGAGCAGTACTCTTTGGGAATTATAAGATGATGGACTATCTTGCACAATGGAGTTCAGACGTTAGCGCTTGTATTATTTATATTAAAAAAACAGGCCTATTATGAAAATAGCTTAAGCTTAATCAAGAGCAATCAGTGTTCACCTTAATACAGTTTGTTAAAAGTCGTGGTTGTGCAAAGTTTAATGATTCTAGTCTAATAAAAAATTGATATATATTGTGATGTAAGATACAGCATGAAATTAACTAATTAGTGTTATCGTTGTAGTCACTTTATGTCTGTAGACTTGGCTCTAAAATGGATGAGACTCGAACACATCATTTGCATTACGTAATCACGATTACAGAAAGCAGAGCAGCTACATTTTTATTCGGCAATCAGAACTGGCCAGAGAAAGTTACATATCAGGGTAGGCTTACCCTTTAATTTAACCAGTGTTTCGAGTAAAATATTATGTCTGTAAAGATAGAAAGAGGCCATTATGAAATATCTATAAAAAAAGTTACTTACACCAGCTCATTAGATTTATTTTTGTGCTATATTATTGGTTAAAGTCAACTTTCAACCATTTATACCCAAAAATCTTCGTTATTAGGACACCGGTATTGTTTTAGTTTCCTTCGTAAATTAAGTTTGTGGAAAGCTGAAAATGTTACAGTTAAAACTATAAGATATTGTGGGACAAATTTACTTTTATTGATAATGCAACATATTGTTGATATGCAGAGAAAAATGCCGGTTTCATAGCCGTAGGTTAAAGGTGCCTAGATCATACATACCACATTTTAAAAACACGATCACGGCAGTTTCTATAGCTGATTATGGAGATAACAAGGGACATCTGAAACGTCGGTAAACTTCTACCAGACTACACGGCGAAAGTACCCAGAAGACAGGCATCTTCAAACTCACGGCCGTGAAAACCTCAAATCCTAAGCGGATTTTACGTAACATTTAACTTCAGCCGCCACTGTGCAGTTGTTGGAAGTGTAACATGCATTGTTAAAATAGGGCCGTACGACGTTTCGGTAAAATAAAACTGGTCTGAACTGAGGGAGCTTTTTTTTATTTATTAAAGAGCGTCTACACTCGTAACACGACCAACAGACAAAAATCCATACTGACTTTTTTATATAATTTCTTGCTGAAAGTAGGTTTTTATATTTATTTGTTTCATTAAAACATTTTTATTATTGTTTGTCGTTACGTTCAAATACTGTAGATATGTCTATGTCAGGGCTTTCCTCAATGGCAGATAAGTTCTACCCTTCTCACATTGGCTAATTCCCAAATCATGTGACGGGCCTCATAAAAAGTTTGCGAGGGCCACATGCTCCCCGCTGGTCTCAGGTTGCCAACTCCCGCTTTAGTACATATGCTGTAGATATTTTAACGGGTACAATGAAGTGTAATATCACTACGGACTCTCGGTTTAGTGAATTAGCAGCTTTTAAGCCATTACTCTTATGGATTTGATATCGATACGTAAATTCCATTTAAGAGGGAACTACATTGCTTTCTTACGGGCCATATACGTACAGTCTCCTCTGAGAGCACGTGCATCTTTATGAACTCAGTACTGCCAACTGATTAAACATTATATTTTAGGTCCATTCATATAATTCTAATGTTACGTTAACATTTTGAGACGCATTTCCTCCACCACTTCTCATGAACGCCATGCGGTCGTCCGCCATGTTACCTGTTACTGTACGCGTAAACACGTAAAAATAGTGTCATAATGGTAGTTATACTTGAGCCGCTTTAATCCGAAAGCCCCTGACTGAAGAAATTATTGTGCACGACTACTTCACAATGCTCACAATTCCAACGATAATTGATTTCAGATATAATCAATCCCAGGCCTGTTTCTAGGAGACAGAGGCGTTGTCTATCAACCTACCAACAAATAGGAATTCAAGAATTTGTTCCACTGTTTATATATTTTTATTCCCAGCACTAGACTTGGTTTCCATAGGTTCACTGCACTAATGCTAGTGTTTCTTTTGTAGTTTATGAAGCTCCTTCGAGACAGGTTTTGTTCTATTCCACTGTTTTTACTTAAGTAACTAAACTATCCCTATGGAATAAAATACTTGTGAAGATTCTTACAATCGCTCCGATAATCAAAATGTATGAAACCCAAAGGATACTTTTCTGTATTTACAACAGCCCGACAACGGTCTGTGTCCTACACCAGGTGAATCCAATCTGCAACCTCCCATCTTATTTCATTAAGATTCATTTTAATATTACTCTCCTACCAAGTCTAAATGTTCCGAGTGGTCTCCTTGGTGAAGAGTTCTCATTTTGCGAGTTTCTCCTGTTTTTAACTGCATCCCTTTTGGACCCAGGGTTTTCCTCAGGATATTGTTTTCAGACACTCTCAATGACTTTATTGACTTAACCTGAAAGACCAAGTTTCACACCCATGTACATATGTGCCTACTTGCATATTATAAAACTTGTGCCTACATTTGATCGCGCAAGTGTAACTGAGGTTAACACGGGATAAAACCTTGCATTCCAGCTATTCACAGACGCTTCTAAACGACATTATGCATCCGTAATCGTTGGTTAGTTAAGTTACGTATTGGGTATGAATTATATCTGTCATTTCAATACGATGTTAATTTAAGTAATATATAGTAACTGAGTTCCTGTATCTCAGGAAAACCACTGCATCTGTTTCTTTAATGACTTTAGAAGAACTTCAAAGCAGGTCGTTTTCGGTATAAGTATTTGGTGTCAAAGAACTAACTATAAGGTTTTGTGTCATTAATGATATTCTTTATAACAAGCTATGAAGAGCGAGTTCAACAAGTTAGAAAGTGTACACATTGCATAACAATTATGGTACGCTGATAAATCTTTGACCTTTGTGGATGAGATCAAATTTTCGGTGGGGGGGTGTCATTGATTATAAATGTGGACGGGGTGTGTGGCTGGATGACGTCATCGCGAAGGATTCTTCCACGTGGTTGCGCGGCTAGTTGACATTTAACGGACCAATCACATCCGCGCGTAGAAAAACGCTCAGTCCTTTTTACTGGGTGTTCGTTATTGTGCTCCGATTTCAACCACAATTGAAATATATCGACACATTACAGAAAAACTTCCTTGTGTCAACATTAATGAGAATCATTTAAGCGATTTTCAAGTTGTAAGAAGCAGAAATGTAGAAATGTCGAAGCAAACAGAAGAATTGTTGCAACTTCGTTGAGAGGGCGCTTGAAGAAGAAGAAGAATAATATGCGCTACTTCATTAAGTCTAAGCCCAAGCATTCATGAAAGCTAGAAAATTAAATTTATAATGCATGTTATCATTTAAATGCATAGTGGAAACTTTGCCTTTACATTTACACTCGAACGGAAAGAAACATGATCGATCAGCTATTCGATATGACTGTGGTATTCTCGTTGCAGTGCACGTGCGGGTCGGGCTTTTTCGAGCTGCAGATCCTGGAGATTGCCAACTACCGGAGCGAGCTGGCGTCGGGCGCCTGCTGCGGGTCAGAGTCTCGGCCCGACAGTTCGGTGCCTTGCCCACGTCAATGCAGCACGTCCTTCCGCGTCTGCCTCAAGGAGTACCAGAGCAACGTCACTTCCACCGGATCCTGTTCTTTCGGCAACACTTCCAGCCCCGTGCTCGGCGGCAGCTCCTTCACCCTCGCAGACCCGGACCACGCTAATGGCAAGCTGGTCGTGCCGTTCATCTTCCGCTGGACGGTGAGTACCACGAACAACATCCGTGTTTTATGTCTTGAAACGATACGAGGCACCAAACTATTTGCTGTCTGAAGTATCTTATTTCAGCCGCTCCTACGCCGAAATCTCTTCTTATGACGTAGATTATTCAATTTGTTAAGTTCAACGAAGTTTATATGTAGTTTTCGTACGTGTACATCCGTGGAAAACAGAAATCATTGCGAATTTTAAGAAATCGATCTTCATGTTTTGATTAAAGTACCTTCATATCGGGAAATATTTGCAGGTCTACATCTGTCTGCAACTTAATGACTTCGTTGACTTGATTTATATTTCACATTGCGTTAATGTAGCTATTTTTAGAAATTGTACGTTCTTTTCACAGTGTAAACATTTTCTATTGAAAATGAGTCTAATGAATTTTATAAACTTCATACATATTAATACACAGTCTGGTCCCAAAGTCAGAAGTCCTACAAAATAAATGCCTTTTCTGGCTGCCAGGATAATTTCTCATTTGTCACCTTTCATCATCTTACGCTTCCTAGGGATAAATAATACAGTACATTATAGGAACAAGTCTCTATCTTCTTCAGGACAGAGTCCAAAAAGAGAGCTCAGAGTTTCTAGATCTGAACAATTCCGTATTTCCCAATCCTTACAGGGATTTCAGACACCAATTCCGAATTTTTAACATGCAGATCCGATTCCCAAAATCATGATTTCAAAGACAGTAACCGGGGGTTTGATTCTCACGCAACATGTCATTAGGCCTTGCCCCATAGGCCACGTTTCTAGCGGTCGTCAAGATGGGCTTCCGTTGCTTGCGGGTGACATTAGGAAAGCTGCAGCAAGGAAGAGACTTGGATGATCAGCATGCATAACGTGTGCAGTGGCGGTGCAGCGTGGCGGGGCATGTTCAATGAGGGCTCCCCACCCTCCATCCTTCCTCGGTGGTCATTGCAGTCTAGTCTGTGCACCCGATTCCCACGGTCTGTGTACAGCAGGCTCGCTAGCCAACGGACTGTAGCGGAATGATGTCATAGTCAGACTCGCTCCTGTTTCCATTCAACTTCAGCTGATCGGATGCTATTGACGACACCAGACGACAACCTGTTTGTCTCAACTGACTATAGGCAGAGACGGGGGTAAGCCTGTGTCAAACGTGTGGCGCGCTAACCATGTTACTGCATGCTAGGATACAAGGACACTTCGACTAGGGTCAAAAACTTGCTGCCAGGCATTCAAGCTTAATCTTACGTAGTTTATTAGAATGGAGAGAAAAGTTGCAAAGTTTCATGAGATTTTATCTCACAGTATTTCGTCCCTTTCCAAAAACTCTGGTAAGAAACGTCCAGTATGGCACATATCTCAATCGATAATGAAATAAAATATTTTGTATCTCGCTGTGGAACGTGACACTGAAGAAGTTCTTTACAAAACAACACTTTAACATTTAACTCCACCTTGCTTTGTGAGATTTAAAGTTTTCAGGAAAGTGTTGATTGCTGTCGTCTCGGGTTTGACGCTTTGTTGGAGGAACCTGTTGCCTCTATTTGTAGGTTTTACTTATTTTCTACTTGTCGTCTCGGGTTTGACGCTTTGTTGGTGGTGGTTACCAGCGTTTCGGAGGAACCTGTTGCCTCTATTTGCAGGTTTTACTTATTTTCTACCACAGAATTCATGGGTTCTGGTGTATGTGAGGCATCTTTTATGTATAATTTTCTGAGGACAGGGCAATTCAGCCCGAAGTAATGTCTTTTGTCCATTCACGCCACAAATCACATCACTGCAGTTACGTCAGAGGCCTGGCTGTACAAGACTTACCTTGCAGGCAAGTTACTAATATCGTAAATGTACCGTTTGAGAGACTAAGAAGAAGACGAAGTATAATAATAATAATAATAAAAACAGATACTAACTAACGAACTACTTCCTTTGTAGTATAACCCGAAGTTTCAACACGGCTATTTCTAATGCCCACAACTGAAACTCCATCCCGAGTTACTGTCCATATTCCTCCCATAATCACAACCCAACGCCTAACTGAAGCAGAGTTCTTCTTAAGAACCTTATTGTTGCTCAGCTGGTCAACCGAAGGATTATTACGGAGTTCACAAGAGTTCGCTACTGCAGATACTAACTAACGAACTACTTCCTTTGTAGTATAACCCGAAGTTTCAACACGGCTATTTCTAATGCCCACAACTGAAACTCCATCCCGAGTTACTGTCCATATTCCTCCCATAATCACAACCCAACGCCTAACTGAAGCAGAGTTCTTCTTAAGAACCTTATTGTTGCTCAGCTGGTCAACCGAAGGATTATTACGGAGTTCACAAGAGTTCGCTACTGGTCCCTAGGTCGATCCAGAGACAAATGCACGTCGTCTACATTCTCACAACATATTTGTTTTCGATCCAAATTGATATTATTTTCATATTTATTCTTTCCAGGCTTTCAAATTAAAATTTCTTAGGCATATGTGTGCTACATGTCCCGCCTATCTTATCGTTCTTCATTTTAAATTTTAATTTTATAATTTTATGATAATACAGAGCATATTTGATCTCAAATACCCACATTCTTCAAGATTTCTAAAACATTACAAGCAAGATATCATGATTTTCCTTGGTCTCTTAAAGAGAATATCGGCTTAGGCCTAGCTGCAAATATGCCACGGCCTATTCATTTAAAATTCTTACCTTCTCGCGATTCATGAAAAACTTTTCATCTCGCTCCATGTTATACAATCTCTGTAGTTGGGAAAACATTGTTAAATAATCAGAGAATTAATTGAGCGTGATGCAATTTTAGACTTGCCGCTCTTTGACTGATGTCGAGCAAGCCTGAACAGAGTTCAAAACTCTGTACTGTCGTGGCTTCTTTTAAGGTTTAACACTTAAGACAGACAATGGCAGTGAACGACGCTGGCAAAGTGACACAAGCAAGCCGGTTGATGAGAGATAGCGGATGGGGAAAGACAGGAATCCATGGCGACAGGTAGTAACTGTGTGGCCTCAGCCCGTCGCCTATATCACTCACCGGACTGACTTGACTGACAAGCCTGCTCAAGGTGAAAAACGTTCTCTCCGAGAAATTCAACAACCCAGCAGCAGCGGCAGAAGACAGTACAAGGGGTGGTTCTACAACAATTGCTAACTCGTTCCTCCACAATTCATTCCAAGAAGGACGTAGTTTATTCTGTTTTTAATATACTTTCAGATTTCCAGTTTGATACCTGATGATCCCATTATTTTAACTAGCGAAGCGTCCGTAAGTCGGCTTTATACTTATTAAGTTTCTCTCATTCTAGAATGATTCTGTTCTTAATCCTGTTAGTCATATAGGTTCTTGTTTGTGTCTGTCACTGAATCTGTAGCTTTCCCAACAAATTTTTTCCTTAGATTTATGAACATCTTACAATGATGATAATAACAGAAGCACATTTATTAGCCCCAAACGCAATTTCAAAGCATGTCCCCTGTCTCAACCTGTGTAAAGAATAAAAGCACTGATGGAAGATCAAGTTGGCTGACCTGCCAAGCATCACGTGATGAAAATATACAGGGAGCGTGAAGGAAAAACTCCATTACGTCACGTTCCTGTCACTTCACTCCCACTGAAAGAAACAAACAAGCGAAGAAGCAAACGATGTGGATTTCAGAATGATTTCAGGTGATGCAGCCGCCTTTGACAGGCGTCGAACCTAACCTAACCTAACACTTTGCCGAATAAGTTGAAAAGCAAAGGACCCAAAACAAATCCCTGTGGAACGCCAATGAACACTACGGAAGAACACGTAAGTGTTCAGAAACAAGAACCTAAGATTTTCTGGTAGTTAGCTGCTGCACAATGTAACTCAGGGACAAGGTTTGTCACAGGTACATAGAAGTAAATACCCTATAAAATGGTGAATAGATGGGATAATGATGATAATAATAGACCATTGTTGGCTACACCGTTACTACTAAACCCGCTCATTGGAGAGGTTTCGGATCTGTCGATTGTGTTATAACCATCATCGTTTTCGTTATCATCAACAGCAGCAATAATATAACGAATAATGTTGTCTGTCCGCCATTTTTTAAAATCGGCGTATCTAATCGCAGCACGCCTTTTGCTAGACATGGCGTGTTTCTTCTGCATCCGGAATTGCACGCTTGTCGAAGCGTGGCGCTGCGGCTGAAAGTGTGCCATGGCGCGAGATGCTTCGGGCGTGGGAAAGAGAGTTGTCAGAGTAGCTAGCACACGACACCGTTCCCACTACTGGGACAGCTTCAGCGTTTCAGCCATAAACCCTTGAATGACATCTTCGTGCATTATACACGTCACTAAGAACTGAGGCTGTAGGAAAATGTTTGGGCATGTACCGATGGAAGAAACAAGAGATATTTGTGGTATAAAATGCGACAGGAAATTTGCCAATTGGAATGGCGAGAAGGAATTTTAATGCGAATGTTGAAAGTTAATGAGGAGTCTTAGGTAAACGTGTTGTGATGACGTTGCCCTCTAAGTATCAGCCGGCGAAATTCAACGCAAGACTTCCAGGTCCAAAATTCCAAGGTTAATAAATGGATTTTCCTATAATATATTAACGTTATGTTTAACAGCGGAATAAACATAATCCTATATGTAAGTTGTCGCCATGCTATTCGGAAACTTGTCTTCCTGGTTGCTATCTAGACACACAAACACGTAAAGATTCAAACACATTTTTTTTCTGTTTTATGAAAGTGTGAAAACTTCGTCCTTCACATTGAGGGAGGAACACAGATTGAATGTTGAGAACAGGTTGCTTAGGGGAATACGTAGGCTAAAAATGGATATACTGACAGGAGGATGGAGTAAACTGCATGGCAAGGAGCTTCATATTGTTATCAGAGCGATTAAATAAAAATACAATGAGATGGGCGAGGCATGTAGCACGCATGGTAGATGAATGACAAATGCATTCAAAATTTTGGTTGTAAAGCCAAGATCATTATTTTTATTTGGGCAAGGGACATTCGAAAGGTAAAATCTGGTTCATAAGCAGGACAAGTTCCAGAAATAGTCTCAGTCCAAAGTTAGTTTTTTCCAAAATATATTTGAAAACTATGGTATTCGGCTTCGAATTATTTTATTGCTATAATAAACAGTGGAAATACTTATTGTCATTCTGTTACATATTATCTTATGTGCTTGTTAGGTCATGTTAGTTTAGTTACATGTATTTTTTATTATATTATGCCTGGAAAATATATGAATTCATTCATTATTCTTTTCTGAATAGCTGAGGAGGATATATTATACTCAGTTTCTGCTAATCATCTTTGCAGAATCAAGTCAGAAATTACATTTGAAATACATAATTCAGTTTTGAACAATTTTATTTCCAAGAAAACCAGAATTTAAACTCACAAAATTCAGTGATTATTGGTACTATTTACGAACTGTCATTCTGTGAAAAAAAATATTACTATTACAGTCAGCATAATGTAATAATGAAAGTTTAAATGTGCTAAGCCTGCAATACCTGTGGGAAAAACAAATTACAGGCCTTAGCGTCTTCGATAGACATTGGAAGATTATTATTAACGATGAATAGGTAAGAATTCTGGAGACAGCTGTAGATTATTCCTTCATTTACCTGGAGCCACTGGATAAAACACCATAAAGTTCAGTAAGGACAAACGGTGACCAGTGGAGTTTCGAACCAGGTAGTTCACGATTTTTTCATACTCCACCACCATTCGCTATTTATATTACGCAAAGAGCAATTCAGGTACCGATCGACCGCTTTTCTTATGAATGTTGATACAATTTCGGGCTTCATAGCAATAGAGAACTATGCCTCGAATGACGTAATAACAGTCGACTATTTAGGGAGGGCTCTGTAACCACTAGCACTTATTAGAGTCATTGACAATATAAATGAAGATTTATAGATTCATATGAAAACGAAATACGAGAACACCGACAGTACCTGCCCAGCAAATTAACAAATACCATGTTCACTTGTTGAAGGATATATACATCAGTCAAGTTTGTAACTTAATAATTCGCAACACCTGGTGTGCTATGTTCGTGTCCCCATCTGCTTGATTTGTTTTCTGGTAGGTGTAATGCACAGCAGTTCGCGTCATTTGCACTTCGCATTTCACATTCCATCAAGAAGACAAGTGCTCGGCCACGGGGCTTTCTTCTTCGGGTGGAACCCGAGGTCCAGCCTGCCCGATGATTTATTCATTCCGTGACCAGTCCTCCCCCTACTGACCCGCTGCCCTGTATCCTCTTCGTTTTCCAGGTGGATTCCATCGTCTCTGAACATCCTTTAATACAAGTTTCTCCTCTTAAGTACGTGGCCTGCAGATGAAGTTGGATTCATGCATCCAGATGTTACACTAAATATCGAAAGATTATCAAAACGCTCTGTTGTTTAGTCTCACTTAGCAGCTATGTGACGAGGTACGGTTGTTTCAACGGCGGTAACAAATCAAAAATATATTCAAAAACATTAAATTAACAGTAGGTTAAATTCGGGGAACGCTTTATGAGACGTTTAGAATAGTAATTTCGATGTGCCTCAGACAAGCGATAATTTCAAAACAGTCTGAGATCAGATAGTCGATATTTCCACCTAAGTAACTGTGTAGGATTTGAAGTTCTCACGACGAATGTGAATCCGAAGATGGATGTATTCTGGGCTGTAGCGCCATGTAGTCTGTCAGAAATTTATAATTGTTTCAGAGACCCGTGCGCGCGATTTACTCATCGCCTTGATGATCAAGGCAGAAGGACCTCTGAAATGCATGATAAACTTCTACTAGATTACATGGCGCTACAGCCCAGAAGACAGACATAAAAGTTTCTCTGGGAATGCTGTGTCTCTTACAGATGACATTGATGATATTTACAAAACTATACAAGATTTGAGGTTCTCACAGCGGTGAGTATGAAGATTTCTGTCTTCTGGGTTGTTGCGCTGTGTAGTCTGGTCGATGTTTACCAACGTTTCAGAGGTCATATTGAAATTCATCGCCCTGATGACGGAGGCAGTATGACCTCTGAAACGTTGGTAAACATCGACCAGACTACACAGCGCAACAACCCAGAAGACAGAAATCCCTATACAAGGTTAATAGTAACAGAAATAAAGAAAAAATTATGTCCCATTGCCTCACAGCGCACATTATTTTTGAAACACCCAGCCTATATTTTCCACAGCCAGGTAACCTGAAGAGCAGGTTGACCAAAGGGAGGTGCTGGGGACAGCGATGGTACTGCAGAGGGCTGGGGGGAAGGAGATTTATTTAAATAAAAAAGGAAGACAAACTGTCAAATATAAAACAAGTCGTAGTGAGTCTTTAGTCCACACACATGA
>NW_019059851.1:427849-440171 GCF_000696155.1 Zootermopsis nevadensis | reverse complement strand
CGCCCCGTTCCCCCTCCATAACAACCACTTTAAAAACCGTGGCGACATTTATGGCTAAAAATAAAAGGTCGTCGTACAGTCTCACACAAAAACTTGGAATTTCTTCATTGAAATATCTTGAACTAAATTAGTTTTCAGCGTTCTACGTTGTCCAGAACTAATAAGTGGAGTAATTAAAGCCTCATTTTAAGTGCTTTTGTCACCAAGTTAGCAAGGTCGGCTGTTCTTATTGTGGTTTCTCCAGAGAGTCTAGTCTACAAGACAAAGGACTGCAGATCATAAATTAATAAATAACTACCGCAGTGCTTTCTGAAAATTCGAGGGAGTCACATGGTTTGTTACATGTACTATAATATTACGGTTTACAGATTGAACTCAGTTCAGAAATATAAATTACGCTTTTCCGAAAAACTAAATGAACACAAATGTGGCAGCGCAGTGATACATTCGCCGTGACTTTTTAGCGCTTCTGCAGGCTTAAGCTCGCGGATGAATATAGGACGTGACATTTAGCTGTTGCTGAGGCTAATTTTCTATAACGCGGCTTCGTAATTTAATCCCGTAACTGACAAATGGAAGTTGGTGGACTGCTAAAAACAAATTCCGCGTTACTTTTGTCACTCAGTTGAATTTTTAAAACCAAAAGCTGTTGCATCTCACAGCTTCTCCGCCAATTAGCCGCGTAGTTATCGCTTAATGCGTTAAATTGTGCAGGGTAACACAATAGCGGTGGAGGGAATGTTCAACTGATCCCCTCCGGCAAAAATACATACAGCAGCCTTTAGGGTTTACATTACGTACACACAAGAAATGAGGTCATAATGAGAGGTTACGTCCGTCCGTCTAATATCAACAGATTTTGACTAAATGTGGAAAAGAGAATCAACATTGCATGTACCCGGGAGAATTTTGTATTAATTTATACAGGTCAAATATAAACGCTTTTTTCATGAAACTCTAATCAAATTTTGTATATTCCTCTACCTATAATTAGCTTTCGCATGAAGAAACTTTTGTTTAGCGCTGAGTACTGCAACGAGAGCTCTTAACAAGACAGATAGGACGAGATAAATGAAATTATTTTTGTTTACGCAATAAATGAACATCATGATCATGGAGTAATACAAATTGGTGAAGAAGACATTTAAAAAAATCTCAAAAAATAAATAACTCTAAAAACGTATGAATAACAGTTTGCCGAAGCCCATCTAAATGATATTTAAATATCCAGTCCGTACCGCAAAGAAAAGAACACATCTCCATTACAATGATCAACTGGTTGAGACTGAGAATAATTTTAAACGCGTAATTACAAAATGCAACGTTACTGACTGTGATAAAGCATGTGGTATTAAGTTACGTCTTGCAGTTTGAATGTGGTACGGAAAGAAATTGTATGTGTGACTGACATGAGGAGAGACGTCACAATCAAAGTCTGCTTGAACACTGAAATACGAAATTTAGTAGAATTCGTAAATGTTTTCTTTTTAGAGGGCTCAATAGGTTGAATACTGTATGTAAATATCTGTTGTTTATGTGAATAACTTGTTATAATGTCGCTTAAGACAGTGATTATACAACGATCAGTGAACCTTAAGTATTATAAAATGTTATATTAAATTATCCCTTACTCCATACAAAATATTCATTGATAATATGATAATTACTGAGCTAGTTCAGAAATTCCCCGCCAGTTATGCAACTGGAAGATTCGTTGCCATGTTTTTAAGAGCCCATTACTATCCTCCCGTCCGAGGCTGTGTTGCATTTAGTAATATTTATTAACAGTGAGATGTTGGTTCACTGCCCCGTCCTCATGCCTTAGACCAGTGGTATTCAACCTTTTTTGTTCACGTACTCCCAGATATAATTTCTCTTCAACTTTGTACCCTCAAAGTTGTTGGTGTATAATTCAAGTTATACACAGTATATAATCTACATCTAAAATAAATTAAACAAATGACAATACTGATTATTCAATTTTTATCATAATATATGTTTTTAAAAAATTTCACGCACCCCCTAAGATGTCTTCGCCTACCCCCGGGGGGTACGAGTACCCCAGGTTGAATACAACTGCCTTAGACGACACCTTGTCGGCCGTCCGCGACTGATAATTCAATACAGGCAGGCCGGTTCACAGTTACCATTGATGTCTGCGGCTACCTGTTTGAGCCTGAGGGCGTGCCATACCATGGCGAGCACACCTAATGTAGAACGTTAAATATCATTGTAACTTACTAAGTTACTGCCGTAAATTTACTACAGTTTAGTTGTCATTTTTTGATCTAGTTAAGACGGCTGTCTGCTGGATTGTAGCGCCCAGTAATCTGATAGAAGTTCTATCAGTGTTTCAGAGGTAGGGTTACTAACTTGCTCCATCATCAGTACGAAGCGACATGTTAAATCTGACAAATGAAATTTAATGGCGACTGTATGCCTATTAGTGGTAATAATGTACAAAGATGTATCACTCTGTCTATTAGACTAATGTATTATTCCCGCCAGCCTTATCATACAGACTGAAGCATTTGAAGGAAAGTAGGTATTGTAAGTTCTTCCCAGAACTTCGACTTCTAAAAGCAGTACTGAAAGCACGGGGTTTTGATTTCTAGCAGGGGGAGGAACTTTTTTCTTCGCCACTGTGTTCGGACCGGGTTTGGGGCTCACCCAGCCCCCCAACTAGTGGGGAGACCCTTATCCCAGAATTAAAAAACACAGTATACTTTTATAGCTTGGGTATAGATTCAGTTAGCACCTTCTTACTGAACAATGAAAGGGATAGAATAGCCTCAAGACTGTATCAGGGACTTACTTAAAGTGGGTTTTGAGAAAGTAAAGATTACGAAGAAGATAAGAGCTTATAACTACAATCTTAAGTTGCATGATTATAATTACAAAAATACACATTTTTGTGTAACTAAAATTCAGTTAGACGTCAAACATAAGCTAACGCCATGAAACAATGTTTCGGCTTTTCGGGATGAGCCTAGTCGAATGTTGAAAATTATTTAACGTTTTCGTAAACATAGCAGCTGCCAGCTGAAGATGGTATTGATTGCCGAAACGTTGGTTAATATTCAACTTTCGACGAGTGTTTTATCCTGCAGTCAGGTTAGCCAATTTTCGGTCCAGAGTTGAACGCGGGACCTCCCGAATACGAAGAGACCATCTAACCACTCGACCAAGACGTTCGGCGCCAGTGTTAACAGTGCTTCATGTCATGCGGAACCTGTACTGTGCCTCCACCCTTCCCGTCCTCATGGGCTCTTATTCGAAATTCCTCCACAGCGCTGTTGTTCGCTGGCGATACCTACGTAATTAATGGCGCGTAGCTCGGCCCATGATGAGCATGACTTAGACCTTATAGTTTGTATTTAAAGGTTGTGCGCTGGCAGAAGACGGCTAAAATAATGACAATTGTGAGAAGCCATTCAAAATTACTACATTTACAAGAATATGACTAAAGTGGAACCTTGCAGAACGTTTAAACTGATCCAAAGAATAACTACGTATCACCACTTTTAGTAAGTTAAATAAATACTTTTAATCCAATTTTCTAACTGTATCATCAGGATTCACTCGGATTATGATATTTACTACTTATTTATATCGGATTTATTTAACGATGCTCAGACTTTATAGAATTGAATGATGGGAAGATTAATGAATAATAACTTGTAAATTCTGTGGAAGGAAGCGGTAATTGCCTAATTTAAGGCAAGCCCTTAATATTCTTGTGGCGTTAGTGACTGGATTAATCTAGCATAGGCTAGGACGGACAGAACACTTAATAAAAAAATAATAAGGCTAGAACCAATGGAGAACTCTTGTAAATTTCCGAGTTCTATAATAGGCCTATCTACAAGGTAACAAGCCTTGGTCTCAGCGTTGTCGATTCCACCGTAATTAATGGCGCATATCTTGACATATTTTATGTTGAGGCTGTGTGGGTCCAGGGTCGTTTGAATGCGGCGGAGAATAAACAAACCCGCTATCGAGAATCGAATCCGGATGTTCGAACCCATAGCCAGTCGCTTTACTAACTGAGATGTCCCGAGACATTTTAGTTCATGAAACCACCCACGGAGAAAAAGTAAGTCTTTTTATCTCACGTTTTCTCACTCATTTCGTGGAATAAGTGCATGTATTGCTTCTTTTGTTCGTGGCAGTATTTATAATTACTAATATTGCAGATCTGCGTTATATTTATGACGAATAATCGTATGAACTATGGTTTAACGCACATGTAACAGGCTACAAGGACACTATTTCCGTTGTAATTAATGGCTGAACCAGCAATTATCTTTTTTATTCGTCTCTGATCAGTCGATGACTAGGCAGAAAGCAAAATTCGGATTCTAAAATGTTCCAAGAAATATACTTACGGTGAGGTTCCACTTCTCATTCGGTGCGATTTCAAAGTCTTTCTGACTGCTTCATGACTAAACATTTTAGATACTTCAACAATGACATCCAGTTTCCTAAACCAGACACGTTATTCAACGGCAATGCTACTTTGGAGCAGCCACGTTTGATTCCAGGTTTAGATACTGAACACCGTGAATGAGAATTTTCGTAATTTTCCTTAGCTGTTTCAGTCGGATGATGGTACATTACCGTCCGTCTTAGAACCCCTGTAACTGATTAAGTGCGAATTTAATTTATCTGATATCGATTTCTCAATATTAGTGTGTTCGAGAGCGGTTTATGTAGATCTTTTACGTTGCAAGTTTACAGGTTTACTTATAAAAGCCAGTATATGTGTTGTTTTTGCGGGTTGCTTACGTGTGAGAACGCTAAACATGTATAGTGTCTAGGCTACGGGCTGGTCGACCGGTGTTCGATTCCCGGTAAGGACAAGGAATTTCTGTCTTGCCTACCGCGGTCACACCGGATCTGAAGCCAGCCCGTCCTCCTGCCTGGTAGGCACATTTTGCACTTTCCTTGGGGCTAAAAGCGGACGGGGCGTGAAGGTGACCAAGTACCAGGGTCGTTTATGAGTAGAACTACACCTTCACTCTCAGACATGTCTTCATGGCGTTATGTTTAATAAACACCAGGCGACAACTTTACCTTTACATTTTATGGACCAACAAATTAAGCCTAAGACAGTGTAATTTGTATCACACTTCATAGTCTGCTTTGTTACGACAACATCCAATGAGGATTTTGAAGTGAAATTTTACGAAATTAATTATGGCTTATTTCTTAAGGACATTTCCTTTCTGCGGCCATTACACCTCTGTTGTTATATGCGTTTTTCTCAACTGCTCTTTCGTTGAACTCTGGTTTCATAACTACAAGAAACCATTGGCGAAGGAGTAGGCCTATTATTCCTTTCATAATGTTCATATTCAATGATACTTTACCTACCTGCGGTAGACACTTTTACAGCAGTGTTTAACGAAATACTGAGGCAAATTCCACATCTAACAGCTCAGATTTCCGGCAGTAAATAACGGGCATTACATAAACTGCTATCAATCCGTTTTGTTTTTAAAATTCGTTTTTCACAATCTTCTTTTACTGTGCTTAATTAAATTTTAGTTACATGTATATGACTATCCACTTAAGGAATTTTCCCCTCCCCCTACTCAAAATTTCCTGGATCACGTTTCTGGTTTTATGCTTTCAGAAACAGGTATGTTCTATCGTCCCCTCGCGCGCGCACACATACGCGAGCTATGAATTGGTTACACGGACCATGATGCTACACGAAACAAAAGCTAATTATTGCCTCTCAATAATACCCATCGCATTCCTCCTACCGACCCGTCGACTCCCACTCGTCTCTCTTAAGATGCTGGACCAGCGTTTTGTGTGTAGCGTCGTATTCTTTTGTTTTCGATCTCAATGGCGACTGCAGAGGTTTGCATTCGTCTCTGACTGGGTTGAGTAACTCCGATTAGCTCCAGTATCACTTTTGAAGACGATGTCTTTACTCCTCCTCCACCTCCTCCTCTTCCTCCTCCTCTTCCTCCTCCTCTTCCTCCTCCTCTTCCTCCTCCTCTTCCTCCTCCTCTTCCCTCCTCTTCCTCCCTCCTCCTCTTTCTCCTCCTTCCTCTTCCTCCTCCTCCTTCCTCCTCCTCCTCTTCTTCCTCCTCCTCCTCTTCCTCCTCCTCCTCTTCCTCCTATTCCTCTTCCTCCTCCTCCTCTTCCTCCTCCTCCTCTTCCTCCTCCTCTTCCTCCTCTTCCTCCTCTTCCTCCACTTCCTCCTCTTCCTCCTCTTCCTCTTCCTCCTCCTCTTCCTCCTCTTCCTCCGCTTCCTCCTCCTCCTCCTCCTGTCTTAATCCTCTGAGGCCGAAGCTGGTCTAAATATTATTTAAGAATACAGTTCGTAGCACAAAGAAAACACAATTCACCGTTAAAATTATCAATTTGTTAATGTGGTTTATGTAAATCGCTGTTTACAGTGAAACAAAACCCACAAATACTAGACTTTCAAAATTTAATTGCAGCTTCACATAATTCACTTTTGGTTTCAACATAAATTTATAATTAATGAACCACAGAATCTAATGCAATTGAGTATTAAATATGCTGTCTTGTAAGGGAATTCTACATCAAGTAACAGGACATTAAAAATGCTATTCCTGATTTGGACTTGTACATACATGAACTTCGGATAACAAGTGAGGACTGAAATCCGATCACAACAGATATAGAAAACTGCGCATGAGTGAACAGGATTGTTTCATACAAGATATGAAATAATTCCTCATTGTATTTGTTTTACAGTTCACCAAAAAACGTAGGCCCTATTTACATGCCTTCCCAGTCTCGATATAACATGAAGAATAGGCACTTTAATTAGTCAACATGTTTTCAAAGTGCTTATAAACCGTAAAGATGTTGCGTTTATTGGTTTCCGGAATGCACTGGCTAATTAAAACAGGCCCTCCTGCTGCAGGTAGCGACAAGCTATGTCAGGGTTAAGTTGCGGTAGACTCCGACTCAGAACATCAGATTCCTCCAGGTGGGGTCTGTAAATCTTGACAGGTCGCAGTTAACACACAAACTGCCCGTCTAGAATTCCCAGCCAATTAACGGTGGACAACAGTTCTTTCCTGACTTTTATCGACCAGAGGCAGTCAGATATTTCAGATGTCGATTTAGTGGCCTACCAAAACCTGCCATTTCTGTTACACATGGCTAGCCTTGGAGTGGTAGGGCTTCACCCACCAACTCGTCTTATGGGAATAAACTGCTTCATCATGGGAAATGGAGTACATGACAAACTTGACACATACCTGGATTATAATTCGGTAAATCGGCTTTACACAATGTCTGAAGATGTTTTTTCTGACTTGAGTTGTATTCGGCTGATGCCCTGTTCGAATTCAGGTAAGGTTGTTTGCTATCCTCTATTCGCAAAGTTTTATAACTGTAATTACCACCCATAATCATCTTTTTTCTGCGTTATTCGACAGTGGACCGGTGTATTTAGGCCTAGGTAAATAATTATTTAAATAATCTGAAAGTTAATATGTCGAATTAATTGTTCGAGGATTGAAGATCACGGGTTGAAAAGCTTATTTAAATAATAAACATACTGTTGGTTAATTTTAAAGATAAACCAACAGAAAGGTAACATAAATATTTCATGATTTGTATTAATATTTGTTTCTACGTAATAGCACATATGCACGGCACTGAAATTTGGAGAGAGAGTAATATACATAAATTAACCATGGCTGTCAGAAGTCAGCGCCTTTAACGTCCATGTAGATGCGTAGTTCTCAACTTAATAAATTCAAATTATTCGTTGCTTTCAAATGAATCGGGTATATTAATGTTATAATACAAATGTACTATGGTGATATTAAGCAAAAAATAGTTAAGGCAAACCATGAACAAGTCTCTTGTCTGCAAAACATGTGAATTAGGAAGGTATGATACGATCTTTACATTAATGCATTACGGACAGATCGGGCTTTCTCCATTATATTTTTAGCAATTCGATTTAATACGCTTTGTCCAATACCAGTAGTTTTGCAGAAATATATTTGTATCTGAAATAAATTAATAGTAAGGTCAATAACATACGCAGAGTTGCAAACATTACATAATATTACATTTCTAGAAAATGTTTACATCCTTCAAATATTGTTTGCGTCATCGATCTCCCTGATGATAGAGGCAGCAAGGACCTCTGAAACGTCAGTAAACTTCTACCAGACTACACGGCGCAACAACCCAGAAGACATCCATCTTCAGACTCGCAGCAGTGAAAATCAACAACCCAGAAGACATCCATCTTCAGGCTCGCAGCAGTGAAAACCTCAGATCCTACAAAATGTCTCTCTCTCTTTTCTCTTCGGTTTCAAGGGGTTAAACTAAAAACTATACAAGCACGACAATAAATTGAAGTGTGGATGAAGTGTTGACGCTGCAAAGTTGTTCAGGATGTCAGGTTAACGGAGAAGAGTTGCAGGTGTTGAGGTGACAACACTGAAGAGCCAACCGGTACAGTTGGCTACCCTGATTGATAGCAAGTCTTGAGTAACGTAGTCAGATGGTAGCTAGGAAACTGGGAGTCAGGCCTATAAAACATTATAGATTTCTTACCCATGCATGACTAAAACTGTTCTTATTGAAGGAACAGATCGTGATTCAATTTTTTTCTCGAGAAGAATTATTTTAAATGGTTGCGCTTGAAAATGTATGTTTACGATTCATGTGGTACTACTCGCCTTTGTAGACACAGAGTACAAAAGTCTCACGTTTGGATCTGCTCGTACTGAAGAGGTCTCAAGTCTAATTCTGAATGACTAGCTTCCTGATATTGTTTCTAACGTCTCGACTTCTGACCCTGTTCAGACCAATGTTCTTATTGTCTTCCACTCTTTCTTCACATTTTTCTTCTTTTCGTGAGAACTGGGGAATACCGCAGAAATATTAATCTGGATATTCAGTGAGTGAATTCGAACAGATTAATACTGTCTGTATACACGAAAAGCTGAGAATTGATATTTTTGGTTTTACAGGACATACTTCCTTTTTTGGATAAGATCTACTGAGACCTCGCTGATACTGTAGGCAGAGTTTTTCAAGCTGATGAAAATTACACGGATGCAGGATTATTGATGCCTGTGTCCGAGTGAATAACACTATTGACGACTGGCTAAATTAATTTATAGTTATTATATGGCCCACCTGAATTAAGAATCAATAACTTTTGCAGTTTGAATTTATGGTTTTCGAATTATCCTCGGTGAAACATCGACTTTCTTACACATCATTAATCAGTTGATCCTTGTAATGGTGAAGTGTAGTGTTTTCTTTTAGGTACGGGCTAAATTGTTAAATATTACTGGGACGAATTGAAAGGGTTCTAATGTTAACCGACATACCGTCTAACAATTTCTATCAAGTAAATATTAGAAACTAGTGGATTTAAAGAGATTGGTCTTCATTTCCTGATATCAGGAATAAACTTCAAGACGGATAATCGGCGTGGATACGTATTCCTTCCGGATCCCTCAATTATACATCAACAAAGAGTTCTGACTTTCTACCACGATATTTAAAAGTGCGTTCGTAAGCGTAGCTTATGTTAATGAGTCTCTAGAGACAAACCACGAACTTGTAACCATTGGTGGTGACAGCCATATTGTGCTCTGTGGGTTGCCTCTGTTTCCTGGAGGACCAGTGGCATGAAACAAAATGATTAACAGCTACAACAAACGTTTCTGTAAGGTCCACACCATTTACTAATGCGGCGTGTACGAGTGTTGGCTCAAGCCTACGGGCTATACAGGTGTTCAAACTTTAGCACGTGATATTAAGCTTTAATCCAATAACAGCACAGAAACGTCTAGCATATGATCAAGAATTTAAGAGATTTTTAAGACAATAAGTTGTTTCTGAGAAGTTTGCAATAATAATTCAGACTTGAAGTTTTCGTTTGTGTTGAGTTAACCAATTTACAGTCTAGACATTGATAAAGAAATTGGAAGTTAATGAAGACAAAAGGTGTTTTGCACACATACAAGATCCACACTTGGCTTTTGCGTTGTCTTTCTTTTTCCTTTTTTTATCTATGGCTATTTTCGGCATATTTTTGAACCGAATGTCATAATTTCTAAAAGGTATAGTCCACATATTATCTATAAATTACGCGAATTCATTCTTATTTATACAAGAAAGATGACAATGATGAAAACACCAACTTAAATATTTAATAATTCCCTTATACTAAATCCTCCTTTAGCAAATTACAGTTATTCGCACATTCATAAGATTCCGTAATATTACGGAACTCATGCCTCCAGGTAACCGTCGCCGAAATAACCCGACACACAACCCTATTTTGAGCCTGAACAATCCCGTTAACATTATTATACCCTGTTTTCGTAATACCTATTTTAATATTACCTTCCTGTTAACACCTTTTCTTCAAGTGGTCTCTTTCATTACATTTATTTATTGCATTTATTTCCCTTGTACTTGCATCAAGTTCCGGCATGACAGACCTCCTTAATTTCCCTTCTTAACCTGCCTGAACATCTTTCTTGGATCGTTTTATTTTCCATAGCTCTTTGTTTTCAAATGCCTCTAAAAACAATAAGTTTATTTACTCATGCATTTATACTAATATCACAGTAAACTATAAAGTAGGTCTATAAAACACCGCAGATTCAAGGAAATTTTCCGATGCCCCTAATATTAGGGTTATTCTCTTGATGTTATAAATACTGGTAAAAAAAAAGAGGTAGCGAGATGTTGGGTTTACACTTCTAGATTTCAGCTGCACTGCTCTGGGAAATTACCCATGAAACGTCTGAATAGAAGTCTGAGTATGTGTCAAGTAATTTTTAACGTATAGGCAAAGAAAATATTCTACCTTCTGGAATTGAACCCCGAAAACTTCCTATAGCAGTTAATTTAACGACTAAGATATGACTCATGAAACTATAATACTTTTACATTTTAACCTTAAGATTTTAACAAATTTAGGGATCCTGTCTACAGAGCTCCAAATGACCCTTAGGGCTATGCCGACCGGAGCTTCGGCTCATGGTAGGGTCACCCAAGCCGGACAGGTCTAAGGAGATGCGCCAGACTAAGAGTGATACCCAGGTCCTCCAGATTGGGGGTTGGGTGTAAGGCTAACAACCTTTCACCTGGAAAAAAGAGCTATGTTACGAACACATTAACCAAGCCTCGGAGGGCTTTGGTTAATTCGGTGATGAACCTTCGGGTTCGGTAAGCCATCTAGTTAGTTAGTTAGTTAGTTAGTTAGTTAGTTAGTTAGTTAGTTAGTTAGTTAGTTAGTTAGTTAGTTAGTTAGTTAGTTAGTTAGTTAGTTAGTTAGTTAGTTAGTTAGTTAGTTAGTTAGTTAGTTAGTTAGTTAGTTAGTTAGTTAGTTAGTTAGTTAGTTAGTTAGTTAGTTAGTTAGTTAGTTAGTTAGTTAGTTAGTTAGTTAGTTAGTTAGTTAGTTAGTTAGTTAGTTAGTTAGTTAGTTAGTTAGTCTATCTACAGAGCTCAAATGCGAGGGAGATTCAATACGAGGAAGCCCATGTATCATAATGCTATTCACCGTGTACTGGAGACAGTATCCTTAAGATGCTACAGGGATAGGAGTTACATCATACCTCCTGTCTAATAAAATAGACATTCTGTTGCCAAGATATAAAGAAGGCAAGACATGGGTGACACGGGGCCTTGAATCATGGCACTGTTCTACATCACTAATCACGTACGAAGCATGAAGAACCTTGACTGAAGAAACCAATAACTCTCTGATTTCTTGAAAATAAAGACACTTGTGAAACATGAGGATGATATCTGAAGCTATTATACTAATGTTATGAAATAAAATGATCGTATATTAACAGTTCATATTTTTATTTTGTGAGAAAACAAGGTTATATCGTCGTTTGATCGCATTTTTTTTACTGAGATTAAGGACCGTAAGAGATACTGGCAGTATTTAAAACTCGGTTCATACCTCGGACAGAACACATCACACCACCTTTAGGAACGTAAATACGCTTATGTTAATCATCTGTAGGTAAATGTTGGTTTTTCATTCTGAGTAAGAAATGAAGCCTGTAAATAAACTCCATGCGTAACACACCGAATTAACGTGAAATCAAGTAGTATAATCCTACACACTAGCATAATGAAACTTTCTTCAATTTTTGCTTATATTCTTGCTAAGATAATTCCACATTCCTGAAGGATATTTTATGTAATCGTCTATTAATATGAGCTAAATTCTTTGGTAGTAACGCTATATCTTGGAACTTGGGAAAAGAAACTTACTCTTGTAGTTCGCTGGACCTAACATAAAATAACGCAGTAATTGGCAGAG
>NW_019059851.1:369475-427737 GCF_000696155.1 Zootermopsis nevadensis | reverse complement strand
TTTCCCCCGACGTTATCATAAAAGATCACGGAAGACATTAATCAGTACAAAGTCGCGTTTTTCGAACTAACGCAGAAGTTAATGGTCAATAAATCCTGTTGTTTCATATAAAATTCAAAATAACATGTTTCATTGTTTGTAAGGTAAAAGGGAAAATAAACTGTAATACTGCAAGTTATAACTCTAAAATGGTTTGACAATAAGTCTTAATGGAGAGTAAGTATTGCTCACACAGGTCCCGCTTGCGTTAGTAGTTCAAGTTGCATGGCAAGAACATGCCAGTCAGTGCCAGAAACTCGTTAAACTTCAATGAAAGAATGAAAAACCATTGTTCAATGAAGAACACTGGCAAACTTGGTCTACATGGTATTTTCTAAGAATCCCAAGTACCTTGCTATAGGTCTATTATGTGTTTAGTTTCCTTAGTCACCTGTAGAGCGAGCGTGACACGCCTTGTTTTACACTCGATCTGTGCTCCATGACTCGATGGAAGAGCTGATTACAAGAGCTTCAAGTTTATAGACTTAGAACATTCTTGCTATAAAATGACTTCTAAAAACATTTACGTCTTTCGGACTCATGCAGGAGACTCATTATACACGGGGGTTGTGTTACTGCTAATCGCCACGTAAACTGAAAATGCGTAAACGAGAAAAAAGGGGCATGACTCATGAAGTAAGGGAGGGTAGAGGTGGTCCCACGTGAGCGTCTTCAAGTGTGACGGCCTCTCCAGCTGAGGTTGGAAGCACGAATAAAATAGATGTTACTGAAATAAAACCGCTTATATCGAAAGCGCGTATAATGATAGTAACTGCGTACAACGGTAGGCCTGAGTATTATACAGTATCTTTTGTCTTCCCGTTTGCTGTCTCGAAACGTAACTGTTAGTGTAGTCTGGTAGAAGCTTACCGACGTTTCAGAGGTGATTACTTCCTCCATCATTACGGAAATCGCTGCACAAACGTCTTTTGTTTCAGACCAAAGCAATGACGTAGATACCCCGACTGACTCACCGAATCTTAGGTTATTTGAAGACGCCGTTTTAAGAGTAGGTACGGATATGAACTCTTTCAATGTAAGTTATTATCTAGGCAATCATCTGAACATTCTGAAGAAAACCAGGAAAATATCTTGTCAAGACGTCCGGTAAGGCGACTGAATTTCTAGGCGGGTTCATTCTCATTAAAAACTGGATATGTTAACGGAAAATCTTTCTCTTTTTTTACGAATTACAGAAATAAGATGCGAAGGAAGCAATCAGGTTTATCAGAATTCACACGTGAACATTAATCCTGTATCATTATATATCAGCAATGTAGTCGGTGGGTTATGAAAAGTGTGAGAGAATTTTGAAATCTTTCTCCTAACTGTTACCGCTCCCAGGAACGTTTCATTTTAGAAACTATTCTTCACACGAGAACAGATGCTATATTTTGGACGTAAGAGAGAGGCAGTAACAGATGGACGGAGAAATCCACTTGAATAGGAGCTTCGTAATTTCTACTCTCAGCAAGATGTTATTAACACGATAAAAACAAGGGCATGAAATTGGTGAAATGTAGCATGAGTTGGGGAGATGAGAAATGTATGCATAATTTTAATCGAAACACGTAAATGGAAGAGAACTTTGAAGACACAGGCTTAGATGGGAAAATCATATTAAAATAAATTTTACAGAAACAGGCTGTAAGAGTATGGACTGGGTCCAATTGGTTCATGACAAGATCCAGTGGCGTTCTTTTGTGAGCACGGTAATGAACATCCAGATTTCATAAAGAGTCGACTTTCTTTGCCAGCTGAGCCACTGTCGGCTTCTCACGAAGGACTCTGCGTTATGTAGTTCCGCACTCGACAGCGGGCAGTATACAAAGTCGATATAACCCTTCGCTAATTGTAACCTTACCTGTCGGGGGGAATAATCCAAATCAATACATCGATTGATAGATCGATCAGGTAATGAGGTCGGTAGTCAAAAGTAAATCACTCCTACATTAGTCTTCCCATACAGTAATTACAACTGATCCAAATGTACTTGAACAAGATCAGGATTTCGAACTGCCATGCTCGGTTTAGTTCTGAGATCACATGCAATGCATCCGAAGCGAGGCGTAGTCCCTTTAATGTTTCGTGATACTTGCACGTTGGTTACTTTATTAGATGCTCAAGTTAAAACTCAGTCATTAATTGAGACGAATGCAGTACATCCAGAGGAGGGCACAGCCAGTTAACAAAATGGAAAACAGTACTTATTAGTGCCGCTAGGGTTAAATTTATGTTCGTAAAAGCGAATCAAGTAATTGGACCACTTCCATGCCATTTGAAATGTTATAGATATTTAAAGTTGACCATTTGCTAAAGCACCACGTCAAGAAGAGTGCGATCAGCTTTAGATGTGGCTGTTTTACCCCTGTATAAGGACCCCCGTTACCCATTTGATGGGAGGCTGTGTGGGCCCCAACGCCGGTCTGGATGTGGAGGAAAATATAAGAATCCTGCCCCCACTAGGAATCGAATCCGGTCGTCTAGCTCGTAGTGAATTAGGTATTCCGACACGCAAAAAGAAATCAATACTAAGTTCAAATAAAAAATTAACTATTTTAAAACTAAGGACCCTTTGATAAATTACACTTCAGAATATGATTTGAGTCATGGGATAAAATTAAATTGTTAGAAATTTGAACTGTATAAGCCAACGAATAGGCACAATCCTACAGGTAGGCTGAAATGAATAAGATAGCAGGAGGTAGGCATATTATCTTCGTACTATCATGTAGCGTGCATTACGGCATTTGAGTAGAGTAGTAAAGCCATAAATTAGCAACACGTATAGAGTATTAATGAGACTAGACATTAAAAATCGCCAAAAATAACTCAAATAAGCAGAGTCCTTCTTGAGAAGCTAATAGTTTCTGAGCTAGTCAAGAAATGCCTCCCCTTTTATAAAACCAAGATAAGAATATAAGTTAAGATTTATTATTAACAAAATCCTTTCCTCTTCAGGGAAGCTTGATTACAAGTAAACGGAGCCGATAAGTCGTGATAGTAATTATATCACTATCGATTCTCAATTACAATTGCTCGAAGCAAACTAAGCGATCCAGCACTTAGGACCGAATAAATAAATTTTAATTTTTCCGAAACGATTTAATGTAAAATTCAAATATAAATGAAGCAGAGAGAAAGTTGTATTTCCCTTCTTGTGTGTAAAATATATACTTTTAGTATTCGTGAGGTTTCGACGGGAACCTGAGAAGTTGGAACCAGGTGTGAGCAACGGCGGTGATGCACCAAGCAGTCTCAATTTATTCTCTGTGTTCGTCTATGAGGGCTACACTGTTACGAAAAGTAATCAGCAAAGCAGCGCAACTTATTATCGAATCTTTTCCGTAGTATTCCTCTTTTTCCAGCTTCAGGTCCTTATTGAGAAGCTTGTAGTCACTCGCATTGTCAAGATATCCCCTGCATTTTATAAAAAACTGATGCCTGATTATTGTGAGTCAGCCACATAATTCTGAGCCAGATAAATGTGCTTCACACCCCATTTTTCTAAGATATATTTTGATATTGTCTTCTCTCATGCCATATAAGCACGAGTCTTGTGTACCCACGTGGTTTCTTCCGTAGAGTTAGGATGTGTTTCTTATTTCCACCACACCCATCTCACAGTCTTTAATTTCTTTAACCCTAACATCCTACAGTGTATTCAAATTGAGACATTTTCCACCTTATAGTCCATTCCAAATTCTAAAGCGTTTTGTCAAATAAGTTGTTGGTAAAATTTGTACTTTTTATTTATTTTATAATCACAAAGGTTATAAGCTACTGTCTCTTCAAGCAAATTCCGGAATAGTGCCTTAAATTAAGTCACAAACTCTTCCTTTCACATGCTTTCCAGTTAATTAACCATTGTATCATTCGACTTTACGAGACCTACAACATTTAAAATACGTCGTTAAATATACAAAAAATAAGTCAGTAATATTCAGTTGTAACCCTAAGATTCGGTACTGCATGATAAGGAAAATATCTTCTTCCTACAGATACGAGGAGGTTGCAAAGATCCGAAGGTCATGCATCAAGAAAGCACCGTTAAAGTATCACTTGATCAGTTACTTCACAGTTCAGAGCTTCGCATAAAAAAAACTTGTAAGGTCAGGCTTGTGCAAATTTTAATCGGAAAAACCTATCAGCCTTATTTAGTCTATGCCGTTACGAGTAATAACCTTGATTCATCGCACCTGGTAGATGACAGCGTGTGAAAGTTGAACTACGAATACGCAGCACATTACAGGAAGCAGGAGTCAGTTCTCATACAACCTAAGTCATACCTAAGTAGCCAATACGCTGGCAGAAGAATCTTAAGGCTCATAATCGCTAAGTCTTATACCAATGTCTGCTATTCAACACGGCCTTGAGGTATTTCATCCACCCCCGAACCACACATCCGATCTCTCGAAGACTGGTTTGCTGTTCAATTATTTAACGCCATTGTTTCGACTTCTTATGGCAGGGAAGTTGAATATGATGGGTAGATGATCTTGTATGGTGACTAGGTAAAAATGTGGAAGGAAACAGTTGTGGTATATTTTTAGATACTATCCTGTATTAGCTGGATTATAATGATGAGTTCTACGAATTACCTCAGGATTGCTAATAAACCAGCCGAAATTCAAGCTAGATAGGTTCGGAATACGAGTCTAGTACGTTACTGCTAGATGAATGAATCATTTATCTTGGAGTTTACCGGAGTAAATCGAATGTAACCTGGAATTTATCTAAATAAAATATCCATATATGAGGGAATTACATTTGACTAAGTAAGTGGAATTATTTAACTGAAAACAAGTAACCTGTAACGCTAAAGACGTAGGAGGTGGGTATAAATTTTTGTTTTTATCATAATGAGATTATTCACAGTCCATGTGTGTCAGCCAGCGGAATAATTATTTCAGTTTGCGAACATTGGTCCAGTTATCTTTATGAAATAACTTTTTTTATTTCTTTTCTTTTTTGTGGTTCTGGACGAGTGATTTTGGAAAACTGCCACAATAGGAATTCTAGTGTGGCAAGGTTCATTGTCCTTAGTGGATATTCAGTGAAACCTCACCGTATAAATCACAATTACTGCACAGTAACTGTGAAATACTCGTTGCTTCTGAATCCTAATCTGTAATATAAAGGAGTAACTTGCCTAATGGTCGCACAATTGCAAGGTCTTCTGATTGCTTTTGTTTTGCCTGGCGAAATCTCTGAATGGCTTCATCTATTTGTTTCGTGGTTCAACGTCCCTTAGTTTTATTTCGAAAATTAGTAAAGACGGAGGTCAGTGTTACAATTATTAATCATTTATTACTGATGTAGTTAACGACGTGCTTATGTTAGGTGGTAGGGTGACTGAATGAATTTAAATGAACGTGGAAGGAAGTAACTGTGTCTTTGTGTTATCTCAGCACCTATATCGAGGGACGAGGAAAACCATTGAAAATGTTATGAAAGCTGGTATTCGTATCGAGATTTGAACATAGGCCCTCCCGCATACGTAGACATAATAACCACTACCGTGTTGTTCAGTAAAATTATTTATGTCCTTGTGATGAGGGCTACAGAAGTCTTATATGGCTGGATTAAAAGAAAACATTGAAGAAAATTGGGAAATGAAGTTTCGCCGTGTAGTCTCATAGAAATTGACCGACGTTTTAGAGGTGCTTATTGCCTCCATCATCAGTAAGCCGCGCTCGGAAAAGTGGGTGATTGTACAGGAGTAGATAGGACAATCCACGTTCTGACTTGGATGAATCCGGTCCATACCCCCCATATTGTTTTATTTTTAAACCCATTTTAATATTCTCCAAAATATGCCTAGGTCTCCCAATTTGACTGTTGTTTTGAGGTTTTCAAACTAAAATTTTTTGTCTTCCAATTAGTGCGATATGTTGAGGTTATTTTACTTTATTTTATCGTTTGATCGCCCAAATAATATTTCATGAAGCGTTCTAATTGTGAAGCTCATTATGTAATTATCTTTACCTCTCTATTATTCCTCTAAGTCTCAGCACTTCGTTGAAGTGGATAATCAGTTGTAACAAGTACAATTATAGTTTTATGTACTGTAATTTGTATTTTTAGGTGTTCTTTGTCTAGCTCGCGATTTCCTGTGAACTAGACAAACCGCATGGCCCGGAAACATTGTTCTGACACACAAATCGGATCCGAGGCCATTGTTGGAACACATCTTTGCAACGATAAGAACCGAGATCATTATTGGTTCACAACAGTGACCTCGGATCACATTATCGTAACCATTGTTATCTTTGTTGTTATTCCTTTCGAATAAGAGTGACATAAGTTCAGTTCTTTTGGGCGAAGCAATCTGATGACGTCATCGTTCGTGACGTGGCGTGAAGAACACCTTTGGAATTTCAATGTACTCAAGTAAAGATTATGAACTGAATGGTGGCAATCATTCCCCGAATGTTCTGTCATCTTTTCTCGTTCGTGAATGTAAGTTTGATTTGTAATGCGTAACATTACGACACATTTCATTCATCAACGAAACTTCTAGAGAAACTTGTACGTTACATGTCTGTCTGCGAACAATTTGCATATCATCGTGCACGCGTGATGTCATTTTCGGGATACTTTTTTTCTTCTTCACAAGTCAGAGACAGACATGTCATCTCCCAGTTTCACCCAGCCACATATGGTGCCAGAGAGCCCATGTGTGCGGTGTTGAACATCAACAGGGAATCAGGGAAGTGAGATCCACAAAAGCAGATGACCAAATGACCCTTCGGTGGCTGTAACTTTTAAAAATATCTGGGTGGAATGCGAGCACCCCCGGATATGACGTGTGGGCTACAAGGCACAGGAAGTACGGATGTGGTTCCGCATTGAACAGAGAGAGAGACTGGCAAATTCTAGGGGGGGGGGGGGTTCCAGAAAAATAACACCCAGGGGATGTGGTTCTTGTTTACCGTAAAAAAGCCAAGGTTTTTCTTTTTTGTTGCGTCCATGTTCATCTGTTTGCATTGGCGCAGTAGCCAGCGTCGCGTGCTGGGACTCGGTTTCTGAGCTCAGATGGCCTCCAGTTGTTCCGTTTGGTTGTAACGAAGATGATGACCCTATTTCCGCATCCACCTCATATTCCTTCAGTTAAAAAGGTCCGTTGTGAAAGAAATATTCTCCCTTCTGTGGCGAAACTATTTTTAGACTTTTTACAATTAACTGTCCTCCAAAGAACAGGCGGTTTGAAGAGACTGGGTAGGCTATTCTTGTATTAGTTTTCGTAAATTACTTGCTGCAAAACTTAAGTAGTGTATGTTCTTAATATGACTGTACATAGTTCAGAGGGTTATGAAACTTTTGTGACCTGCTTGTAAGATGTAGGCTAATCCTACAGTCGAAGGAATGATTTGATAATGGTCAAGACCCATTTCAACCCAACATCTCAGCTACTCCAACTAAAGCTCTTCGACAGGTCATTTTGGATACTATCCTCAGTCCTAAATTCAACTTAATTTCCTTTGAAAAATTCCAAATTGTGCAGAAACAAAATAAAACAAATGAAGTCTTGCAGAGATGAAATGCCACTTTGGACTTGCATAATTAGTATGTATGTACTTTTTGTAGGATTATTATGGTATTTTAGTTTACATACTGCAGAGAGCAACTACCCTTTTACCTCAGCAATGTCTGTTGCAATTACCAGACATCTGGAAGTATTCAACTATAAACTTTATACACTAATATCTGAAGCTAATTGGCTCACGACGGCACGTGACAGAATAAGATCAGAAGCGACGAAACCTCGGTCGCTATCTTTCGTATCAGTACTTAGTATTTCATAAGATTATCTGCAACAATTAAATCTATACAAATATAATATATGAAAATATACGAGTCTATTTAGTGTATAGATATTCAAAATAAATGTACATACATTTGATTCGTAACAGGCCTCTTGGAGAAAAACTACAATACGCTGTCTTGATAATCTCACGTACTGCTTTTGACATATACTTTGTTACCCTAACAAAAAATAGTGGTTTCTGTTAGACAGTCCCACGCGTTAAACTACAAATTACTGAGCACAGCGAGGATAAGAATTTTTAAGTTTTTTGCCGACCCCATAATTAATCAGTTGTTGAATAAGATATATAATCCTTATATAATAATAGTAAGGACATAGTTGCTAACGACACTGCGCACATCTGGTGATACCACAAGCCGTCTTCACAGTAACAAGAACTTGCGACGCGGGTAAAGTGGAGTGAGGCCACTCTCAGCTGCTGCCTTCACAACGATAAATCTCATTCCGCGAGCTCACAAAGACAGATTCATTTTTAAGGAGAACATTTTAACCGTCTGTAGACAACCTCCTTTCCCAAACACTTGGATCGTTGTACCTTGTAACTCACAAATGGCATCTCGTGCTTAATACACATTCATAAAATTCAAGTCAGTGACCATTAAGGGTTTCGTAGCAGAATAATTTAAAATATCGCTAAGTATCTACCTGGTATATGAAGAATTATCTGTTTATTAACATTTTACAAGGGCCAAGATACGGGTTAACAGACAATAAATAAACTGGAATACATAAACGAAATAATTTTCTCTCTTCTCTTTCTGCGTCTTTCAGAGCTACTCTGAAAACCCAGCCTCCTATCCTGTGATACCGGGAGCTATTTAGTCGGTGATAACTAGAGGCTGACAACTCATCTCCTTATGGTGTCGACGTATTGACCTCGACGTACCTTTACACAATTACTGCACTCTCTGAGCACAAGAATAACTGTACCTATTTGAACCATCAACTACGGCCACGTTCTGAATGATTTATAATGTAGTTTCCATACCAAAAACAGAAGAGAGAGGTTAGCTCAGGTATTACAGTATGAAATAGGTTTCGATTCCTCGCAAATTAGGCTACTAAAAACATTGTAGATTTCACAGACTTGGAACAAACACTGAAGCTTTCAATAGGCATACGTTTATGGCATTTTGAGCTGTGATTTATTTAACGATACTGTCAGGTAGCTCAGACTATCTAGCGGGGAATGTTAGGATGATTAACGAATAATGAATTGGAAAGGGTGAGGAATGGAAGAGTCTTTAGCGTAATTTAAGAGACTATGTCGGCATTTGCATGGAGCGCAAGAGAAAAACCACGAAAAACCTAAGTAAGGGCATCTGGTGTCCGGGCCGAGATTAAAAACCCAAATCCTCCCAGCGTCTATGTCCCTCTGTTCTTTGTCAGCAGCTTGACATGTATATGAATTTAGCACATATAAGTTATAGTCACGTCCACCTTTTTAAGTGAATCCTGTAATTAATTAACTCATCCTTCTCTGATCCTGAAAAACTAATTAAATTTTAACCTGTATAATGCTTACAGCTTCACTGACCTACCATCTTCATGGAACAGAGACCTTCTTGAGAAACTGATAGTCGCTCAGCTAGTCAAGAAATTTTCCATATTTTGGAACCTAAAATTTCATTACCGTGTTCACCAGACACCAGCCACCTGTCCCTAACCTGAGCCAGATGAATCCAGTGCACGCTTTCCAAATCTTTAACCTAGAACTTCGGAGTGATCTCTTCCACTGATATATCGAAATAAATTATATACGCGCTACATGTCCTGCCCATCTCATTCTCCTTGATGTGATTATCTCATTAATGTTTATTAAAGGTTATAAATTATTTAGCTCCTCCTCGAACGTCCTGTCATTTTGTTCCTCTGGATACTGGGATATTGGGAACGACCTGTTCTTCAAGTGCCTGAGCACTGCGGGTCCCAACTTTTTCGTTGGCTTGATCTATAGACATTCGGTAGGACTCCTTGGACGAGGGATCGGCCCGTCGCAAGGCCTCTACCTGTACAACGCAGGAAAACGTGGACAAACATCCATGGCTTGAGTGGGATTCGAACCTAGTGACCAAGCGGCACAAGGCCCGCGCCTCAGACCGCGCGGCCACTGCGGACCCCATTTTATCTATCTTAATTTCAAATATTTCCCTCAGTGCCGTGTTTTCAAAATCCCTCAGTCTGTGTTCTGCCCCTAACGTGAGAGACATGGCTTCACACCAATACAAAACAAAGATTATTTGAAAATAATTTCGTGTGTAAACCTTCGTAAAAGTACGCCTATTAATGCGACGACGTTATTAATGTGTAATTACATGTTGGCCAGTGCCCGAAGACTTTTAAGTTCTTCAGAATAAAAAAAACTGTTGCATAGTTTCGTTTGATTAGCAATATATAATATTCAAAACCAGGCTATACCACGTTCGTGTTCCGGGGACTGTTTCTGTAATCTCGTTCATATCATAAATGTGTCATGACCAATTAGTCCCCTAGTAGCAAGGAAGCCGTGGAGGCAACACACCAGAGCAGTCTCTATGATTAATGTTCTCCATGGGTGTAAGTATAATAAAAATAATAACAATTCCAATTTAAACGTGCTTGTCAAGGGGTGGGCAATTAGTTTCTTTCGGATGCCGGTTATGGCTACTTTGAAACTACAAATTAACTAAGCAGCCTCAGATAGAAAGGCCCTGGGCAAAAGTTGTTATGCAATTATCAATTATTCCCACTGACCGAACATTCTTTTAAAAGAGTCCTGTCAGAAGATACGAAAGCTTCAATATTAATATGTAGATCTGATTAATTATAACCCCCTCATTATGGCGTAAGACGTTTTAAACCGAATCTGGAGTGGAGTCGACTTCCTGACACACACTTTTATTTCTTTAGCAAATTAAAATAATAAATAGTGTTCCAGAGATGCCAAAACTAAATTTTATCTATAATCTCGATTTTTATGCTCATTTGAAGTTATGAATCAACTCTATAATATGCATAAGTGAAAATTGATTAAAGTGTCATATTTTGTCTATCCCTAGCTCATCCGATATTACTGGGTGTACCATAGAATGTAAATACGTAATTGTACATTTAACGATATGACAGTTCTGGTAACCACGTAACGAAAGGGGGTATATTTTAACATACGTACAATGTCTTCCTAATGTGACAAGTTATGCAATTAGATTTATACATCTGAAAGTGGACAAGGCTTCTCGTGGTTAAATATATATTACATGTTGGATTAACTGCCTTGGTACAGCTCATGGCTTTTGAACAGTTGAGGCAGGCTTATTTGATCCCATGCTACGTTGTCCGTAGTAGATGGAGCAGGTCACGAAAATTGCGTCACGTTGTATAACTAACTACTACTCTAATGATATCAACATTAATGTAGTGAACATGTTTTGTTTCCTAATGTGCAGGCCTAATATTTTACAGTTTGACGTATGCTTCAGAAATTCAACGTCACAGATCAGGGTTGTTCAACGATTAACCTGTGAAAAAGTCTTACCAGACAAACGTGAACACCTTGACTTTTTCAAGTTCAAAATAAATCACAAAACTCTATCAAGCATTCTGTACGGGACCTCTCATGAGAATTGGACTTGCTTCTTTCGGAGAAAAATCTTAAAGTTTAACTTCGACGCCTCGTTAAGAAACAAGTTTCGGTATGAAATTTTATACACGTGTTTCTTCCACAGTATTAAGCTGCATGTAGGCTATTAAAATGGTTTTAAGTTGTCGTCATCAAATAAAATTATTTAGCACAGTGGCCATATTGATATTCTTCGCTATAGAGAAAAATTACTTCAAAATCTAAATATTCTTAAGACGTGTATTTTCATATCGTTCTTTAGCGTTGTACATAAACATACACGCTCTACATTTCAATTCACCGCCTTATACTGGCAGTTCAACTTAATTAAAGTTGGTCGCGATTATAAATATGATAATGGCTTAAACACAGTCGTGTTGAAGCACTTTAAAGAACTTCGGAATGATATTTGGTTGCTTTGTTAAAGTTTTGTTCCTATCATTAAAAACAGCTAGTAGAATTGTTTTATAGTATCTGCTTTAGAGGTCTTCTTACGATTGATTGAATCTCCAATTTGCTGTTAACGAAGACACTAAGATGTATTTAATTTTATGTGATAGTGAATTGATGGGAATTTATCTGTAAGCTGGAGTATCCAATCCTGAGTTCGTATTGTTCAAATATAAGCCTAACAAAAAGTTAGGAGAAAATTAAAAAAAATATTACCATTGTAGATCTGTCTTCTCTTGACACAAAGCATTACAGTGTAATACAATTACTTATGTCTGTGATGTTCATCCGTCACAAAATAAATTGATTTCGTTGTGCCATCTGTAATGCCAGGAGTTCTATTTCAAACCACAAAAAGACGTGGATTATTTCCGGGTTTACACGTAATATGTTCACGTACCTACTACACGTCTTTGGTCCGCCGATTAATCAGCAAGCCTAATTTGATGCAGTCATGTAGCTGAATCTAGGAGCGGTCTTCTCGACTCCTTTTACAAAGTGACACCAATTGTATTTCAGCTTCGCAGCCATTATTCTTACGAAAGTATTACATTTGAGAAAACTAAATATCTCTCTAGCAGGTGAGGCTACTTATTTTTATCAATGGACGGTAGTGTTGGTAGTAGCGGATTTACGACTTTAGAGAATCAGTCAGCTATGAGACTCTCTAACGTTGATAGCTTTCGACATTAATCAAAATGTACGTTGAATCACAGATATCGATTCCTTATTTGGAAGATTAAAAAACAGATGATGATTATTATTATTAAAACAGGATTTTAATTGTTTATTTAATATTTTTATTGTTGCAATGGGTTGTAGAACTGCGACTTTCAACAGTCACATTTTCCACCTTTCACGTACCTCCTAAGATGTCTTCGCGTACCCCCATATATAATTTCTCTTCAACTTTGTACCCCCAAAGTTGTTGGTGTATAATTCAAGTTATACATAGTATATAATCTACATCTAAAATAAATTAAATAAATTACATTACTGATTATTCAGTGTTTATCATGATTTTTTTTTTTAAAATTTCACGTACCCCCTAAGATGTCCTCGCGTACCCCAGGTTGAATACCACAGCTCCAGATGATACGTAAGTCGGTGACTAACCCCCTGAGCTACTGCACAGCCTGTTTAATGGCTTAACATGGAATTAGAGGATAATTACAAATTATGGATATCTGAATGCAACCAGTCTTAATGTAAGTGGACACCCGTCGGAAGTTTTTATCAGGATCGAAGTGTACTTATGTGCATGGGTTTACGCACAGTGCAGCCTGGTATAAGTTTACCGACGTTTCAAAGGTGTTTGCTGCCTCCATCATCAGGGCGAAGACAGCCATCTCCACACTCTTCAACGTAAGAACCTCAGATCTCAGAGGGAGGGAGGGAGGATGCTCATGTATTCAAAACTACTCCCCTCCCGAAATTCCAGCGACAATATGTAAACATCCAGTCTGAAAGATTTGGTGACGATTCCAACATTTAACGGAATGCTGTGATTGATTTATGATTGCAGGCCTACATGATAATGGGGTAGTTTATAATGGAGTTATATTATATGCATTCATAACCTTTTATTTCTATGTACATTGTAATTATAGTTTACGGTAGGGCAAACGAAAGTAAATTTAGTGTATTGTATCACGAATCACGGCTGGAAGTTTTACCATAATTAATCAGATTAATTTGTTTTAAAAGTAATTTGCTATAAGATATTATTAAAATGTACATTAAACTTTATCACACACAAAATATACAAAGTGGGGTAGCTTAAATGCGCTTTTATTCGTACTCCTGGACATAATTTAACGTCAGCACATGTGTACGACGCGATGAGTGGGAAACATTACTAGTAGAAACTGAAAATATTTAACTTACAATGAAATTAGTACACATATACGAAAAGTTATGTTGTAATTTCGTAGCATTAACTTTAAATACGTGTTTTAATTCATTATAAGAATGAGGAGATTGTACGATCAAAGACGACAGAAAACTTTCAGCCGTGAGTTTTATGACTTCCTGTTCGCCGAATATTATCGAAGTAATCATATTAAGGAGGATGGGCTGGGTGTGAGGTACGCATGGGAGAGACGATAAATTCGTGTGAAATTTCAGCCGGTAAACCTATGTGGGTGGATAACCTCGGAACGGGGGTGGAATGGGTTAATGTATGTCTCATGATACAACCAAGTGACGCACTTGTATGATCATGATAATCAACCTTTGTGCTCCATACGACATGAGGAGCTTCTTGATTAGCTGAGCCACTGTGATATTTTCAGATAGGACTGTACTTCATGAAGTTGAAATCGAACTATGCCGATAAGTTAAACTTCATATCATTTTACCATGTTAGTTGCCATATTAAGCTTCTGTTCTTGGCGGCAGGATAAGTAATGTGGACCCTAAATGTCATCGACTCAACTGATATGTAGTTATATTAAAACTTCTTCAAACTCGGCTTAAATGAAGTCGGTACAGTAAAGAGCAGAAAACAACAGCTGACAGAAACGAAGTGTTTGTTCACTATACGCTCCTCCCCCCGGGGCACTAAACCTGTACCATTGTTTCACACCCCATCACTGTCTGTGGAGCTGCGTCTGACCCATCATGACTAGAGACATTCGCTCTAAACAAAAGCCAAGCGGAGAGAGAGAGACAGCATGGACCCAGACTGAGCTAAACGCACTTCAATGCAGGTTAATGGGTTTCCAAATTCTATTATGACGTATCAAATCTAACAACAGAACTGTGTTCCAACTGCAGTCTCTAAACGTCATTACCACTGATCCATTAAAAATCAAAAGCTTTTAATCGCAGTTACGTGTGAGTTGAGTTGATCCGATGCAGCTGTGGTAACGGAGAAGCGACACTGAGGAGCATATGAAGAGAAGTTACGCTATTGGCTTGATGTCTGGTTGCCTACAGTTCTTCGCGTGGCTAGACCAAGTTATGCTTTAATTCTACATAGATATGTTTAGCACAGTTATGGGGGAATGAAACGTCGCCTTATAAGAAAGAAGCCGTTACATGAAATTTCGTAGCAGGGCCGCGTCTGATCGTATTACAAAGGACTACCGTAATAAAATCTTAAATTTATCCTCCGTTTAACACCGAACGTCGGTCTAGTGTTCGGCACAACTGCTTCGTATTCGTGAGGTCTCAAGTTCGATTCTAGACCGGTAAAACACTTATCCATTGGGGAATTAATATTAGTAACTCTTCGCAAGAAGCGAATGTGACCACTTTTGCATCGTCCAAGCACTTGGACAGGACTGAGGGAAATACAACAAATGTCATTTAAGACATTATAAACTGTGACCTTCCTCATGCAGATCCATAGCGATTTGTTTAACGAAAACACTTTATACAAAAATTACAGTGCGTTCACTGATAAAGTTTAACGGAACTGCTACTATCCGGCTCCCGTTGGAACAGCACGACTCACCGCCAAGCGCTACAAAGTTTTCCCGATACGAGTTAAGTATCGCTCCATAAAGATAATAAAATTACCATATATTTTTTCTATCGTATTTCCTGCCGGGACTCGGGAAGTCACGGTTGGGTTTAACTTTATCAGTAAACGCACTAAATTTGACGTTTATATCACTAGTTGTAATGTTGCATCCAGAAGTACAGAAGCCCCAAATGCTACGACTGCATGAAACAATATATATATTCCACTGTTATGCGTACTATGGACTGCAAACGAAGCGAGAGGGCTCTCATAAATGTTCCTAACACTAATATTTTTGTACTGAATGTTGCATAGGCAGGCGCAGGTCTTCGGCCTGACTCGGGGCCCGAAAATGACTACTTTCGTCTGTAATTCAACTCTAAAGGGTTCTGACGATGGTGGATTACACTTAAAATTATTCTTTGTCTGGACGGAGACTAGCTATATCTAACGGACCCAACTGAGTAGGTAACTCTCGCCTGAAGACGGAAACAGAGCCAGTTTCCGAAACGTCTTGGTTTCTTCTTTTATAAATAAGAACGATGAAAAAAGTCCAGGCAATGAATAATTTTTAGTTCTGTCTGTAGTATTACATTACTTGACTTCGCAACCATATGATCTCATTATATGGAGGAATGTTCCCATTTGACCTGTCCCTCAGTTTCCGAAGGTTCCGCCATGGAATCCTGATATTTGGTCATTTATAGTGCACTAAACGCCAGAAGCTTCTATTTTCTTGCACTTTTCTGCGTTATTACAAAGCGTTATTAACTAAATTATAGCAACCCACATAAGCAAAAATGCTAACATGACTTTTTGATCAATGGATGTAAACGCCACAATCGGAGTGCATGACTGAACTTCTTTTGATTCTGTCAACTGCACAGAACAGCTAAGAAACCCGATACGCACTCAGCTGGTCAGATTTATCATACTTTACGAAAGTTTCATTATCGTGCACACAAGAGTCCTCATTAGCTTCCTATTCTGTCGGTCGAAATTAGTCCATACCATCAAAAATTATTTTTGAAGATCCATTTTATTGTCGTCCTTCATCTAGGTATAGGTCTCGCTAAAGATTTTTTCTCCCGTTCAAGTGTTCCGAGTTTAATTTTGTATTGTTTCTTATGTTTCCCCTTTCTGCTACATGCCACGCCCATCTCTATCACATAAATGTGTCAACAGTCACAAACATTTGAGGATCAGTGAAGTAGTTGTAAGCAAATTATTGTATGTATGTGAAACACTTGTCACGAAAATGGTAAGATAATTCCTCTTTTAAAAGCAAAGTAATTTTCGGCTAGCCTTCATCCGTCAACGCTCCTGAAAGCGGTAATGTGAAATTCGAAACATAGATTCGGTCTCCATATAAGAGGTTTCCACCCCACTTCAGTTCAAAGCCCGTCATGGTTCTGCAGTTCAAGGGTCATAGTGTAACCTCAACACTTCGTCTCAGCCGTTATTAAAGCAGTCACACTATAGCTGCTTCCATGTATTACATTAAAAATACAACACGACTTGAGTGGACTTCTAAATGTCGAAATGTAATTGGAATATCAGCAAACTGTACAGGATGGAGATTGGTAGACAGTCTACTGAAGACCAACTAAAAGATGTTTGAGTTGTAGAATTCTGTTAAATTATAAATCGTTCGGTGTGACCCAGGGACCTGGTAACCCACATTACTGGAAAAGGTTAGACAATATCGCAGCTGTCATGTGAAGTACTGAATGTGTAAATATCTCCATTTGTAAGAAGTTTCAAACTCTCTCCTTCCATTTATAGAATAGACAACATGTTTATTGCTTCAGCACTATGTATCAAGTAACAAGACTTTAATAGTGAGCGTATGCACGTTAAACAGTTTTTAAAGAATTTTTCTTGATTAAGTAAGATTTAAATAGTTTTTAAAACGAATCGTTGTATTAAAAATTAGGTTTAGATAGGCTATTACTAAAACATATTATAGTTCTATAATTAAGAAACGTAACTCCAACTATGTCGAGAAAGCAATATTTTCCTCTATCACACAGGTCCCTCGCCTTGTCGAGTAAACCGCGTCAGAAATATTCACGACCATTTTGTCCATATTCTATCGACGTACCTAGCATTTAGTTTAATTTTTAAATTTCTGAAAGTAAAATGCACATCATTAGAAGATATCTATATAATATACAAGGCTAGGATATTTTATTCTCATTTTACTGATAATTACTTACATTTATAAATACACACAAAATTAATTTAATACTTCAGTTAAAGCGACAGTTATAGGTAACTGGTCTATGAGGATCACATGAACATTTCGTCAAAGGGCAGTACAGTATTTTAAATGGGGTCTCCTTTGTGAGTGCGAAACGCCTAGAATTCTGCCGAACATGTGAACCGTTCAAAAGGACTTGCTCTACACAGCCCTGACTATTATTAACAGCGCTCACCGACTGAAACTGAACTCAGAATAAATTTCAAAACTGAACGCGACAATATTTATTACTCGTGGCATCTACGAAAGGAGTGTTTCTTAGCAAGGCAGCGCTGTTTCTAGATCGATCAGTGTGAGAGAAATTGATGAATGACCACCGCAACTTAATGGTACGTCTATTTATGGCAAGGGCGGAGCGTTCATTTTAACCGTGTTAGCCCTAATAACACGGCTAACACGGTCACTATGAAAGCTCCGCCCCTGATTTATGGGTGATAGTATGGAGGTGAATGGAGGTTCTTGAGAACGCAATGTTGAGGAAAATATAGGATGGACGTAAGAAGTGATGAAGAAAACTGCACAGAAGTAATAAGGAAGTCCATAATTTGTACAGTTTACCGAAAATTGTTAACAATTTGAGTGGGGGAAGAAAAAACACTGAAGATGATGATGATGACGACCAAATGATTTTAGGGCGGTAACATCAAGGAGAAATGATAGGAGGTGCATGTAAAGATAAGAGAGATGAAAAATGCATACAAAATTTTAGTGGAGAAACATGAAGGAAAGAACCAGGTGGTAGACATCAATGTATACGGGGATAATATTAAAATTAATCTTTAAGAAATAGAATGTTAAGATGTGGAAGACTTTAGTCGCTCTTTCGAGGCTCAGTGGAACTCCGTACATTTGATCACAGCAGAACGAATCAGAATAAAAATCATCGTTATACATCTTCATGCCAGCCAGGCGTTGATAGCCAACTAGTTGATGCTTACGTTGACCGCGACGTCTGTCTGGAGCTCGCTAACGGGTGAATTTTGTTTGTTCGGTTCTGCTGCGTTCCAGTGTACGAAATTACAATGAATCACGAAAGTAAGATAGAAGATTAGTTTTCGCTTTTAAAAGTGTTATCCGGGCTAACACGTTTGACATGAACGTTTACCCGTCTAAATATGGCCAGCAGTTTCGGAGATAAATATGCTTACGCCGACACATCCGTTCATTTTATCGACTTTTTGCAATGAACGCATAAAAATTTAAAAACTGTTTGTATAAATACAGGCTTAACCGTGTGGCTATTATAGAGTGCACATGGAATCATTATATGAAGCAATGTTTGTGTTCAAAGTTCCAATATGGCGACCGTGTTAACTATAGATGTTTCAACCTTTCTAATAATCAAGAAACAAATCTCATGTCGGATCCGTCTAGGGATGCTTGATGTAAGCCTAAAATCGTAAAATATTACCTACCTATTTTGTATTTCCACAGTGATTAAAGACCTTCATTGTTAAAGTTATTAGTAATTTCATGCAAGAAGCCGCGGTTGGCTTGTGGATAATAAACACCACTTATTGTAGCGAGATGTTACAGAGAACAGAGTTTGATTGGTTAAAAAAGATTAATAATTAGGACAGCATTGTGAAGAAGATGGCGGTACCGCGCTGCTAATGGGACCCTCAGGGCTGTGAGCACTTGTCCGATAATTGATATAACTTACGATGGGTGTAACTCCAAACAGTGTTACGGACAGGTACTAGTAGCTGTTAATGGCTCCCAATTCGTTATTGAGAGGTCAGGAACTCGATTCCTCGCGGCCACGCGAAATGACTGATGAGTTCAGTCACTACACCAAAATTAAATTTCTCCTCTCTGATATTCGCCGCCACGGCGTAACGTGTTTCCACAGACTGGCCATTTGTGTTCATAACGTGTTTGTGTCGATCTGTTTGCCCAGGTGATGGACAATCCACATTCTCCTTTCTCGGTTAGTTGCCATATGTGATGTCGATAATGAGCGAACAAAGGAGAGTATAATGAGACGAAAAGGAATAAATTTATGGCACCCGACAATATGAAATTTGTCTTGTCGTAATTTGCTTCAAAAAATAAATTTGTACTAAACGAGAACCGAACTGTGGACTGATTGATTTACACAGTTGCACAGCCATGTGAAAGTAATATATAGCAAATGTAGAGTTCACACGCATTTATACTCATCCAGGCAACCTAATTTCGTCCCCCCTTCTAAACAATGTTCGTCATTGTTCCCTGTATTCGTATGGTTACAACAGTCCAAGTTTCAAATGAGACCGCGTGTATTGTGTGTTACATCTGTCAGACTCTCGTTTCTTACTGCAAACTCGGGGTTAAGGTTCCTATGTACTGTCAGATGTCTAGCATGGGGTTCAGATACGATTTCATAAGTATGCTTTATGTAATCACATGCCCATCAGTTTATACTTTATTGACGGGCTATTCTATACCTTTAGATAATTGATTAAAATATATACCTTCATCGCGTTCTGTTCATTTTGTTATTTTTAGATTTTAAAATTTAGCTGAAATAAAATGTGTATTTTCTGGCATAGGTGCTCATTATTCTAATTTTTCAAAATAGAAATTGATTTGAGTCTCATAACTTACGTCTATTAGTCTTACTTTTGTGCCGTCTAATTTAAAACCAAGGTTCCTAATTCAGGATTAGAAGTGACGTTTTTCATTAATAATAAATCCATGATTTTGGACGGAAATACACGTTCATTGACCGGTTAATCGGTGTATATTCATTATTAATTACAGATGGTTAAAAATTTAAAACATTTACATGCCAGTATGTTGTTGGCTCTAAGTACAGAGTGGCCTAAAAGCCACGCAATCCTTTTCTGACGCGTTCTATTGAAGAAAATGTATTGGGTGGAAATGTCTACCTGGTTCAGCGATGTATTCATTTACTCTTTTGATAATGTTTGATGAATCCCGGTGAAAATATCTCTTCTCACGGAAGAAAGTTCAATAGACGAAATATTGTCGATTTGTTTAGTACAGAACGGTATCCCTAAACATTCTGGCAAGTTAAGTAAGAACGAGATGCCAAGTAGTTTTTCGACATTGAACACTCACTTGTGAGAAAGACATCCTTGCAAATCGACTGCTGAAGACAACTGACAACCGACTGGCGCAAGCAGGTTACAACATGACGTGACCTTTGTTGGCCCTTATGTAGTCACATCGATATTTTCTGTTTATTAATCCACTCGAACTGTATTGAATTTCAACCACCAATAGATTTTGTTCCCAGAAGACGCTGCCGGTGTGAAAATATTAGGCTTACGTACACTGATTGCATAAATCGGCGACTGCAGGAAAGTTGAGAATTAGACTGGTCATCATAAAAATCAGTCACCGTGGAAGATATTAGACCTTTCCATTTTGACTGAATCTACTCCAAGTGAGTAACCTTAATGTAGAGAATGGTCACAATCTTCAGATCTGAGGTTTCTCACGTCGATGTTGGTCTTCTGGATTGTAATGGCGTGTGTGAACTTGTAGGCAGATAGAACAACGTTTCGGAGAAGTATCTCAAGCTGGACACAGCGCGTTTTTCCGAAAAGTCTGTTCTGTCTTCCTACAAGTCCGCACGTGGCATTACAGCCCAGCAGACCATCAAAACATGGTCTTCGGGATTTTATTCGAGTGATGGAATTAAATATAACAAATATTAAAAGCATCCGTCAAATTTTATCATCATGCAGTATTTCTGATGTTTTCCGTTTGAGACACGTTTCGCAGCGTGATAAAAGTTTTGTCAGAATTTTGGCATTTGACTTATTTCCTTGCTTTGCATAAAATAGTTGCAGTTGATATAGAATTAAACTGATTCAGAAAACTGGAATGTTTCCAATTACTTCCTCCTATCTCAAACCACTTGCCCATAAATATAACCAATGGAAATTAGGGCTGTGAAATTTAATCCAGGGATTCTGCTGTTAGGTTGTGCGCGTTTTTAACTCCTTCCTATTTATGAAGTCCGTGAATCTTATCCGTATACTTGTTTTGATAAAATATATTTATGTCAAATTGTCCACTGTTTAGCGACATCACACTGATGTTATGTCAGAATGAATAGCGTAGAGACTCCTTCAATCCAACAGTAATCACAACAATATTAAAGACGAATAAAATAGAGGCATATATGAATTATACGAAAATTCAATGCAGATTAAGAGGTCGGTAACGAATATGAGTTTTAATAGTATAATTGCCAGTAAATATGCAAATACGACAACAATAAAATCAATGGCACAAAATAACACACAGCGTGATGATCAGTGATGGGAAACAACGAAAGCGTAGTGAGAGGCTGCAAACCCAAAGTGGCATGGTGTCGACGTCACAGATGCATGAGTATGAAAAAATAACTTTTCACCACGACGACACAGAATGAATAGCGAAATTATGAAAAGAGAAAAATAATATTTAAAACACGACGAATCGAACAACGAATTTACTGCACTGAAAATATCATAAGTCGAGTCAAGTGGATGCAATTACCGGGCGGCGTGAATTCGACCTCAGTTTGTTTAATCCAAGGTTCAAATTCCATTCTGGGAACTGATGTGTGCCTTGTGAGATTTCAAGTTCTCACGGCGGCCAGTGTGAACATGACTGTCTTCTGACGTACGCCTCATTCACCATCGTTAATCATTCTACTCATCGCTGACGTACCAACTACCAGAACAAATATTGATGATGGTAACAGAGATGATCAGGTTTCATGTAACTCGCATTGGTCATTGGCCTACCGAACGTCGTTTACTCTCACAAAAGTTCTTCGTTTTTCCGCAAACCCCCGACTTTACCTTAAAAATGGATCAAGATTGCTTCTTTCAACGTCTTTTCAACTGATCATTCCTAATCATTCGTCCTTTCTGCTCTGTATAACTCATGTAGTTAATTAATTAATGATTTATTTAACGAAGCCTTCAGTATCTCAGACTATAAATCTTTGAATCATAGGACGACAAATGAATTTGAGGGGTTAAGATAGGAAGCGACCGTGGCCAAATTTAAGGTATTATCTCAGAATTTACTTGTAGAGACAAAGACCACGAGAAAGTTCATTCAAGATTACCGGTCTTCGGTTTAAGATTTGAACAAATAATCTCCCGAATACGAAGTAGGAGTGCAATAATGTGTCATTAAGACGGACATAAAATCAGTTGATCATCAATATCGCAGACTTCATTCTTAAGAAGTTATCCTATTTTACGTCAGACGAACTGTTTACAAACTCTCTCTTCTTGTGCTTTTATCTTCTTAAAACAGAAAAGATTAATCGAAAATTAACAAGACGAATTAGGGAATAAGATTAAAGTCTTTCGTTTCTGTTTGCCGCGATCATTTGCAGCATCGACTGGTTGAATTTCAGGATTTCGAATCATTTTAATGAACTCCCCGATGTCTATGATAATTTGCAAATTCGGGCAGATTCAGATACTATGTCGTCACGTGATTAAAGGCATGATCTCATCAGAACTTGTGTGGCCCGGGCTGACTAACTTTTTGTTCCAAACATTTCATGTATGCAGTCCGGGAATCTTGTTCCCCAGTGAGCCTGCCTTGAGGCCACCCAGACAGTAATGAGATGTCATGGTATTAATTCCGTAAAGCTAAGCACTTTTTATCATTACTCGGATAACAAATTAGCTACACAGCTACTGTGCATTGGAAACTCTGACAAATAATCCAACTAAAACATCCTTAAGAATACAGAGTTCTCAACTTTCAACTCACACACATATTTTGTGGTTTTATATTATTATAGGCCTACTATTTGTTAAAAATTTTAGCACCATTTGACTGCGAGTAAGTGGACACTCTGTAATCTTAAACAAATATAAACTGTGTTTAAGTATTCAGAACTGAGTTGCACATATGAGACATAATATAAATTTATAGCCTCTTTACATCTAGTACTGTACGGTGTGTTGTATACACATAAGCTATTTTATAATAAAAGCAACGGGTAGAAGGCGTGTATAGGTTAGATTTACATTTCAGAATTGATTTATCATTAACTGTAACTTTTCGTCATTGAAATGTAGAGGCGCGAGGCAGTTGAGTGATCATAACGTTTGTGCGTAACTTCAGGATATTTATATTTTCTTTCCTTCCCTCTGTTCTCTGAATGAAGAAGAAGAAGAAACAGGTAACGATGGCTACGTAACTTATATTATGGTGTTCGTGAGAATGCAAGTAACGGTTCTCTCGTGTTGGATGGCTACCAACCTCGGATGATAAACGTACATACTGACTAACAGTGTGAAGACAGACAGCTATGATCCTGCTATTCGCTCACTGCACAGAGATAAACAGGACATTACTGGCTGAACATTCGCGTTTGCATTTAAAATAAAACGTTCACGCTGCATCGTCACTCCTGCAAGGAGTACCACCTGTCCCGCTACCCAGCTGCTCTGCCACCGGGGATCTTTAATCGTCACGTAATTGTTGAATTACGTTGCACTGTGGGAAATGAATGCGTTTTCAGCTTCAGATATTATATGAGAGAGTTCATTTTAATGCACAAAAACAAGATGTTGATGGGGCTTAAATGATTATTAATTAACTGATCTTGTTTTTGTTATGTTCTGTGTGAGCATTGAATATACAAAGATCCGTGATTGCCGTTTTTTAGTGAACATATGCATTTGAATCGGGTACCATAAATTTATTAGAATAATACATTACATAAAATATAATCTAATTTCACGAAAAATTATTCTTTTGAGAAGGAAATCAAGAAATTCTCCGTCTTGTATGAAATCCAAAGGTTCTTTGCCATGTTCACAAGAGCACGCCCAATTTTTTAACTTTATTATCGATGTAAGTGTTCCGGATTGCAACACCATGTGGACTTTCATGTATACACCAAATTTTCGGGGAAATCTGTTACCACCATCTTCAGACCTGAAGTTTATGTGGCGTTACAGCACAGAATACCAACATCCTCATCTCTGCGAAAATCTCAGATCTGACATGTAGCCTACTGTGGTTAGTTATCGAGAGATTACGTTGCGGTGACAGACACGCGTGTAGCTATGTTTCTGATATAACGAAGGAGTTTATATTGTATCAGTTGGAACGCCTATACACTACTTCCACGAATCACAGTCCTTCTTGAGACGCTAATAGTAGCTCAATTAGATAATATATTTTCTACCTTCAATGTAACCCGAAGGCTAATTACCGTGTTCACCAAAGCCCGCCACTATACCTCAACCCAAGCCAGATTATACCAATCAGCATCCTAACGCTGTACTCCTATTTATATGCCTTATATTTTACATTTAATTTGTATTGCAGAACTAACGTTCACCATTAAAACTAATTACAGTACTAATTTATGCGTTTCTTATTGTGTTTCAGGTAAGTTTACAGCCTTTGCTTCTGCCACCGAATAGCTTCTGTTATTTACGAGCCATTTGGGTCACTGCCGGTACAAGTAAGTTGAATAAGTTCCACCCACATTCATAATATAACACAGGTGTATGGTAGTAAGAACCATAAAAATATTCTCTCTCGAGATAAAACCCTCGTTCATCATAAAATAATTTTGTATTTCAGCTTTGTTAAAATACTTCACCATGTTTCTCTTTAGTATCAAACGCACGTTATGCCATGTAAGGAGCTACTTACATATAAAAAACACATGTTACTTATTTCTTCTAAATTCTGCATTTCAGTTCTACTTTTCGAATCCACTGTTCGTGGTAACAAGACCATCTCCGTACGAAATACAGAGTGTACCATTTAAAACGAAACTCTGACACAATCGCATATTACGATACAAAAATGATATCAGAAGCAGACCTACCCCCGTGTAATGTACTCTCCCTCAACAACCCACCATGACGTTGGAGTCAAGGTCACCCTAGTTGGTAGGCTGCCGCCGACGCCAGTTGAGCGAAATCTATGTAGGCGCAAAGTTCATTCTCGAACATTACTTAGCATCAAAATCGTTTGCTACAGAAATTCGCCCCTCGATTTTCCGATGTTGGTATCATTCCACCGTTGCTCCATGTTCGCTCACGTGTTACACCGGGGATGGACAAAGTGCCGTAGGAAGCCCAGTTCTTCAGAAACATTGCCTCCCGACATCGGAACAATAACAAAAAACAATTCAAAGCCGCGGTCATGTGGTTAGCATTCCTGTTTCTTATTCGGGAGGTCTCCGTCACATATCGCTCAACAGAACGGCAATTCTGACTGAGGCTCTTTCTAGATTTTACCAGTTCCTCTAGGCAAATACTTTGATTACCTTGAATTTGAGTACGACAACTTCCTTCTACTTATTTTTAAATTCATTATTCATTAACATATTACGCGACGTTATTTATATATTCTGAGCTTTTGGCAGCGTCGTTTAAATAAACCAGAAATAATAACATTAATCTAGTTGCGTGGTAGTCGCCAGACGTCATGCGAGCTGCCGGCCGGAGCGGGGCTAGCGCCGACGAACTGAGGGTGCTGCCCGCGGAATTCAGTGTGGCCAGGGAAATAGGAAGCCAGCTCGCAAGACGTCTGGCAACTAATATAGTTCCTTTTGAAATATAGGCCATAAACAACTGATGATTTTCTTTCATCAGCAAGGTTATAAAATACTGCACTGTTCAAGAAGACGTATCAACAGGATTTTTATCTCGCTTGTTGAGATGTGGCAACTTTGAAAAAGACCTGCTCTCTGAATATTCCTGTGTAAGTGATTAGGCAAATGTCGTTAACAGAAAATGAAATAGAAATTATCACCGTTTTCTTGGTGAAAAATTTGTGGAAATTTTAAATTACATTCGTCTTTAGATGGATTTTTTTTATAATTCTGAACTTTGAAATTTTAGTACTCTGTTTAAGATAATTAGTACGTTAATTTATTCAAATGATGTAAAACGTATTCTTAGCAAAACGTTTTATGTTCGATGTATGATTTTCTTCTACCAAAATTTACTGAGGCAGGCCTACAGTTCAAGGCCTAGAATGAAGCATGTTACGTAAATGATATCTTCGTGCTGAATATCTTGCACGTGTTTATGGCAAAACTGAGTGGGTTCTAATTTAGATTGACGTCAATACAGTAAACTCGTCTCTGGTAACATAATCCTCAAGATGCCGCCTACGCCGTCTGTCCTACTATACCCTGCGGTTTCCACAAATTCCAGAAAGAGAACTGGAAATGTAACGTCTGTTACGTTGAATTAAAATGTGTATATTTTAATGTCTCTTTAATAAAGTAAAAATCGTACAGAACGTTTTATTCATTGGTGTTCAGTTGTTAATTCTTATTTTTTGTAAGCAACACTGCTTTGATAGAATTCGAATGTTTGATATCATTAATAACAGATCCCACCAGTAGATAATCTTTGGTCAGTAATGAATATCACCTTTCCATTTAGGTTTCTGTTTTATATATTTTCGTGCAAAGTTTGTTTAAAAAGAAGTAAAGAAAAGTAATCTTGTCCACTGTACTCTATGTAGGCGCTCGGGGGAGGGGATGTATAGCTTCTACTCATTCCTAACCTCGGCACTAGATAGGGGTGAGTGGTCAGCGTCACGACCTGGCCGCGGTGCTAAGTTAGACCTAAGTGAAAAAGTGAAGTAAGTAGTATTATTCTAATAATTGTCTACAAAGCTTCCAAAAAGCCAAAAGTATATTTAATAGCATAAGAACTCTATATGACCAACATACAAAGAAAAATTTTACGTGATCAAATATTGGAAATAAATACTAAATGGTTCTTCTCTGAGCGTCTTTGACGATGGTGTTAGCTACGTTCTTTGTTTTAGATTTTGTTCATCGTGTTTTTTTAAGTCTTTAAAATTATTACTGCCTGAAAAAATAGGTAGGTTTCCTAGGATGGATTTTCCTTAGTCTTCTGGTAAATTGGTGGGAGACAACTTTTCTGATGAATCTTGTAGACCGAGCTCTTCTCCTATCTGCAGTCAACAGAAGAAGACGCTACTGGAGTAGACGGAGTAAGGAACCAGTTGCCCTTGCATGAGACCACCAATGGAACAATTCAAGTTCATGTTTCCACTACACTTGCTCGTATCTCTCATGACCTTACAGGAACATTAGCGACGATTAGAAGTCGATGCAGCTTAAGAGCCGGATGCACTGAAGTAACGAAGGAAAGCAAAATACCAGGGAACAAGAAAAGTCAAGATGTAATAGACTGGACTCGCTTGTCGCACGCCCACATAATCCGCCACTGACCTTGTTTCATTTTAATGGCGTTCTCACACCCACAGCCTTATATATCATGTCAGCCTCATCTCTTTAACTCTTAGTAACCAATTAACGGACTACTTACTTAACCCTTTGTAACTAATTGTACCACCTGCATGAACAATCTCCATAACTACGACTTAACTCGTACAATTTGTTTTTTTATGGGATTCGTATGATTCTCCGTGTAAACAGCTAATATTTCCTTGAACATCATTAGCTAACTGATCTTTTGTGGTAGGGACTTATTCGAAACAGATGAACTTGGACTTCAGATAGTTAATTCGTGACCTTAACAGTCGCTCATCTGGTAAAGAAAATACCCAATTTTTATTGAACTCAAAGGTCCATTAACGTGTTCATAAGAGCCTACGACTGGGATGCAATCCTGAGCCAGTCAAATCCAGCCCTGTCTACAGCTAGATTTATCAAATGTTCTTTTCTTTGAGTTTTCCGACTGAAATGTAGTAGTCATTTCGCACCTCCTCCAGCCAGTCTCCTGGTTTGGTGGTTCCTTCCTAGGTGTGAAACTTCTTACCGCCATGTAGCGCTCAGATCAAGAATTTGTGGAGCTATACCTCCACTTTTACATACATCAAAATGCAGTACATCTTAAACACACGGATAGCTTTATCTTTGAAGATTTCTGTCCTCTGGTTTTTTGCGCCGTGTAGTCTTGTAGTTTTCCACCAACGTTTCAGAGGCCATACTAAGGTAATTAAATCAAGGAAGACAAGATGGGTGGGACATGTAGAACGAATATGAAAATTATAACTATATTGTGAGATTTCAGGTTCTAGTGTTCACTATTGCCCTATGGTGGCAAATATGAAGATGGCTGTTGCCTAGGCTGTTGAGCCGTTTAGTCTGGTTGTTTTTGTAGATGGAATACAACGTTAAAATGAATTTTGAAGGAACATTTTGTGTTGGTGTGGACTGTACTGAACCGGCTCACGACAGGATATAATGGCAGACTCCGCCGATAGACTATCAGCTGTTTAAGGACCCTGGTCAGGTGTTCGAACTTGTATATTTGACGATAGTCAGAAACCTGCACGAAACAGAGGATTTCCGCCGAAGAAACATCCGCTGGCCACATAGTCCTGGCATCACAACCACACAGGTGCAGGAGAGGAAAACAAAATACGCTATCACTTTCAACTCGGAGGATGGCAACAATGGGATCTGATTTCAAAATCAGACGAGGGAGAGGACGGCCCATACCGTAGCAGCAAGTGTCTGCGTTCCCCCGAGGTGTTGACCCTACCCCATCGGTCTTATTGTGGTTTGTGTTATGAAGTGACGGGGGGGGGGGGGGGGTGTTGAGGTTTCGATGTCCAATTGAGGAGTGAGAGAAGGGAGGGCTGGACCGACATGGTCTGTAGATTACTGTGAATAGGGAGTGTTGTCAGATAAAGAGTGACTAGGGGGCTGAATATCGTGACACAACTGTCAAACTATTAGCAGGTTTGTGTTTGAACTCCCTCCTAACAACATTATCGGTTTTCACACCCAGCCTCAGCGAAATGACAAGAATCAAGCCAATGGCTCGATGAATTTGCACAGAAATTAATTTAAATTGGAGTTATGAAGCTTCTGCTATAGCTTAATTGGGTGTTTGTTTATATCGTAGTATTTCTATCGTGGTTTATTCAACGACGCTTTATTATTTGATCAGTTTAAGTAGATTTGAATGATAAAGGCATTATAAACTGATGATATTTAATGTCTTTGTAGTTCATTTAATCACGATTTCTACACCTCAGATTATACATCGTCGATTTATAGGATGGATAATGAATAATGAACTAGACAGTATATAAAAGGAAGTGATCTTGGCTTAATTTTAGGTACTACCCGGTATTTATCTAGAGGGACCGAAGAAAATCATGAAAAACTTCAGTCAGGATTGACGGTCTACGATTCGAGATTTTAACCCGCATTAATAGGAACAGGAGTACTAACCATTCGGCTGCGATGTTTAGTGCCGAGTTCAGCAACTGGAATATGTGTGCCTAGGAAAAACCACGAAAACCAATCAGCAAGCTGGAAACCAGAAACTTTTAAGAAAGAAGGCAAGAATGCCAGTCAATCGGCATAGACACCACGAATTAATGTCGTATGTCGTTTCTGTATCTCAGCAGGGAATTCCTGAACTTAAAATCGCAAAAAAAAGACTGACGAAACTCGCGTGATTTCTGCACTAGCTGTGTTAATGTTTCCTTATCGTTCGATTCATAATACTAGCAGAAAAGCCAATAGGTTTGCTATCAATCTTTTATATAATATTTAAGAATTTAGTTCTTACCTCAAAGAAAACACAACACTTCTCCATTACAAAGGTCAGTTGATTAATTCTATTTACAGATGTAATCGTTGTTTGTTCCGAGAATCTTACAAAACAGAAATACACTCTGCGGGTAAAATTAAGTGATACTGGTAGCACTTTGATTTAAAGGGTTAAATAAGTTGATTATATGTGGTTACTATGACAAAGTTATGATGAATATTTTCACCGACTTCTCTTTTGAAGCAGGGGTAATACGTTTAAACAGTTCACGACCGGACGCAGTTCTTAAATCTGGTACTTACTCCACGTGCACGGCAGAAAAGGCGCGGATCCTAAAAACTATGCTCTTTTTTTATAACAGTACGCTAACCCCATGGGGCAGAGTCCTTCAGAACGTAGCAGTCTCTCATGCAATCTAGAAATTCTCCACAATTCAAAGAATCCGAAGGTTCATTAATTTACGCTAGTCCCTGTCCTGAGCCATATAAATCCACTCTAGGCCTACTTTATTTCTTATATAAATCCACTCTAGGCCTACTTTATCTCGTCAGATCCATCTTGATTTAATTTTCCAACAAAAATGTTGAATGTATTTATTACGTCTCCCATACTTACTACGTGCCCCGTCTTTATCATCCTTATTTATTTAGTGATACTAATGATAAGTTGAAGAGTTCCGGTTATGAAGCTGTTTATTTTTAAACTTTCTCCAGCCGCTGATGAATCTACTTCCTAGGCACGAACATTATCCACAGGACTCTGTTCTCAAACATCGCTCATTGTGTGAGACCAAATTTCAGAAGCGAATGGTAAGCGAATAAACTAGCGCGAGAGATTTTGTATGAACAGAACGGCAGCCAGATGCGAATGAATCCCGAAACAGTTGGCTTGTTCCCTGTGGAAATCTCCTTCACAAGGCAGACATAATTTCAACTGTAACCATTCACAAAGACAGGCCGGAGGGTTGGCATTACTATCACCCCACTAACAATTTCATGCACAGGTCTTCAATAAAAAGCTCAGTTCAATAGCCTACATTAAATATTTTTCTGTATATTATATTTCCCATTGGGCAGTGTATATATAAGAGGGATGACTAAATAAGAATACATTAATTTACAATAGGATCTTGATCAACAACTGGTACCCCATATGTGGTTATCCCTGTACCCCGTTGATCTATTCATATAGGCCTACTTGTTCGAGTGCCCAACAGAGCAACTCTAGGTGTAAACTAGGGCATAAAATTCACTACAAATTGGTTTGGCGGTTTAGTGCTTGGTATGAAGCCCTACAGTTGTAGGTACACTACGCATAATATAGTTTTAATACTCCCCAGGCCAAAACCAAAATAACAATATGGCACAAAATCTTCAAGTGAGTCGCTTCCTTCTAAATCATTACCTACTCAATATTTCTGATTAATTAACCACCTCATTCCCCACTATATTATTACTATATTTTAAACAGAGTTATTAAATAACGTAAGAATCAGTCGATAACATACTGTAATAAAAATGACTTTTATTACGCTTCAACAAATGTGGTATTTTATAAGTATATATTAATTAATGGTTTTGACCAAATTCAAATTATGAGAAAATCGAGAAAGTTCAGCTGTGTATTGTGGAATGTGACAAATTCAGTTTCCACCAAACTTAGAAAAGTGTTTACATTATTCGACCATAAAATCACCTCATGTCTTCTCACAATGGTCCGTGAGCACACTCTTATATATGGCCCGGGAGACATACAATGACATCTTTGTACCCAAGTTTAAAAAGAGTCTGTAGGATTTGAGCCCCCCCACAGCGGTGACCCTGATGACGGAGGTAGCATGACCTCTGAAACGTTGGTTAACGTCGACCAGACGACACAGCGCAACAACCCAGAAGACAGAAATCTTAAATAGAGTATGTTCTGTGAAACTTATAGACACACATGTACACAGTTTAAAAATATTTTACTGCCTGAAATTAGTATAAAAATGTTATCTGAAACTAATTAAGTTAAAATATGTATGTTTGTGCCATTACCTCTCATAATTTTGGAGACTGTGGTTAAAATACCAGAAGGATAGGAACCTTACTGATAATTTTATGGTCCCTGAAAAAAAATACACATATGTTTACATATAATTTATTGTACAGGGGCTTCAATTTTACGTAACAGTTACAGATTAAAGAAACAGACACGTGTCAGCAATTATTCTGTTCAGTGACTTGAAAACTATAGCCTCTCCTTGTCAAGTTTATTCCCAATATACGTGCTCGCAGATAATAGGTAGAAGACGTTTTGTACACCCGTTACTTTCAAATTAATCGGTGACTTCATACTGGAGCGTAGTTATAAGATGGAGAGCGCAGAACAGATGTCACGAGGTTAATTTGTGTTAGCATTTGTATTTACTTCTTTGATTCATATATCTTTGGCTCGCATGAAAAACAGAAGACATATATGTTAGTAAAATACCTACTTTCTTTTCGTGAGAAAAAGCTTTTGCTATAAAAACAAGTAGACACTTGTTAGTTACAAGTCATTAAATACAACCCACAGTTTTTCTGTAATATTGTGCTTACTTTTAACTAAGGAAGGTAGGCGGCATCAGGTAATTTATTCTTGTTCATTTGTCCTCGGCAAAACAGAGCCTTTTTTACGCAAGTTCTTCTTCATCCCATTTCTATTGATGAACGCGCTGAATCCAGTTTGTGTTCTCTGTTTCTCGGAAAACATTATTTTAATAACATTACGTAAAATGCAGACTTCGTGGAAAGAATGAAAAGTATGCAATTTAAAATTCGTTGACAGGATAGAACTTTTAAATCAGATCTAACATTTTAAGATTTTCTCTAAAAATCACTAGCCACATTCTGTATGTTCAACTTTTTCAGACATAATTTTTAGGCAGTAACATTAAAACATGCCAATATCAAATCCCATTAAGTCCTTACCAGTCCACAAATCGAAATAATTATTCTAACCGATATGATTTTTTGTAAATATTTTAATAAGACGCTTTTTTCTGGTGATGAAAACAGAGATCGTTAAGTTTGTGTATCTCTGTTATATAATTTCATACGATAATAATACAAGAGACAGCTCAGGTGTATAATAACAGTTTTTGTGTGAAAATTGTACGCATAGAGACACATTTGAAGAACGCAATGAGTAGTCGTGTATTGTTGTGAGAAATAACTTCAACCCTTAGACATTTCAGCACCAACTTCAAGAGTTAGGCTCAGTGGGCTGTTTCACCCTCATCAAAATCTCATAGGTGAATCTGTATTCAATATGTCTTCCACATTCCTTTTCCTCGAGGATAATATTAAATAGTTCCTAGCGAAGTAGAATGTGAGGCTGACTCAGGGTAAGAATCAGTGACTGATTTCTGTGGATATAATAATTTATCTTTAGATTCTATAAAATGCGGGGAAATATCTTCACTACATGGACGGTTATTAAAGTTATGAAGTTCTCACAGCGGCTAAGACGTCGATTGCCGAAGACCAACATCAGTAAACGACTATAAGCACCCTAGAAGCTTCTTGAGATTGTCCCGGCACTTCTGATAGTTCTGGCTGAAGGAAAAGGTGAATGACATGTGAACCGATGTGTTGGGATGCGGGTAGCAGATGTGGCGACAGGTACAAGAATGTGAAGAATACGTTCCTAATTGGCTCGACCATACCAGCAGCGCTGATGGGGAAAAGATCAAAACGAGGGAACGGTACCACTAGCAGCTTTTAATTTTGTCAGAACTGATTAAATCTGAGCACAAAAAATTGTAGATAACAACTACAGGATTTACAAGTTAAAGTGTTTGAATTAATGAGTAATGATACAGAACTGGGTTTAATGGAAGAATTTTGCTAAAGAAATAGTTAGCTGCGTAAATAAAAATAAGCAGTATAGCAAGGTACATTAAATTCGTTGTGTGGTGTAGCTTTTATTGTGTATGAACCAAAGATGACATCAGCATGTAATTAGTCTTTTGATGAAGGTTTGTCGTTTGTCAATGTAAATGGTTTCATTCTGAAACAATGGGCAGATGTACTCCCAGTCGTGTTTAATACGATTTTATGTAACTCAGTGGTCTTAACGTTCATTGGTTGTTTCAAAATTAATCATAACTGGGACATAAAAGTAATAGTTTTCATTATATTTTGTCAAATATTCGAAACATCGAAAACACTTAATATAAATATATATCTTCAAGATGTCACCATTTGAGATCAACTTTTGGTATGACTTATCGTTTAGACAGTGTTCAGCTTGAGTTTCATGTATCTAAAGTAGGATTTATATTGAGTAACTAGGGAAAAAATTGATTTTAGTATAGACCCCCAGTACATATACTCAGTTTAAGATTTGTTGGTAGACAGCATTTCAGTTTTTTGTTTCACATCATTAATAATTTATATTTACTGAGTAACACGGTTTTATAACAATTAAGTATACCATGACCACCGCTAAAATTTCGTAACAAAAGAGAGATGCAATTCATCATCACGCTATGCTATCATTCCTCATGGCAAGACAGAAGGATATTAATTCCCAAACTTGGTACAACTGACTTGTTTAATTTTTAGTTACACCTTTATACCCTTAGCTATAAATGAAAGTGTAGAAGTGGTGTTGTGACTAGAACACATTACAGATAGTGTGGAAGTTCAGCACAAAAAGTAAAACATGATTGTAATGTATAATCTAATAGTTCTAATTTTTTCTTCTCCACGAGACGAACTAGTGCCTAAAGGGATCCTCACATTCCCATCAATGTTTCATCGCTCATTCGCGGGTAACAATGTTGGTTCCGAGTAATTTCAGTAGTTGGCACTTCGATGTCACATGCCTAAGTAATGCAGAAATAACTTTTATTCTAAATCTGATTGTTACTGTTATTAAAATCAGCTAGAGCACAGTACATTATTATTATTATAAGCATGATAAGAATGAAAATAATGAAAAGGAGGCTGGCAATAAATCACAATAACAAATATAAATGTCAAGAAAATTTATGACAAAGATGATATAAAAATGACTAATTTTTTTACAAAGAATATGGCAAAGATAGTGATAATGACACGATGATTACGATATCAAGAGAAGAGTTAGAGATTATGTTAAAGATAACAATAAGGATAAAGGTAAGGAGAAAGGTACGTTAATAACCTAACCTTCCCTAACCTGACCACACTAACTAAAACAAAGAAACAAAAACACCTAACCTAAGGGAGCCAACCCAGTCTTATCTATGAACTAACCTAACGTCACCAAACCTAACCTATCATAGTTTAACCTAACCCAACTCAACCTATATAAACCTGACTATCTATATGATCTTAAAGATTTAACGGCGACTAAGAATAATGAACGCTCGGGCCACCAGCCATGTCAGGTGGTTTAATGCAGAAAACAGCAATGTTTCGAGAACCATCTGAAGTATCCTGAGGACAAGGAAGAAGATGGTTCTCGAAACGCTGGTATTTTCTCCATTAAACCACCTGACATGGCTGGTAGCCCGAGAAGAATTCATTATTCTAACTTAACATATGACTTTAAAATAATTAAAAAATAAATTAACGACACCAAGGGCGAAAATAATTACACATATGTTGATAATATTATATAGATAATGATAAATTCGCAGAGATAATGATGAAGTCAAAGACAATGATATTGAATTCATTAGTGAAACGTAATTATTCCAATTCCTACTGAGACAATGATAAAGTTACGTAAACTGTGGAGAAGTGTCTTGTGTGTGTGGGTGTTGGTTTGTAGAGAGAGAGAGAGAGAGAGAGAGAGAGAGGCCTAAGTCGCATGAGAAAACTTAAACCAATACAAACAGTTTCAGCACCTGTGCTCATACAGCGCTAACGGTTCCCACAAGTGAACCCACATATTTCATTGAAAGTCAATTAATCATTTTACACAGCAACAGAATCTTGTCAGTGACAGTGTATTTACGGTACATAACAGTGGCATGCCCACATTATGATAAAGTGAAGACGATTCTTGAGTCGCATTTGATAACCATCAGAGACCATCAGGTAGGGACAGTCTGATTTGTGGAATGAATATAAATCATTCTTCTTGAGGCACTGAGGAGGGATGTTTCCCAAATGATGGCATTAAAATTAAGTGTGTAATGACGGTAGACAGCGCGTAGTAGTGCTATTAGCCATTAGATGCTTTATACTTATTCTGCGCCATTGCTGAATAAATCGCCTTCAGCAAACATATTATTCTCAATCAGTAATCCACTAACTTGACTTATGTAACCCAACAGCTAACATTATTATTCTTTATCTCTATAGTTTGTCTATTCGGTCTTCAAAAATTTCATCCCTTTTAAAACCAAGTCCTTATAAAGTTGAGACTGATGCCCGAGATTTTTAAGTTTAACGGCCCTGATTTCTGCAGTTCCTATTGTAACCGTCAGAGGGACTTAGAAAATCGGCAATGCAAGCTAATGGTAAAAATATGGTTCATCCTACAAAATAATACATCTTCACTTAGTCATTTCTGTAAAATCCAGGTAATTTTGTTTTAACAGCTAGGTTCAGGGGAAAGATATTTTCAAATAAAATTATTTTCCAATATGTCAAAACTGATTCAAATATGCGAATGAAAATTATAATCAAGACCTAAATACTGAAATACTTGTCAGATCAGGTGATAACATTGATACAGAAACATTATGATAAACAGATACGAACAGACATGTACCAGCTTCAGGCATAGTAGACAATTCTAATCTCACCTGAATTACAGAATAACTTGACTGATGTTTTTTCTCTCGTAATTTTACTAATTTTCTGCAGGCGATTTCCAGGAATTGAATCTTAAAATAGATCACAGCCTCTTCCTTAAAAATAGTTACTCTTTTTGGTCATTTTTTCGCATCATTCCATGTTTTAAAATTCTGTAGTTATGACAGCGTCACTCAGCAACATATGAACCATCAATCAACATGTAACATAGGTTTTCGTTTCGGTATGAAAGCTTATAAAAAGTGACCATTCGCCCGGACACGTACCACGCATTACACTGACTCTGCATCGCTTTTACTGATGGTAATAAAGTGGGGTCCATTTGTACCTGACGTGTAGATCAGTCGGTGTTTATGTCTTCCGCTAACGTGCAGTTCACTTCTATTCATAGCCTGTAACCGACTCTGGATACAGATTTCACGGGAACGTTTTATCGAAAAAAAAGTAAATCGAAGCAGGTAATAAGTACGAAATAAGATTTTCAGTCAATACAACAATTTTATTAATTTTTTCGTCTGGGAATACGTCACTTGGCTATATGATTTAACGCCAAGCCATTATCCTCAGGTACTCAAACGTTTTGAATCACGTATTTCAATTTAAACGTTTTATATGTTCTACATTTTGAATAACTTGTTTCCAAAGATCCTGATGGCCAGAAAATGATGCATTGCTTTGAAACACGTACCCAAGTGAGATTATGTTCGCATATCAGAAAATCAGTTAAAATGGTGTGTTGACTGAAAATATAATTTATTCATGTCACACGCACACACAAGTTTGACTCTGTTTAAGATTAAGACTTTCTTTCTTAGGACGACTTTCCACTGATCCGCATGTCTTCTGATTTACTTTCTTCACTGGTATCGTAAAGTAAATAGAAGACGAACAATTTATGACACTGAGTATAAAATACATTTGTTATCTTAGATTAGTACTGTATGTGCGTGATAGCTTTGGATCCATTCCGGTCTTAACGTTATTCCTTACCCATTCATCCATTGCCGTTAACACATTTTTCGTTAATTAGGCAGAAAATTGGATGCATTTTAAGAGTAACTAGATAAAGTATATATTATTATCATCATAATGGCGACTTTTTATTTGATTTGTTTGACACGAACATGCAAGGTGTTTTAAGCCTGAAATGTCATGTAATTCAATTCCGCCGTGGTGCTGGCATGCCTTCTCGTGGAATTGTCTCACGTACAGTCAGTTCTCACGGCCGGGCACAAGCTCAGAAGTCATGTAGGTGCCTGGATGCTTGGAATACCGTTATATCGTCATCTCGCACTTGTATCGATATCTCATCACCACGTCCTGCCTCCACCTCGGACAGGGAGTTCAGTGTCCTTACTACCACGAATTACAACCACAGACCGAAACTGACCTCCCAAATGAGCGTTTCTCTGACAAACGTAGAATATTAGAGAAACAGAAAAATTGCCAATTAAAACAATCTGTTTCACCGCCCACGGCTGACTTATTAATAAAATAAAATCTGTTAACTCAACTTTTTAACCCTTGCCCCAATAGGAAATTATATCCCTATGTTACTGCTTATCTTCTGAATTTATTTAAATATTAAATAGCACGACGGCAAGTATGACTGTCTTCAGAGGGACTCGACCTGATGGAGGCAGCAAGCAGGCCTATCTTCGTAAGAAATAGAATGACCTTATATACCCGAAAATTAGTTGTAGTGGGTGTTAATATGTCTAGCTGTATATAGATGGTTTCATATTATTTCTGTTATAACAAGCAGGTCTGGTGTTTTTATGTTGCCTCTTTACAACTTTCTTGACGACCTTCCGCTTGGAAAACATTTATGTAGACGATTAACTAATATTTAAAATTAACTAGTGAGTCACCTGATTTTATTCTGGAAAACTTTAGATAATATCCACATCACTTCTGCGGGGAGGCAAAAGTCACATGTGTTAGCTTATTTGTTATTATTTATAGGTCTGTATAGTTGTTTAGCAAGTAGCTTTTCTCAAAGACATGGTTTTTGAAGTATAAAAAATGCCACATCGGAATAAGTCTAAAAATTCCCAGCAGTAGATGCAGAAAATTCGAAACTCTCTCAGGATAATCGAATACAATTGGGTTGTACAAAATGAAACGTGGAAATACAGATGATATTTTTTGGTGGTGAAAGCGTTTTGACAGAGATTGTACTGCCGATGTTTAGGAAATCTTAACTTCCTCAGTTTCTAAGGCGAAGTAACTGCCCACTTCTTGTCAGTTCACCTTGAAAATGGAGAAATTAAGATCACCGAAACGTCGGCAATACAACCCACATCTACGATGTGATCACCTAAAAAATCACATCGAACCTCCATGAAAGCCTCGAATCATCTATAAAATAAAACATTCACTCGCCACTTCTTACGGACGCGTTTAACAGTCTTAAGTATTCATTAGTCACTTCGGAACTTACATTAGTGGAGCTAATGAATGTCCCGCTCTCAAGTTGTTGTGCTTGGTAATAAAAAGACGTGGCGGTCAGGTCGCTTAGCCAGTGGAGGTGGAAGAATCATCATACTAGCAGATAGTTGATACCTTGATCACGTTTTGGCCGGGCCTGGACTCGTATTGCGGGTTGCAGGGGTCAAGGCGCTGTCCATCCGTCAGTGCAGAGGACCTGTCAGGAGCAAGTTGTGGCCGGTCGGTCGGTCGGTCGGTCAGACAGGTACAGTCTCGTCATCCTGAAAAATAATGAATAGCAATGACCTCGCAAGAATTAAATTTGCGCCATACTCGCCGGATAAAGAATTAAAAACATTGCGGAAGCTGAGTCACCATAACTGAGAACCTAACTAGTGCATTTATAAAGACGTTTTTCATGAGCTCAAATCTAAAAGTTTGTGAAGATAGTGCGTTTTTAAAATAAAAAGTTTTCTGGGCGTCTTCCTTCATCTAATAAAAACATAATCCGGAGATAGGGATTAGCTCTATCGATTGGGCCCAACTGAGTAGGTCTACCTGAAAACGGAGATAGAGTCCAATCTCCGAAACGTCGTGTAATTTTATGGTTTTATTAGACGATGGAAAACGCCCAGAAAACTTTTTATTTCAATAACGTTTTTCATGAGATTTTAATAGTTGATTATTTGGTGAAGAAGTTCCTCGCCTGTTTACGAAACCAAAAGTTTAGTTTACCATATTCCCTCACCTGAGCCAGATGAATCTAATCCACATCCTCACACTCCATTCCTTTAAAGTCCAGATAATATATTATCCACTCATGATCTCGCAAGCGGTCTATTTCTTTGGGTTTTCTAACTAAGACTTTTTACAGCACTCCTACTCCGATTCCCAAGTTCTCAGGTTCTAATATCAGCCTGGTGATTGGCTATCATGACTGAAATTTCTCGCGGTTTTTATCAGTCTGTCCTTGCATATACCTGGAACATAAATTAGTACGACCGCTTCCTTACACATTATTTTCATTTCATTATATATTAATTATCCTATCATTCTACGCTTTCTTCTTGAGCTGCTGACAGCGCCGTTAAAGATACCACAAACCACAAACATACTATCGTTTTGTTTTAGGACCTCCTAGGGTACCTCCAGGCAGCACTGACTCTTTCTGCGAACGCGGTACTAGAAAACGAAATAATCTTTGAGCCAAACTTGTCGGTTCAGAGGAGGCGTTGAAACTGGGTTACTCCACAAATAAAAATCACAAGACGTGAGGGTCTGATGAAGAAGATGACCATAAACCTTCAGTAATAAGTGTCACCAAACACGTCACTCAATGTGGCTATGGAGTTTCAAGCTGTGTGTGTCTTTGCCCAGTTCTGTTTAAAGTTGGCGTGCAGTCTCTGCTCGTCTATTAACTCTGGGAAAGGCCTTTTCAAAAACATATAAGCTTTTCTTTGTGACGTTATTGTATCCACTAAAAAGTAAGGCTAATTATTCGCATGCATTGGTTGTTTTTATGTTTTTATTCAAAACCGACCAAACCTGTAGTTTTGAATTTATCAGCCCAATAATGTATCGTAGACCGTGCATGGACATCATACCAAGGAGGTTTTGTTCAAATTCTCTAAGATACGTACGAAATGAATATATGTTTTTTACATCAATGTCGTAGATGAAAATGCAATGTTGGACTGCATATTTACGTACCATCTTGAACACTAGATTGCATTCATTCTTGATAGAGGAGTAACCGATAACACGGCAGACAGAAAGCTTACGTCTGATAAGGTCTGTGGCCGCCAGCGGCATTGCGTTGTGAGGTCCAAGTACAATACCACAACCCGGTACAATTATGTACTCATTTCTCATCTCTCCCGCTAGTGTATGATCTCCTTCATTACCCTATAATATTTTTGTATGACTCTGGCGCTCTGGTGCAGTTATTCTCAGTAATCCGTTCTCAAAACACCTTAAGTCTACTCACATGGTCTTCGCTTATGATGAAATGCAAAATATCGCACTCATGGAAAACAAGTTAAATTATGATTCTATGAAGTTTAATCAGTGCCTCTACACAACACCATGAAGAACGGGAGCAGATGTAAATACCGATTAATTCTTAAACTTTGGGCTATTTGCTGACGGTAGGTTCGAACACTGTCCGTCCATTTTAACTGTAGACAAAGCGTCTCCCTCATTCATATCACAGGTGACTGGGTGGGGCCAAACCCGGTCTGGACAGAATGGCGAAAAAGCCAAGTCTGGTCTTTTAGCCTGAAGCAGTTACTTTGCCGACTGCCGCTTGGGACTGTAGCCTTGAAAGAATTGGTAGATGCGAGGTCCTGAAAAAACATTGCCCCTTGGCTATCAGTACGCCACTTGGCTGTATTAGCTTGCATAAAACTGAAAGCAATATTCAAATTTCATTTCAGACATGTCTTGCACTGGAACTATCAGTATTAGCTTGCATAAAACTGAAAGCAAGATTCAAATTTCATTTCAGACATTTCTTGCACTGGAACTATCGCATGGTAGCTCAATCAGCATAGTATCTGTTAACGGACTGGATGACCGGGGTTTGACCACCGGAAAGTCATAGTTACCACTAGGCTTTAAAAGGGCTAGTACCCTTTAGATTATAGGCATTACGAATATTTTGTTCATAATTGCATGTAGACACTTGGTCTAAATTACAGACCAAGACAACAGCGTTCATTACGGGAGGCTGAAATAAGGACCCGTATGTTTTCCCTGAAGACAATATTTTTAACTCAGAGTGTAAATGAGGATATTCTTCTCTTATTTCATGTGGAGACTTCACTCATCTTAAATGACGCTACCTACCCGATGGTTATTATAAACGTTTATTTTGCTCATTTTATGTGCTGACAGCAAGGGTATGTCGGCGACGTGTAGGCCCCACTGACATCGAACACATGATGTTTAATTAAAAGTGTTGAGGATGTTCGTCTGAGCGTTTACTGTCACTGTCATATTTTAAATATGTGCCTCCTGTGTAAGATGACATCTTCGTATTTTTCTCTTCCTTATATGAATTGCTGTTTATAGCTGAAAAAATGTACTTCTTATTCTCAGAGCACTGCGTAATTATTAGGGAATTTTACAAATATTTTAAAATTTGTATTTGGTTTTTGTTTTAAACGTCATCCTATACAGATTCATTACAAGCGTGTCGCGGTTCTTTCATTCATACAGAGATCTGTGACTGAAAACAATGACTGGCGAAGTGCGATTAATATTCATTCTTTCCTTACGTGGAAAGCAGGCTCAGATATATCGAAGAATAGTTTATGCTGTATCATAAAGAAACAACTGCACAGTTACCAAGTACAGTTATACTGATTGAATTCGATATAGTTACCCGCAAATCTAATCGGAGTAATTAAAATATTTTTTAAAGAAACCTGTAAAGTCCGTGAGGGAAAGCATGTCTGAAGTGTTTCCTATTCAGAATGGTTTGAAACAGGAAGGTGCTTTATCACCATCGCTTTATATCTTTGCTTTAGAATACGCCATTATTAAGGTTCAAGAAAACAACGAGGGATTAGAACTGGATGGAACACGTAAACTTCTTGTTCTTTTCTGATCGAAGGCTCTATTATACGCTGGTAGGAAGTCGATCTAATAATAAACACGGAGAAAACTAAGTAGGTGATATGTTCATGTCTTTAAACACACTGGCGAACAAAATATAACATAAAGGTAGCTCATAAATCCTTTGTAAATGTGGCAAAGTTCAAACGATAACAAATAAAAATGTAGATAATGTTTGTTGATGGTTGTTACACCTTATTCCCATCTGGTATATTAAAACATAACGATTAAATTACATAAAACTGTCGTCTTGCTTGTGCGCGCGCGCACGTATTCGACAACAGGGTGGAGAGGAGAATATTTGGACCTAAGAGTAATGAAGTGGCAAGAGTCTGAAAAACTTGCATAATGAAGAGACTTATAATTTGTAAAAGACGAAAAGTATGTCATACGTTTGGTTGGAGATCCTGAAGGGAAGTACCACTCGGAAAACCTAGTCAAACGGAAGACAATATTAAAATGTATCTTAAGAAAATGTTGTGTGAAGGTGTGGATTGAATTCATCTGGCTCAGTGGCGGGCTCTTGTGTACATTGCGACAAATCTTATGATACCGTAACGGTTCGGGTATTTCTTGACTAGCTGAGAAACAATCAGCTTAAGAAGGGCTGTGCTACGTGGAGTTGGCCTAATATTTATACTTTGCTGTATCATGAAAGAACAATTGCACAGTTGGCAAGTACAGTTGAACTCAATTGGGACTGTAACAAGCCTATTACGAAAATAGAACAAAATATACATTAAACTGTCATTTTAATCCAGTAAAGTAAGTAGCACTTTTCTTAAATATTTCAGTGGTTCCGAGAAGACGTTTCATTGTAACCATCTTCAGCAATAAGGTGTGTTAACAGTGACGTATACCATCTGTGCTATCTAAGGCCGCTAATTCCTTGCCTTCAGACGGAAGCTTAATCGTTTGAAGCCAAAGCCCGTCTGAGTGATATTTAAACATTCGAGCTCCTACCTCGAAGAGAACAGCGCTTCTATATTACCAAGATCAACTGGCTAATGTCGTTTCGGTAATAATCGTTGTTTATTCTGAGAGTCATGTCAAACTCACAGAGACGCTGTGTGAGTAAAGTGCAGAATTAATTATTATTAAAGCAGGTCGTTCATATACTTAGCACTGGGCTTTAAAGGATTAAAGTGAACAAAATTATACTATAGTTCTGTATATTTATTGCAGAATTACTTATTACATAAGGCTGAGTCATTTCTAAGAAGCCAACAGTCGCTGAGCCACTCAAGAAATTCCTAAAATTTAATGGTACCCGAAAGTTCATTATTGTGTTTGCAAGAGCCCGCCACTGTTTCCTATCTTGAGCCAGATGAATCCAGTTTGTCACCCAATCCTATTTCTCTAAACGCTTAGGTCGTTCCAAAGAAACTGTCCCAGTCCGAGGCCCCGTGTAACATTTCGTAAGGTATTAATTTTACGACGAGGAGTTGTTAGCCTCACGCCGAACACCCAAACTGGGGGCCACCTATTTTCGGCTGTCCGAGACTGCTTATCCCTCCATATCTGGACGCCGTCTCCTCTGTCCGCAACCAGAGGACGCACAACACATGGCCATTTCTTGCAGACTGACACAAAAATGAACAGTTAGAAGAATGAGTCATCTGCGAATCTACGTAACAAAATGCGATATCCATTGACTTATTTTCTCAGCGAGTTTTGCAAATGGAGTTATTGGTATACGAGTTTATAATCTAGAGCCAGTTTTTAAAACCCAAAGGGTTTACAGTGAATCAACTTATTTCCGAAGATAGTAGAAATGGAGGCAACATTTGTTGTTGGCAACGAGTGTACAAACGTAGGTACGCCGATCTACAGAGGAATCTGAAGTAGGAACACGAGTCTTTTCAGTAAGTTAAAATGCTGGGTGGGCGGAAGGATAAAATGAGCATTCTTTGCATGCTGATCTTCGACAAGGGGTCTGTTGCAGCGTCGCATGTAAACCAGCCAGGCCGCGGAGGTGTGGTTTGGACTCTTATCACACCCTACGTGGCTAGCAACACCGTTTAATTCGTTCAACAACCCCCCTCCAAATAGGTGTATGTTACGTTGCAAAATCTGCATAAATACCGAAGTGAAAGATGAATGTTGACCTTGAAAGTAGAAATACGCGTACAAAGGAACAGAAACACACATGGAATGCCCATAAATCAGTGGGCTGTTTCAAACAAATATACACTTTATTTGCGCTAAGAAATGCAGTACAAATCATAAATATTTCGAATATAAGACAAAGTTTAAGAAACCTTACACAACTGTATCTCAACAAAATTTTGTTCATGACTAAATTAAGAGCTTACTGTAATATATTTCAGAATATTTTTCCGTCTTTCCGTGTTATGTGTAAAGACATCCAATTTGAAAGATATAACTCTACGTGATGTTTTATACAACAGCTGAACAATTATGCGTGGGGCGAGTTTAAGTCGTCTGAATTCTTCAAGACTACACAACACCTTCAACCAAGAACACAGCCATCTTCATAATGGCTGCCGTAAGAACCTCAAAGTGTCGATAACATTTGTACATGAGGTGGGAGTAACAGGAGGATTAAAAAATAATGGGGAGTCTTCATAATCTTTACTCTTGACGTAGATAAAATGATATTGTTGCGACATGCTGCACGCATAAACGAATTGAGTACAACATTTTTGTTTTCGTACCTTAAGGTAAGAACCCATGTAGGAGACTTTGGTGCAGACGGGAGCATATTGAAGTTATTCGTTAGTTTGTTGGTCTCCGAAAACACAGGGGAATTATGTTGTAAACTGGACTGAACTGGTTCGGGATTGGTGTCATGTGGCGGACATCAATGAACACGGTGATGAATGATGAAATTTCGGGTTCCATAAAGGCTAGAATTTCGTGATCAGTTGAGCTAATATAAGCTTATTAATAATGACCGCTGCACGTAAATAGTTAATTAGGTAGTTGTAAAGTACGAAACTCTTTATGGACCTACCCTCTTTATAAATTAACTTTCAACCCTTGTCTTATAAGACTGTGTCATTTCGTATCTTATTCCAGTGGAAGTTCATAAATTGCAATAATTTGAAATAAAATAAAAAGTTTGAGTTGAAAGCAACAAATAACAAAAATCTCTTGCAACTTTAAATTGAAGATATTATTGTGAGCTAGCAACAAAAGGGAGAAACAATAAATATATTCCGAACTGTCGTATGGAGATATCGTGAAGAATCAAGAAGGTAAAATGATTATATTAAAGAGATTTTGTGGAAATGGTTTTGTTAGGATTCGAACTTGACTGAACTGGCAGAGGAACTTAAGAATTTTATTCCTGATACCAAGTTGTGGTATATTTTCTATAGGCCTTTATAATTTATTTTAAATATATTCACAGTAAATGTACGTCTACCTTGTACGAACATTGTGCTTTCATTTAGAAAGCTCCACTGATGAGACATGGCTGCCAGATATTTCTGAGGGGATGAAGCACTTTTCACAGTGGGCGGTAACTATCTGTGATACCATCGCGAGTGACATTTTTCTTTGAGGTATCATACCTGCTGCTGGAGACGAATGGGTCCCCTTCGTTTGGAACAACAATACCTGAGACTTATCAACCATCAGGTTATAGTCGAAAAGGTCGACTTCTCATAGACTGCTTATCTTCTAATGAGGCGGCCATTGAGACAGTCTCCTCCTTCGAAAGATTCTTTTTAATTGTACAATTTTTACACAAGTGTTGCACTAGAGGGAGTGTGTATCCCCTGTTTCTGTCACCCACAAATGATTTAGAATATCAGCTGGATGTTAAGTGAATGGAATCTTAATTACATACCCCAAGGAATTTGATGTATTTCATTAATATCTTTATTTTACAGAACCTCTCCATTTACCTAAAGATAATAAGATGGCTTGTCTATTAAAATATCCATCAACTACAAACATATATCAATTTCATTTCGAAACTAACTCAATGGTACATAGCCTTCTTGAGAATCTAACAGCACGCTCACTTAATCAAGTAATTTCCCACCTTTGCGCTCACTTAATCAAGTAATTTCCCACCATTGATGGAACCAAAAGGGTCATTACCGTGTTTAAGACAGCACGCCAACTGCCCCTATCCTGAGCTAGATGAATCCAATCCACACCCGTAACTCTACTTCCATAAGATCAATTTTAATGTTAAACTTACGCGGAGGTTTCTCAAGTGACCTTTTCCCTCTAGAGCTTACAAAGAAAATCTTGTACGCATTTCCCATCACCCCCATACGCACTATATGCCCCGGCCATCTCATCCTACTTGGTTGGATCGTTATAATAACTGTGAAGGGTACAAATATTGGGTTCCTCGTTATGTAATTATCTCCAGTCTCCTGTAACTTAATCCATCTTAAGTCCAAATGTTCTCCCCAGCACGCTCTTCTCAAGACACCCTCAAGTGTGTTACCCTTGATGTAATACAATGATTCTGTCCTGAAACGCGTTAAAGGAATGGCTTGTATTTCTCGCCTCGATTCAATAACGTGTAATTTCCCTGTGCCGTGCTATGAATTTTCTAGACTTGTATATGAGAACCCTGAGCATTCTTTCTAGACTTTTGAAAAACTGTGCATGGAACTACATGATTATTTTACGATGCTACAACATTTACTCTCTGTATAAAAGACATTGAATGGAGCCAGGCCAGTTCTAGACAGAGCGGCAAAGAGATTAGTTTCCAATGCTTCTATCTGAAATATATATAAAGCTTCTTGTCTAGTCGAAAAGCAACTTCGTTGAGCAACCAACATGCTGTTTCTCCCAAGGAATTTGGCACAGACAGTTTAACGCTTCACATTGGATGTTCAGGGTTTCTAACCTTTGTAGGTACGTTGACACTTTTGACTTTATACCTCTGAATATAACGAAACTTTCACAAAGATTGTGCAGACTTGAGGTTATCACAGTGGTAAGGATATTGATTGTGACCTTCTGGGTTGTCGCAGTTAAAAATACTGCCTTACCGATGGAGACGATACATTCCTCTGAAACGTTGATAATCACCCACAAGATTATACAGCGTCACTACCCAGAAAATCACAACCCACGAGTTAGTTTTGGGCATGCAATTAAGGCATATCTGTAGAGGGCCTGCAATTTTATTAGTGCAACGCTGTCTATTGATACGCGTTAATGGGTGGTTTTAGATCATTATGTTTTATTATTAGGGCATTATTGAGGGTCATAACCACATAATACTATGAGTACTTTCCTTCTTTACATCTAAATTAAAGTCCCGACAAGTCGTGCTATATGAAGGATTGCGATAGGAATTTTAATGGGAAAGTATACGGGCTGTTTGATGATCAAACTCCACGATCGGGCCACAGGTGAATCGGTTTTCCCGCCTACGTTATAAATGAATGTTCTTAAAATTGCGTTAACTAATAATGAGCTTAAATGAAAGAGGGTGTTGCAGATACCATTCGTGTTACATTTATTATACTACTTCGTGCTAACGTTAATACTTTTAAATATTTTAAAAAAAATGATAGTTCGAATATGTACAACCTGCTTTAACATTAAGTAACTATGCATTTTGTTCACAAAATGTATTCGTGTTTTAGTCATATTAAGATAAAATCAGTTGTATAAACCGATTTACATGCATTTTTGCGAACGGAAGTGACCGGGTGGGCACATCGCATGCTACTTTCGTTACCATGTTTACTATACGTGCCATGGTTATCTGGGCTACTCTGACGTCACTATTGTCAAAGGTCAATGGTGAAATCCTGGTGAATGCGCCAGAATTGTTACGCTATGCTTTTAGCTCTTTAACCTGTTTTATTAATGTTTTAAATGACCAAAAACTGAAGTGATTGGAATGATGATACAAACTTATTTATCCTTGTAAATTATGGACGCAGACATCCTTAAATTCGACACTGGATGGAGGTTACTGAGTGGACGTTGTACGCTCTGGGCGAACTGCCACTAGTGCGTATTGGATAGGAGATGGAGTTTGCCCCACAGACAGTTTGAACGCGGTTACGAAAACACAATTAAAAGCGGTTTAATAGACAATTATTATTTCTGGACATCGGGGAGGAGATTTTTAGTCCAATGACAGAGAAGCAGGGAATTGAACCTGAAGATGGCCACATTAGTTCGAAACATGTTGTTCTAGTGAACAGACGGTGAACAAAGAGTGTGAAACGTGATGGACAAACAACAAAACAAAACACCCCGTAATGCTACACTACAGATTTGAAAATATGCAGATAGGAAAGGTGTACTCTTTCGAGTATACAGGCATTCCATCGTTGTTCCTCACCCCACACCACCCAATCCATTATTGCTTTTCTATAATTATTGCGCCGTAGGCCATTTTTTCACTGATGTGTTCCCATCAGTGACCGTGGTTGTCCTGCCGCGAAGGATGAATGCGACAGACAGACATACATGGACTGGTCCATAAGATGTTTTTTGGTCACGCCAGAGCCGCGAAGAACACCTAAAAGCATTACATCTGTTGGGAATCGAAGCCTCGCCGCCCAGCCAGTAGCTAGTCCACGTTACTGCGTGCTGCCTCAACTAACCGAAGTTCTGAGAGAACTGAATTGATGTGCTCCACGTAGCAGCAGTTTCCCACTTGCAGATATTTTGTTTTTGCTGTTCGATGACTGTAAAGAAACGAATTGCTTTGCCCCGTGATCTATTATGAAGAGCTCTCGAGGGCAGAAGTGACGCTCGCATTGTTGCAGGGTTAAAGGAGCGTGTTAATTGGTTTGCCACGGCTACCAGGGCGATTCCGGTCATCGCCTTCGGTTCTTCTAAGCAGGGCGCTCTCACGGGAACACCTCGCAGGCGCCTTCCAGCAACATTCTATTTTTGTTTCCGATACTTGTCTTTCATTTCGTGCAAAAGACAGCAGAAGAGACAGTTAAAAGGAGTTTGTGGCTCATCTGTTGTTTTTGCTTCCGTAGTGTTGTTGCAGTGGTCATTTTTTGTGGCACCCACAGACATTACCGAGATAAGTTGCCGTGACGAACAGGCGAACATCGCAGCGCGCCTGCCTCCTCGCTCACTCTCACGGCCTCAGGACCAAAGGATTCGTTACGTTGCAGATGACCACGATGCCCGAATATAATCGTACAAATCTCCGTCTTTCTCCATGACTGAATTAAACTGCTACCCTTGATAAATGTAGTTCTCATATACCTCCTTGTTATTATCCACGCCTTCACACTGTTAATTGTTTCTTTTGGAGTGACACTTCTATTATTGTGATGCAATTCGTGCTGCTATCTACGTGTGATATGACTTCTAGTTACCAAGATCATAACAGATTTCATAAACAAGAATAAATAATTATGAAGCTAACTAATAAAATAGGAACAATTTGAAGTGAAAAAACTAAGATTTAAAAAATAGAAGATTTTTAAATCGATTGCTAACTCCATGGAGTAGTCGTTCTTGAGTATCTAACAGTTGCTTAGCTGGTTAATAAATTTACCACCTTTTGTGGAGCCAGAAGTTTTGTTTTGTTTACTGGGGGGCTCCGCTGGAGCCTACCCTGAGCCACTTGAATTTTCAAAAGAACCGTTTTAGTATTATCCTCCTGTCTACACTTTGCTCCATTTCCTTCAGATACTGTGACACGTCTCTACATAGAGTATATGTACCACCTTCCTCTTCTTTGTTTTTATCACAAAAATAATTTTGGTGTCGAGTCTAAATTATGAAGCTCAACGTTGTGTAATTTTCTCTGTTCTCATGTTACTACTTCTGTCTTAGTCCCATGTGTTCTACTCATAACTTTATCAGAAAGTTGGCTTCTTTACGAAGAGAGACAACATTTTAAAAATAAACAAAACAGCTTAAATTTATAGCCAATTGTAGACACGAAGGCAGAGAACAGCGACAGAACGCAGGATGAGATCGGTAGTAATCGTGGAAGTTGTTCAGTATGACGATGACCGAATAAAGATTATGATGATGTCAAAGATGTTAGTATAAAATCCAGGTACTAGATGAGACATAATTTTAAATAAAAATTTACTGAAACAGCAAAACACACATTCAGCGAATGGAATAACAGACGAATTTCATGGGCCAGGACTCCTTCCTGACACGCTAACTGTCACTCAGCGTATCAAAAAATTTAATGCCTTTAGTGGATCCTGGAGACTCACTACGTATATACAAGAGCACGCCACAGAACCCGGCACTATTTTAGAGTTCGGTCCACGTTCAGTTCTTTAATGAGTAATTCTTATTATAATTCTACCATCTCATCCGGACTTCCTACGAGCCTCTCTTCCCACCATAGATATATATATCGTACCTCTCTCATCCTTCTTTATGATTCGATGGAATAAATGGTGCCGTAGGATGACGTATATGGTACACAACAACAAAATGGACACTCGTAGGTTCGCGAAAAATTTATCTTTAGTACAAACGAAAAGAATGTTAAACCACAGGAAGTTTAGCGAGGTCTGAAGCAAGGAGGCCCAACAGGTAGACAAATTCCTGTCCTCTTCTCCCCATTTTACCTTATGACAAAGACAGAATCCAACTTTCGAAACGTCACAATTTTATAATTTAGGCGACAAACTAAATCCAAAACAACAGTTCATCTTTTTTTAGGGCACCGACATCAGAAACCTCCAAACTTACGCATTTTTAATCGTCAAACGTCAACTCAAAGATAAGAGGGAAATGCAGAAGAATATATTTAACAGAATTCGACAATGTTATACTGTGTTTAAGAAAGGTTTTTATCATCAAAAAGTAGAATTCATTATAATTGTAATATAATACGGAAGTTTACGGATGAAGTGTTTAAACCATTTGCGCTCTGACGTGAACATTTCAGAGCGCACTGCTATATCACCGCACTTTGAGATGTCAGCAAGGGGTTATGTTTACTCTACTGCGGACTAGGCTTGTTTACTGTAGCGGCAGAGAGCTGCTCTCAAGTGTCTGCAATCACCTGCACCATCATAACTCCTTGTGCCTCTCCATTAGCTCAAAAGTGTGTACACTGGGGGTGAACAAAGCTCATATGGTTCTTCAAAGTTTCTTGAATAAAAGACGTGAACATTTTTTATTGCCCATGTTAATGTCTTGGATAGAAAAATCTTTTCGAGTTTCAGTCTTATACATTTTGGTCTTTTTTTGGGGATTTCTATCTTCTGGGTCGTTGCGGCGTGTAGTCTGGTAGATGTTTACGAACGTTTCAGAGGTCCTTGCTGCCTCTGAAACGTCGCTTTCGTAGCAGTGAGAACCTGAAAGCTCACCTTGGATTATATTATTTTTATTTTCTGAAGAAATCTGTTATCCCTATTTATTTTCAACGTGACCCACGTAGGCGAACTTATAAAACGGTTTATCGGTCTTGAATAATGTTCTCGAAGTCACTCTTATTGGATATAATCCACTTTTGGGTCTTGAATAATGTTCTCGAAGTCACTTTTATTCGATATAATCGACTTTTTATATTTTATTTAGTTAAGAAATTAAGTTGCATTACAGGTTGCAGGCCTCCGAGTCTTAGTCGAGACGAAAAGCTAACGATGGACTGACCATATAGCTTGAACTGGATAAGACAATAAATGCGTACTGATTTTTAAGCGGTTATGAATAAATAAGATTATAGGAGAAAAGCTAACGATGGACTGACCATATATAGCTTGAACTGGATAAGACGATAAATGCGTACTGATTTTTTAAGCGGTTATGAATAAATAAAATCATAGGGCAATATTTGGAAAATACGTGACGTTAAAGTGAAACGGAATTAATTCATTCAAGACGGTGTCTGGTGGAAGGTTTCGACGTCTGTTTTGAACATTCGGGTTGCTGTTACCAGAGAATTTATTTAGCTTGGTATTGCACTTCATAGTTGGACCAATGTATTACTCACCAGTATTTGTAAAGATTTTCGCATTCTTAGAAGAGCCATGTTATTTCGTTATGAGCAATAGCGGAATGCTCTTATGCTGGAAGTGTAGCATTGAAGCATTGTCAAGTTCTTTGGGATCTGTAAACAGCCAACACTTCCTATTTCTTCCTCGTAGGAATGTAAACTTTTGCTTTTCTAGTCACATGCAAGTCAATGTTTGAATAATGACACGCACTTTCCACCATATTTCTACGTCATTATAACGTTATGCAGTTATATACAGCATCAAAGTTTTAAAGAAAGTTTTATGCTTATGCAGACAACACAATGGCATAAGCAAACATTGCAGGGAACGTAAAAAGAAAAGATAAATTGTCCCTGTGCTTAATTACAAGTCCATGAAAATGTAGCCTTATGGTACAGCTTCACGCATTCTTAATATCTGCGTATTAAAATAGAGAGACCCTGAACAGGAGTTGATGTCAAAGGTAATAATTAATGTTCGTGACGCGAATCGAAACCCAATATTCCACCCCACTTCCGGTAACTACAGGCAAGGAAGAAACATTTAAATTCATATTACATCTATTTGATATAATTATGGGTTTAATAAATTTGTAATATGATGTCCCCAAAGCCGTGTACATGTCAATTGTCTTCTGCGATGTGACACCGTGTGGTGTTGCAGGTGTTTCCGACGTTTCGGAGAAACCAGTTGAGTTACTAACATAGTCTTGAGGGATTTGGTGCAAGGAATACATACTATGCCACGTGAACACAAAGATCTCTAACTTCCGGGTTGCTGCCCCGTGCAACTTGGTAGAAGTTTATCGACGTTATGGAGGGGCTTAATGCCTCCATCATCAAGGGCCTGATGACGTAGGCAGCAAGCACCTCTGAAACGTAATTAAACTTATCAGACAATATGGCGCAAAAACCCATTTTATACTAGCTGCCATGAGAACCTGAAAATCACCAATATATAGACATGATCGTGGTGTGTCATCAAGACCGCCTACTTAGTATGATCCATTCAGATCACAAAGCAGGTATTTTATAACATGTGTATGGAATAGAAATACGTAGGACAAACTTGGCGAAAGATGCTAATTATGTTTAATGCCTTTAATGAACGTTTTATAGCCTTTGAAATTTTGTGTTAGATTATTATTAAGCCCGATTAAGTCTGTGTACTTGTATTACCTTTTCTGCCGATGTAAATTCAATATTATTTTGTAATACCGAGTTTATTTAGAAATTCGTTGTGACCTAACTTTGCAAATTGTCTAAATTACACACAGTCGCTTTTCCTAAGTGGGAATACTTCTGTGACGTGTGTAGCCCTATACGTTGTGAATTTAACGCACTTTTGTGGACCGAAACCAGTAACCTGAGAGCACGCATTCGTATGAAATTATTAATTAATCATGATAATCAGTCTGCTGTATACAAAACAGTTTTAATTTTTAGGACATGATGGATATTACAAAGCAACACAGACTAGCTAAGAATATACTTTATAAAAACAAAACATATTCTATATTTAGTTAAGGCTTGTCTTTATAATACGGTTCTCTATTACTTAGGCCTGTTTTACATGAATAGTGCTTTTACGTGGTTACACTATTTACCCACAGACGCCTGTGGTTGTACTAACAAAGATAAAACAAATATTTATTTCTCGTATTTGGATATCCTTCCATATTTCTGCTACAAATCTGAATTTCATTATTGGTTAAGTGACGTCAAGCTACATTGGTTTCTATTTCATTTCTTCCGTTATAATTCCGCTGTGCTTATTAAACATTAATAAAATACGAATTCCGAGAAATGTTCCTTAGTTACGTAATTCATACTAAAGAGGCTTAAGTGCATGATCACTCTTCCGTACAGGAATTCCTTCGTTTACTAATCTCAACCCCAAAAGCCACATTGGACCGAAACACGTTGATCTAATGGATGGACAGTGAAATGTTTGTGTTAAAAGTTATGAATGAGATAAACCAATAATCAACGTTACTCATCGGGATGTTAAACTACAGAGTAGAAACATGAATATTACTTATACTCTGGAAGTAGCCTTTTTGAATCTGAAGTCGAATCAAACCGCGTAATATTTTTTTTTTGAGAATTGGAGTGTAACAGATTTTGAATTCTATGGCTTTAAGCACGTAACGAGTACACCATTCAGCTGAAGTTCAAATTCAAATAACACCAACCCATGGCCACAACAGCACGTGCGTCAAAGTCCCGTTTCATTACTGTTGTTGACTAAAAAAACAACAAATGCCTTGTTCAACAGTAAAATACTTATCTTTCATCTGCGCGTTAGGATGGTTTGCCCGTGAGACATGAACCCTAAACCTCTGGTAGCAATTACTAGTGCAGAAAATGTTCTGACAATGGCGGAAGAAGATCCGGTGAAAGCAACATTCAACACGCGCTCCAGGTGCAAGGACGTGGTTGATCTCGCACCTCGTGTATCCGTGTCAGCTTACCAACATGTCAGTTCTTGTGGCAGTGGATGGAATCGAAAGTTGCCTGTTAAAGGGGACTGTTCCGGTACTGGTTTATGAATGTTTATGAAAACTTTAATTGCCAGGGATACACCGGAAGATTGCTGTCTTCTGGGTTGTTGCGCCGTGTAGTCTGGTAGAAGTATACCGACGTTTCAGAGGTCCTTGATCGCCCTGATGATGGTGGCATCGAGGACCTCTGAAACGTCAGTAAACTTTTACCAGACTACTCGACGCAACAACCCAGAAGACAGATATCTTCATGTCAGACTCACCGCCGTGAAAACCTCAAATTCTACAGGATCACACCCGATTGTGGGCCAAGCTATGACACACAATAATCAAACTGGTTATTTGTAGTGACAAACACGCACCTTCACGCGTTTTAAACCAATGACAGGCTGAATGAGCTCAGAAAGAATTCATAACTGACCATACCCATATAAGTCCGTGAAAAATATTACATCCAATTAGAATTCTGTATTCTCTGTTACTTTTCGCTGGACTGTGTCTATTCAGTTTCGTAACCTGGATTTGTGAGTAAAATATAACAAGACATCTCTCTCTAACTTTCTTCTTTACAGACACCTGAAGATTTATTAGACTTGTTTTGCTGCTAAGTTTAATTAGAAACCGTCTTCCTTAAAGCGGCAGATGGCTATAAATTGCGCTGTGTCGTTATCATCTCATCTGGCACTGTCACTACAACAAATTTGCTTAAAATGTGCCAAGAAATCCCACATACAACATGACGGCATTGCACTGTATAACTTTCTTCTCCTCTTTGAAAACTGTGCAAGAAGGAAACTCTCATCTCATTAAAATTGCATTCCATTCGGAGCCAGACTGTTTTTATATGCCCTCAGTTTCTATTTTACTGAGAATTATTTTATACAAACAATGTTAAATACCAACATTTAGATTTGTGTGCATGTTGAAATGTGGTTTGAATGTTTTGGAATGAGTATTTTAAATTAACCTTCAGAAATTCTTGGAGGATTGAAATAATTGGACGGAGTGGCTTGAATTTTATCGTATCTGCTAGTCAAATTCGATTTCTTTTCTGCTTACAAACATACATAAGACTCGGTTTTACAGCACCTCAGCATGCAGGGATTGAAAGATATACAAAACCTACAATTTTTGGCCACATATGCTAGGAAGTGCTTAGTTACGCCACTGCAGCGACGGAACCACTTCGGTCATATAAAGATTAGAAGAAACCAAGCGTAGATGTCAGCGTCCTGCTTAATGGTTTGATATGAGACGTTTAATCCATCGCTCTCCTAAGATAGGTCATCTGACCTTCTTAATTGCCGGGCTTCAATCAAAAATACTTCTACCTCTGGGAGTAATTTGAATAATGGCTAGAGTTGCAGTTTCTCTCCATCAATCAGTCTTTTTTTGGAGAAACGTCGTTCAACAGGATGTAAACACGATACTGGAATTTCTACAGACATATGCATTTTGCTCAAGATTTAAACAAATGTCAAATTTGGCTACGTTTCGGTTAAATTAACAATTGAGGCAGAACGGACAACTTGTCAATCAACATTTACGCTTCATTTCGCCTTGGTGAAACGATTCTGTTAACCTTTGATCTGTTTAAAGGCTATTTATGTCTAATGTAGCCTTTCTGCATTTTGTACAATGCTTTATAGGAGTTTAATCGGGGTGGATGTGCGGTTATTGGCTACTTATGTTACTACCGAAGGATTCACGTGGAATAACTGTAGGAGAACAGTAGGCTCCCAGACTCGACCCTAGAAAAATCAAAGTGTCGACAGGTGTACATCAAAACCACCTCCCGCACTTTACTGCAATTTTCGGACACAAGTAATAGGTCTACTTGAGAGCAATGACTTTCAAATTTGACCACCAGCTAGTTCAATGAATAATCATAAAAAAATAAAAGGCCAGAAATAATAACATTCAGTCTTGGCACTTCCTTAGCTACTGAAAAGGCGTCGTTCAACAAACTATAAATACAATTGTTATTTTGGAATAAAACATGCTGGCAAGCTATGACGACTGTGAGACATTGGTTTATTTGATTCGAGTTATCTAATTTTACAGCGTAAAGGTTACTGAATGAAAGTAGACATACTTTACTTAGGAGGGTAGCATAAGCAATATATGCATGGAGACAAAGTATTTATTTTGAAACGTTTTAATATTTATAGATGATATTTAGTTTAAGCCGAGCTTTGAAGTACGCTCGTGTTGATTCTTTTGAATCGTGAGAGGCCAGAAAATCCATGATAGCTGAAGAAGAATAACACGACTCCCTTTTACAGTACAATTTGCTTAGCCAATGATAATCTTATGAAATCTCACACATAAGCTTGTTTCCTTCATAAACATTCCCGAAATATGTTTCTGGGTAGTCGCAGTCAACAAGTTCGCAAACTTTGACAGAATTTGATTAGGAAAAATGACGCCAGGTATCGGCTAATGTTCTGATTACCTCCAACTAAATTTATGTCTGCTAAAGGCACTTTGAACGAAGACGTTGAACTCAATCATACCGTACTAAGAGCTGTCGAAAACGTCTACAATAACCAACAACATTAATAATCTATTTTCGTGGCTACCATCAAATGATGAATGACCTGTCTTTACCACTCCTTATACTAATCTTTATAAAATGTCTCGAGGTGCATAACAAAAACTACTCTAAATAAATGGAGTGTAAAAATGATTCAATTTCCGTGACTGAAGCAGCAAAGTATCTATTCCGAGCTTCCAAGAAGCCAACCCTTAAGCAACACGGAGGAAAGGAAACGGGTATAAAAAAGTGAGCGTAGCCAGCGTTTGGCTTCTTGCAAGGGAGCGTCAGTGCCCATAACAGTGGGATCGAATCACGGTTAACTATAT
>NW_019059851.1:344986-369458 GCF_000696155.1 Zootermopsis nevadensis | reverse complement strand
GATTGACTAAAAAGTCGAGAGTTGAGAGAGCAATGTTTAGCCTCGGGGAGTTTCCTCGTGTTCATGTACTTCTTCGCATCTTAGATTTCCCTGTTCACCGTGGCCGATTGTATAAAACATGGCCATGGTAAGCGGTCAGTGTGCGAACATCACAAGCATTGGCTTTAGAATGTTGTGCAAATTGTTGAATGTTTCGCATATTTTGTTGTTCTCTGACAAAACTCGTTCAGCCAGTCAACAAATTTATCGTATTTTATGGAAACATAAGGTTCATCACCGTATTCACAAGAGCTCAGATTAACCCAGTCCACAGCCTCGCCGCCAATTTTTATTAAAGTAATTACACGTACTTTTATTAATTCATCCAATTACAAGCTATTTGATTTCATTATTCTTAAAAGACGAGGAAAATTTCTTATTATTCAATATCTTAACTTCTCTGCTCAATTCATATTTTTGGTTTTCTTTCAGCTTTTTTGTGTTTATCATATTTGTTATAATAATTCCTTCATAAACAGCGAAGAAAATGTTTTATTCCTTTTGTAAAACCGAACATCATTGCAAATTTGAGGCATATTTTTAAAGATTACGACGTGTCACCTGCTTCGATTAATAAATTAGTTTCTTTATCCGATCCGGTACTGATATTCGTCAGTAAATAACGTTCTAAAATTCTTCATACAAAATTTTATTTTGAGTATAATTTAGTATATAACTCTGTACATTACAAATAAATACAGAATTATTCAGGCGGATCGGGTTATGATGAAAATATATCTTTTTTCACCGTTTATATCGATTTAAAGGATCATAAACCTTCGCATCCTCTTGAGAGAGTTTGGTTACAACTGGTGAAGCGAATCAGGAAAAGGAAACATACACACGTACGATGTGAAACTAACCACTCTCCTCCAGCTATTGACGAGGTTAAAGTTTTTCCTCCACTCCCTCCATATATCTCCATGGTTTTGTTCTTAGTTGAATACCAGGGACAAATGTATCCTTTACCTTATCGTTATGCAACAGTGCAATGTTGAACGATTCCAATAAAATAAAACGCATCTTAACATGTTAATCCTGCTTTAAATATGTCATACTTTTAAACTCCCTTTTGTTCAGGTAAAACACTTCATTCTTTCTGTTGGCCTAGTTAAATAAATACAGTAAATATCAGATTACATATGAAAATTAAAATCTTATTTTCCTTTACGCCACCACATCCAGGCCAGCTTTGGGGCCACACAGCTTTGTTCCCCAAGGATAAAGTGTCCACAGACTTAAATTAATGACTCGCCCTTATCTATTGTCGGATTAAAGAATGCTTGGAGCTTTACCTCCATTCTCTCTGTCTGCTCTCGTGGCGTCTCAGTAGATAACTAAATATTTTAGATTTTACATTGTATCTTTCAATAATCTTTCGGACTGAATTTATACAAAACCAGTATTTAACTAACATGATCTGGAGGGAACTTGAAACCCCATTTTGACTTGATTTAAACGGAAAATGAAGCTTCATAGTTACAAGATGCAAGAAATGCAAGCCATGAATTAAATATAAAGAAATGAAATCTAGATATATAGCACATATTGTTTTAAACCAAGGAGGTTGAGATTGGTAGGCCATGTAACATGCATGTCAAAGATAACAAAAACATACACAATTTAATAAAAAATAGCTGACAGAAAGAGAACGCTTGGGAGACTAAAACAGATGGAAATTTAATATTGTTTGGATATAAAAGAAATAGTATATGAGGGTGTCAACTGGATTAATCTAGCCCAGAATGTGATCCAGTTTGGGGATCTTGTGGACTTGGTAATGCACCTTCGGGTTCTTGAAGAAAACATGAAAATTCTTAACCACTTAGGCTACTATTAAATTCTCATCAAACACTCTAGAATGTTCATTTTATCTAATTTTCATAGCTGAAACAGGTCACTGTACGGGCTGTAATGCGTAGGAAAACAGTTTTTTTAAAATGAAACAATGGCGTCATGTTATGTGTCCAATACTGGGTGGAGAGGTTATTGCAGGTGGGGCGATGCCCCTCTCTCAGACGTGAGACAAAGCGAATGATAACAGCGGACAATACTTTCCATTTCTATTCCTTGCACTGAATGTGTGTCCTATAATTTGAAGACAATTGCATCGCCTCTGACTGGAGGCCGCTAAACTAAGGTACAATTAGTCGAAGACCTGTTATTTCTGTCAAAGACCTTTCTAAAATTTGATATTTTTCACTCCATTGCAAATGTGCAATTTTATATGATCGTGACGAATAAAAAGATAAGTAATAACAAGCCAGAAATGTACAATACAGAAGTTAGAGATTTTTGCTGAACTTTAACCCTTCAGATCGAGGCTATTTCTTCCTCCGGAAATTTGCTACTACTAAAATGGCCTCACAAATCAGAAGACCATATAATATACTCTTACATCGTTCTTTCCAAAAAGCGAAAGTGACATTGCTCCAAAGATCCTCAGGAAACATCTCATTAAATTCGCAATAAACTATTTTTCTTCCGAGAACCTTGGCTCTACAGAGCAGTGTCGTTTATGGAATCTGAAGTTTAATTATGGTTCCATACCCGTACTTCGCGATAGAAATATGAAAATGTAGGTATCTGACACATATTTTAGTACCGCATGATTGATTGCTCATCATACGTTATACCATTATGATAATTTTAATAATACGCCTAATAATGTTAGTACACATATAAAGACAAAGCTTTCGACAGCGTTGTCTGGGGCGTTAAATACAGCTGGAGCTAGAAGCTGGTCATTTATATCCATCCAGTAGAGAATTAAAGAATGGGAGATTCATATTTACTTTCGTTACATTTCATCAGCGTTTTCTTGTCGTAGCGCTTGGGCAAAGGGATCATATTCGCATTTGAATATCATCTTTTAATAGTGTCGTTAAATAACTTACCAGTCTACGTTCATTCTTCGTCTTCTGTTCCCGCAGTGGGTGACAAACACGTTGTACCTGCGGTATATGTACGTCTTTTTTTCTTTTCGTGTCTCGTTCATATCCTTGAGTATATGCAGCACACATGTCTGAGGGCCATTAAGTTTTCAAGTTCAGCAGTTGTAGCTCTCGATATAATTTCGTTCTTTGTCTTATATAGTACATAAATTTATTAAGCAATTCATGTTGTTAGACGTCGCGTAGCTACTTTGTGGGATTCTCTCTGTCTTTGGCCTGCATGTCCATTCTATTAGCCATGACGGTTGCACTGAACGGTGCTGCAACTCAATCACTACTAGTAGCGTTTTTGTATGTAGCAGGTAGAATAGAAGGGATCCCTCGTGCTATGCGTGACGAGTGTGCGCCGTGACATTCCTTATATAGCAGCCATCAGTTTCACCACCAACTGAAAAGAGAAAAACTATTTTAATTGCTGTCTGTTTTCTCTTAAGGACATTTTGTGACTTGGGGCGTAGGCGGGTATAAGATAAGACAATTCTACTTAGAACGTTTCTGGTTGACGGATAATAATTAGGGAGATGTAAGAAAGGTTACAGCAATTTCACTGTAATTTATAACAATAGCCACTCTCATACTTCATTGAATGTATAAGCGAAAACCCTGTAAGTCATAACAACCATTTTAAACGGATGAAGGAGAATCCAATCTAAGTTAAACACAGTGGATCAAATATGTACGATTGTGGTCGTAATAGATATAGGAGCCACTCGTAGAGCAATAGTGGTTTAACTGTGTTTTTAACTAGATTCACTACACAGTTGACCTAGGTTAGTAAGCTTTGGTACAATTAGAGGCAAGATGTTATCGTTTCTTTGGACATAATCTTGTGTTACATTCGTTACAGTAAATGAAATCTCTGAAATTATTCCCGTACTAGATGCTACTATCATGATATGATTGGAAACAGTTTCCCTATTACACTAAAATGCCTGTCATTAAATTTATATGCTAAATTCTGTCGTCAGATATCTGATATGAATATTACACAACGCGACATTTCACTTGTGAGCTGTCCACATTTTATTTTACCAAAGAAGACAAACTACAGCAGTTACTTCAATGCAATTTATTTTGTAATTTAAAATAATTACTTCATAAGCTTAGCAAGCTGCAATTAGGTTTCAGCTAAGTGTTTCGTTATTAGTAACATAATTAAAGTTAACTTCTTTGATCTGAGTCAGACATATTTGGTAAAAGTTGACTGTTGACTTTCGACCGAGGCTGTGGTGTGCTGAAAGATAAAAATGAAGTATAGAGCATTGAGGAAATAATGAATGGCAACGGAAATCGAAATAAAATTTTGGAGACAATCGGTCTCAGGGCTTTCTGGTCCACAGAACAGAAACGGACTGCCCTGAGATTTAGAGTCTTCGTGATCTAGTAGCAAAAATTATGACACAGCCATTAAGAATTTTACCAAATGAAAGTTTATCTTTCAAGTTATTTTAATCATGATTGTGTCTGTATCAGCATTATTTTACTGAAACACTTTTAAGTTGCTCCGAACAAATGTTTAACCTTTACCCTTGAGTCTAATGTGCATGTAATAGCTTGATCCTGAAGATAATAATTTCATTGTTTGCCGAAAACTGGAAAACCTTCAACACACGGCGCAGCTAAACCTCGAAGATGGAAGTTATACGTAATGCAGGAGTATAACTAGTTAACGTATAATTAGTTCATACAGAAGCATAGTTTAATGTACGTAATCAAAACTAGATGAGTGCCTTAGTAGGACGCCATTAAAGTGTATAGAAGCGTGGAGGTTTGGATCCACAAACAAACCGGGAGCTAGGTCCGTGGTCAACTCTTATCTCCTCATCGGATAGGAGGCTGAGTGAGTGCCATAGCCGATCTGGATGTCGTAAAAAAATCCTGCTCTCACGTGGAATCAAAAAGCTGTTGTCTTTGCCATAACTAACTAACTAACTAGATGGCTTAGGGAACCCGAAGGTTCATCACCGAATTAACCAAAGCCCTCTACCGGTCCCTGTCCTGGGCCAACAAAATCCAATCGCCTTCAACTCCTATTTTTCATAGATATCGCTTGATATTATCCTCCTATCTACGTCTAGTGTCTTTGCCATTATACATGTCATCCCAGCTCATAAAATTAAATACCTAAGCAATTTCACATCTCGAGAAGCTGACAGTCTCCAACCTAGTCAAGAAATTCACAAGACCTCGTCACAGGTCCTTTACTGAGCCAGATTACACTGGTTTCATAGCAATTATTGTCGAAGGCTTCTCATCGGGATGGCTCAGCTCCGTTACCATGGCAGTTAATGTGAGATTTCTAGTGGACATAGTCAACAGGATACGTTTCTCACCGAGTCCTTCAGCTTTCCACTTTTGATATCATTCCACCGCTGCTCCATATTCACTCATGTATCATCTGGGAGATGTGCAATGGTCTCGTTAGCGGCCGCAGTTTCGTAGAGACATATATATTCACCCCAACACAACAGTAATTTTCCCATCCATGTCTGGGTCTCCATGGGATCTTTTTACCTCCAGGCTTTCCAACAGAAAATTTGTACACATTAAATATCTCCACATGTCCCACCTGTTTTATCCGCCCTCATCCGATCATTCTAATAGTATGAGTAAATTAAATTAACTCGTTTAGTGTAGTCAATGTTTATGGGTTGGAGGACAGGAGTTAAATTCCTGGTACGGTCAAAAGGTATTTCTCTTATCCAAGGCATAAGAACGTCTCTGGGATCCACTCTGCGCAACGAGAGGTCTTTGCCTGGGTTTCAAATGGCCGGGACGTGAAGCTGACCACACACATTCTTGTAGTGTCGATATCAAGAAAAAGTGGATCTTTTCCTCTACTACCCCATAAGACTTCACGGCATGAGAAGTTTATTTTACAAATACAGTTAAACTGGACAAGAGGAACGATTACTTTGTCGAGTGGTCAATGCTGTGTAAAGAATGAGGAGAATGCCAATTTTTTGAACTTCTTCCATCCTCTTGGCTAAACGAGATAAACAAATACAAGAAAACAAATAAGCTTCTAGTGACTTACGTGGTACCTCCGGGTTCAACGAGGTGAATACCTGCTATACAAAACGCATCGTCAGACCTAGAGTTCAGCTGCATAACATATAGTGCGTTTCAAAAGTCATATAACGCGCCCACTTTAAAGGAACATGGGACATGTGGAACTCATCACGAGTCAGAAGTTACTACATTTGGAGAGAGAAAAAAGATGGCTGTCTTCTGGGTTGTAGCGCCGTGTAATCTGGTAAAAGTTTTCCAACATTTCAGAGGTCCTTAATGCATCCATCATCAAGGCAATGACTCATCGCCATGATGATGGAGGCAGTAAGGACCTCTGAAACGTTGGTAAACTTCTGCCAGATTACACGGCGCTACAATCCAGAAGATAGCCATCTTCGGACTCACTACCGTGAAAACCTCAAATCCTACTTACTTTCAGAGAATCAACAAACGAAGTGGCACAAACTGTTTGCATATAATCGCTGTTCACTCTTGTCACTGATGATATCGTAATTTGAGCCGCTTACAGTTTCACTGCATTTAAGAAATTCTATTAAAGATTTAAAAGACGAAATCAAGACACAACATCTCACATCTTAAGTACTGTGATATATTTTATCTGGATAAAAATACATGCCTGTACAGATGTAAGGAAGGACGGTTACAATACAGGTTTCAAAATTAATAAGAAATTACAAAAAATGTGAGGCATCCTTCAGTTATTGACCTACGTAAAAGAATTGTCGTTTCACATTGTTAGCCACTCTGATACATGTCAAGTCCAAATTTTTACGTTTCTTGTACCTAATGAAATGACCGATAAAATTTAGACAATTTAACACTCTTGATACCGAAACCTACCATTTGATATCTTCCAGTTCACTTGTCTTAAGGTACCAAACTTATTCTGGAGATCCCGAAGACCGACTCTCCTGATTGAAATGTTTCGTGGTTGTTATCATTCGCTCCAGGCAAATAACGAGACAGTACCTGAAATCAGGCAACTGCCGCTTCCTTCCACATTCTTTCCAATTCATTATTCATTAATAACCTTATCATTCGACGCTATATACAATCTGTGTTACGAAGTGCGTCGTTAAATAAATAGCGTACATCCTCCAAATAATTTCCCCGAGATTATTTTAATATAATCCTCTTAAGCATCCACTGTAGTGTTTAAATTATTCGCTCGTCACAAATGTAGACCTAAATGCTAAAAAACTATGGTTTGTATTCATGATTTTTTTTGCTGTGGGGCAGATACGTCGGATAATAACAGTTTGGCACTGTTACAATTTATATGAACTCATAGAACACGCATTACTACTGAAATAATATAGAGGAAATTTAGTCGTCTTCGGTTAGTTGCTACCAATTCCAGGAACACAGGTATTACGTAAGACGCATGCGCGGTGAGCTGTCATCCACATCTCATGTTTGTTCGGATCCTGAGTTACACTTCCTATTACACACGCAAAGGACTTCAACTGTACGCTGTCTATTCCAAGTATTTTCATTAAACGTGACGATCAGATAAGTGTCACTAAGAATTTAAACTGTTTTGATGCTTCTCGCTTAGTGAATTACGTTATTTATAACCCGTACGGTACATCTTTGTAGGACGCAGACACGCAAACACCGGGTTCATTCATTAACAGCTGAATGTAAAGAACAGTTAAGTGGCTTCACATGGGAGGATATTGTGCACCTCAGTGCAAGCACCTGCCATTGCGCCAGATAATGAATGACTCATTACAACTAATACACGCCTGCCATGAAGTCGAATCACAGGGAAAGAAAATTGTCTCTATAGAAATCACAGTGATCCGTATGGACATATGGTACAGAAGCTAGAACAGAACTATATTTTGGTAGAACATGTTGACAACGGAATCTGTAAACGGTAAGCTACATAACTCAGTCGTGTATAGAAAAATTCCTGTCCCGTAATTATAGAGTGACAGACATCGATAAATGAAATTATTCAACGCCGAAACGAAAAGAATACGACAATAATATAACGGAAAATGCTTGCTTCACTATTTATTGTCTAGTATTGTATTGAACTGATTTATTCTAATACATTATGCTTCCTAAAATTGAAGATGACTAACTTTCTTCCGGGAGTTTGCGACGTGTGGTTTGGTGGAAGTTTACCGATGTTTCAGAGGTGTTTGCTGCTTCCATCATCAGGGCGATGAGTCATCATATGTTAATCCTGAGCTAATGACCATTACCCATTGAGTTTCAACGGGTCTTGCTATTAGTGTTTGTACAGAAGTTAAGTATTTGTGCTAAACGGAAACCTATCTAAACCTGAAAGTTCACGAATCTTGTAATTCCGTTGTAAGAAGGTTTTACGGTATTTAGAAACACGTTAACGCTTGTGTGGCGTTTGAGATGATCCGACGAGCTAATTCAATAATGTTTCTCTCCAGACTGAATAGCCTAGGTTCGATGCACGTTAAAGAAATTTGGAAATTTTCTCTTCAGCTACACGTTCAGAATAATTTCGTATCCAAATGTCCATAAAATGTGTATAAAAGGATCTTTTCAAAGAGGCAATGGCAGTTGACGCGGGAAGTTTATTTTCCTCCTTTTCGGTTCTTAAATTTATCTGTAGCTTTGTTGAAGTCTGAATACCTTCTTCCTTTCTTTTTCTAAATTTTAGGAAGAATGACCTGTTAAAGTTAACACATGTGCATGTCCTATCAGGTCTAGCAAAAAGTCTCTTCACTTCGGAGTTTCCTACTAAAATTTCTAAAACGACTCTAATCTCTCTCATACGTGCTACATGTCCCACATATCGAAACATTGTGACGTTTCCTTTGTCCCACTCTACTTTCCTACCTTTCCTTTGTATCACCCTGGTCTAACCTTACCTTTTCCCGTCAGAGTGCGAAGAAAGTATTCCACATCTCTCTTTTATTCTTTCGTACTTCTCTGTTTGCTACAGCCCTGCATCTTTTGTATTCATTTTCACCTTCTATAAACCCCGTTTGTAAACTTTCCTTATATGCTTCTCTTTTGTCGTTTATGACTTTGGCGAGATGTTCATCCGATTTCCTTTGACCTTTTGTTTTGGGGAGTTATTTATCCTACGGTGTTGCTATCTTCTTCATTTTATCCACCTAAAAACAATTTGGAGAACACCGAACATCGTTATCGAGTAGTTAACATTCATGTTTCATATTTCGGAGATCCTGGATTCGAATCTCGTCCCGAAGACTTGCTATCCTGAGGTCTTAACTGGTTTTCTACAGTTCCTCCAGGAAAATTTCGGGATAGTACATTAAATTAGGCCACGATCCTTTCCTTCCACATCCTTTCCAATTCATTATTTACCATCATCTTATTCGACACTGTATAATCTGGGCTACTGAAAGCATCGTTAATAAAATTAATTGTTCTGAAGAGAAGAAATTACTGAACTCGTCATTTTGCAGTTCTCGCCAGCTTCCTTTGAATCTGAAAAGCAAATATTTTTCCCCCAGCATTATAGCGTATGATCTCTCTAACGATAATATTAATAACAGCGATTGCATATGATATTTCTCTTAAAGTCATTTGGCACGAAAGATCTGTTATGTGAATTGAATTGTTTGGTGAACGCTGCGTTAGATATTTCAAGTGCATGTGCAACTTGTCCCTACGTGTAATTTCAAATTTTAGTGCTGACTGTAGGACTCTAAACCTCCCAGGAAAGCAATGCTACGGAGCCGACTTAATGGGATGGTCATGGCTAATACAGAGATTATGCAAGGTTGTATCACGCTTTTTTCACCTGCAAAACAACGCACAGGCGTCGTGCGTAGCCTCTGTCCAGACTCCAGTGTGCTGTGGGCTGGTTAGGCATCGACAATAGTTATTGAGCATAAAAAGTATTGTCATGCCTTAGCACCAAACTATAAAATGTACGGGGTTCTTTTAAGCAAAACTGTTTCAGCACTAGATGGAGATAATCAGTCAGTTTCAAGATTCGGTCACTCCTGTCTTTGAACAAAATGTCTTTGTTCCTATGAGACATACGTAGATGTGGTTCTTCTATAGCAGGTGTAAGCAATTCAGCCCGTCACATGATTCCAGAAGAATCCAATGCGATAAATTTATATCTTGAAGTCAAGTGTGTTATTTTTTCATAAAATTAGTAACTTCGAGGTTTGTTGAGGGATTATTATTAGTTCACGTGTTTGAAAAGATATTGCGAGTGTTTTCAAATTAAAACCAGCTAAATAAAGTTTCGCTAACAGTCCACGATATTATTTTCTTCTGTGATTAGTCTACTTGGCTCGTGGTATTGAAACGATTTCCGACCCCTGTTCTATAGCAGGGGTTCTCAACTAGCGGCTCGCCTTTTTTTCTGCAGAAATTATTTTGTAATATTATGTCACTCACTCTGATGACAAATAGTCACCTCAAATCAAGAAAACACTTTCTGTTAGCATCGTCAGTACCTGGCAGTAACTTGTCTGTAGCTGTCTTACTGATGAACACTTGGAGGATGAATGCAAATCTAAACAATGGAAATTAAACCTCATATAGAAACGTGACTCAGGCAAAAATACTGATGGCTGATTTTGTTAAAAAGCATTACTGAGTAATATGTGAACCTGTTTTCAATGTTACACCCTGCGCCTAATTTAGTTCCTTTTTTAATAAGTTTTTACGCCGTTTCAATAAATTGCGTCATTTATATATTTGCGGTCTCGAGTCTGTAAAATATGTGAATGTGGTCGCAGGTCTAAAAACTGTTAAGAAGAAAAACCCCTCACGCCTGCCGGAAGTAGAAACCTTCTGTCCGAAGACATTCAGTTCATGTTATTAGGCTGATCAGCAAGTGAAATGCTTACACAATTTTGGTCGAGGCAACCTGTAGGGAACAAGCCATGTGGTGGTTCTTGGAGTAGATGGGTGGATAGGCCTGATTTTAGAACATGTCTTGTTGAAAAGGGTGTGTGGATATGAGTAGATCCCAGTATCAGGCCTTTTTGAAAAAGACAAGGATTCCTTGAAAGCAAGGACTTTTGTGACGAACTAGGCAGTTCCTGAAGATGACTTCTAGGATGTTACGTCGTGAAGTCCCGACGATTCGGTCGACTGCACAGCGCAACATTCGATAAGGCAGCCATTTCATATTCACCGCCATGAGAACCTGAAGTCTCAACGAGATGATTTCTGTTCCTCAGGGACTTTCTTCAGTGGGTTTGGATAGTTGCTTAGTAGTCACAGATTTCCTTTCCATATCTGTGAGTTAAAACTTTGTGTATGTAGGTCAGGGTGATATAAGCTCTGATGATGGAGGCAGTTAAACACCTCAAACGTCCGTCAAATTATACGAGACTACACGATGCAAAATCCCAGATGGCTGTCATCTAGCCAAAAAGTTATTTCTTGGTTAGAGACACCTGTCATACCTCGCATTTCCAGGCCCGGGAGTAATCAATCAATAATGACTTGAATTCTGTGAACCAAATTTTTATTTAAACCCACACATAATATAATTGTCACGTTGTTGTGCGAGGTGACATTTGTTGGCAACAGAAACAGCAAATACACTCTTTTAATTGCTGTCTGTCAAGCTCGTACAGATAGCCAGACCGTCATCCACGGTCGCCCAGCAGGTTCTGAATGCGAGACATTATCACCCACTACATCTAATCTCTGTTAGCTGGTTCCTGTTCTGACTTGCATCCTTTTTTCTCTCGTTCTCTTTTAGTGTCTGTTTAAATGTTAACTTACGTCACTCTGCATCTCTCTCAACGTCTTTCTAAATGATTTCGACCGATCGTATTCTCTCCCTCTCGCTCTTTGATCTTCATTTCTTTTCTGCGCTACCATATCCTTGATGTGTAGCATGGCAGACAGGTTTCAAAACACACCCACGGAGCTATCTTCACTGTTAACTTCTTTCATCTTCAGACATATGAATTTGTTATGATGATAATGACGCAGAAACTAATCGATAGAAATGCAAGTTCTGAGATTCCTTCGATCGATACTTATTCCTACTGTTTTGTTAACATACACAGTAGAGATCAGTGACCTCCAACAGGGACCCGGCGCGTATCCTACCATTTCCTAGGCCGTCATGCTTCCTGTGAACTGCTGATGTAGATCAGGAATATCACATTCCCGGCTCTCGTCCATATATCCTGCTGCCAGACTGTTTTACACCACGTGCGGCCATATATGTCCCAGTTTAAGTTTCAAATGTGGCCCTGTGTTAGACAAATGAAGTTAAAATGCTTTTCTGTGAGATTAACATTTGCGTGAACTTGTGGAAAAACAGAAGAACTAAAGTTGTAACCTAACCTTAAAGCCTAGAATTAGTAACGTATGCGGCTATGAGTTTCCCCCACACATGTGATGGCCCTCGGAAAAAGTCTCCTCTTTTTAAACGACCTTGAATGAACGTCGAGTTTGACGTTCATGATGTGTCGGAATTGTTATAATCGATTGTTTGTTGTATGATTTAATACGTTTGTCAAACATGTTTTTTTTTTGTTTTTTTTTTGCGTGAATCGTAGAATGATATGTGATTAAACTTATACAAGACACGAAAGAAAACGACCGTGGTAAATTTTGAGGTACTAGCTCTACGGTTTCCTGGCGGGGCTCTGAAATGCCTCATTCAGGACAGTTTTGATCCCAGAACATTCTGAATACGACGGAATACTAAATAGTTATTAATCCTTCTTCATGATCGATGCCATTTCGAACGTGAAAGTCAGTCAGCAAGGTCCATTCTAAACGTCGGTAATTATTATTATTTCGCCGTGTTACTGCAAGACTCTTAAGTGAATAACAGGTCTCGCACTTTTAAATTACTTCGTCAATAGGCTATCCATATTCGAGCGGATTACCTGCGCTGTGGTGGACGCTCATTAAAAAATTGTCTCGCCTGCCTGCTTGCTTTCCTTACCTGCCATGACCTTGATCGTAGTAACACGTGCTTCGACACAAAGAAATTTCGTTTCTTGATGAAACATAATTCTGTTAATGTCATTCAGGAACTGCTGTTTGACACAGCCCCACTTTATTCCCATATCCTACAGAATTAATGCACAGTCCGCATATGGGCGTCTTATATGGAAATTGTTTTAAAAGATTTCGGTCTTTGCTCTACAGATTTTCTAATTTAGCCCAAAAGCGAAACATGTCCCAGTCAGAGTTGAAAAATATTTGACTGTTAGTTTAGGTCTTGAGTGGGAGGTACTCGCTGTCCTACAGACTGTTACGAATTATTTACACTAATATACAGTGTCTAGAACTGGAGTGTTTATTACTCCTGTATTCTATTAACAGAAACAAACCATAAATTCTTGAATATGCATGTGTGTACTCAATCAAGCGATGGATTTGCATTACCAAGATCGTTTTAGATACCACGTTTCACTAAGCAAAAATGCAACAACACATTTATATTGAGATGAAAATTTTAGATGAACCAACAGTTTTAGTAGGATTTGAGGTTTTCACGGCAGTGAGTCTGAAGATGACTGTCTTCTGGGTTGTTGCGCCGTGTAGTCTGGTGGAAGTTTGCCGACTTTTCAGAGGTCATACTGCCTCCGTCATCAGGGCAATGATGGAAGGAGCAAGGATCTCTGAAACGTCGGTTAACTTCTACCATACTACACGGCTCAATAACCCAGAAGACAGTCATCCTACTTAATGACCATTTATTATTGATAAAAGGCAGTTAGTCTGAAGATGACTGTCTTCTGGGTTGTTGCGCCGTGTAGTCTGGTGGAAGTTTGCCGACTTTTCAGAAATCCTTGCTGCCTCCATCCTCAGGGCAATGATGGAAGTAGCAAGGACCTCTGAAACGTCGGTTAACTTCTACCAGACTACACGGCTCAATAACCCAGAAGACAGTCATCCTACTTAATGACCATTTATTATTGATAAAATTGGGAGTACTTATGTTTCTAATTCCATGATGAAACATGTTTGAAACATCCATCTGTAATAATACTAAAACATCAAGTAGATACGGTATCATAATATAATCATATATTAATTCCAAATAGGCTTGTGGCAAGGAGCGCTTTATTTCTTGAATTTTCCGTAGTCTTCAGTGGCCTACGCGTAGGTCCGCAGTGTTTACCACCTCTTCTCGAAGGGGCCCCCCCTTCCGATCTTAATTTGTTTCAAATTTAAACCTAATCTAAATAGAACTCGTCTAAAAGATTATAGGACTCGATACATTTCGGATCCTTTGGATGGGGTAATTTCCCAGCATGCAACGCATAATGAGTTGTCCTGTTTAATGCGAGACGATGAGCACAGTGCTTGTATCTTGCGGCTGGGACTGACGCTAAGGACCTTCATTATTATAATACTCGGAATCTGAAGATGCAGTGTTTGCGTGACTAGTGTTCCCTCATATTTATAAATTTATCGAACCAACTGGGATTATGGCCTTTGGGCGCATCGTCACATCTGGAAATGTTAAACTAACCACCAACCACTGCTGTAGGCACACTCATATTACTGGAAACAGTTTTAGAATGTGTGCTTAGTCTTTATTCTTTCACGTTAGACTAAATTAATTCTTATTCTTTGCCTTTCCGAATTAAGAAAATTAATGTCTGTACTGACTAATAAATTATCTTTCCATCATTTCTTTTGTCTTCTTGTTCTTCGCCTTGTAGATTTAGGGTTCTAAGATTTCGCCGGCAATCTGTCCACACATTTTATCTACATGATAATTCCATTACTTTAATATATAATAAGTTCTTAATAAAATTGTAGTATAAATCTGAAGTTAGTATCTGAAACAGAACAATGTGAATATATCGAATGTGTATCATTTCCTTTGACAGAGAAAGCAGGGCCATGAAGCTATTAAGTTAAATGAGTATTCTCTGTAATCACTTTCACTCAATTCATAGGGAACCAGTCCTTATTCAGAAGTAATTTACGTTAGTCAGGGATTTCCCGGCCTTTTATGGAACTCGAAGGTTAGTTACAATGTTCTCAAGAGCCCACCACTGGTTCCTGTCTAAGTTACATGAAATTAATCCACACTCTTATATTTTTTTAAAGATTCTACTTGCAACTCTGCCTAAGTCTTCAGGCGGTATCTTCTCTACAGATATCCCAATTAAAGTGTTGTCCCTAATCATTTTTATTAATTAGAATTATTTTTCTATTTTGATTTAGAATTAAATCTGAAACTGTGCTTTATATATTCAGTAGGACACCTTGGATTGGACCAGGGCCTTACACATGTAGGACAAGACAACGCGGAAAGACAAAGACATAATTAATTATACTGAATTTTAATTATGCCACTTTTGATTTCATTGCTTTCATGTACACGTCGACCTTACAGTGTCACTGTGATGACGCAAGCAGTCCTGCACGCTCAGAAATAGACGCCTAATATCGGGAAAAAGTTCTAGAAGACCATAGAAGGTCCAGTACTTCCATCACCAATTGAGCCTTGAGTAAGTGGACCAGAACGTCTTATTTTCTGGTTCATTCTATCTGTTAAAGCAATTCGAATCACTTTTTATAACGCTATTTTTATGCGAAACATCATATATATTTTTGCCGATTTCAGAGTGACAGCTTCATTAATTCATTATACATATCTATCTACATCATTCTTCTTCTTAAAACTGGATAAAACATAATTGCATATTTTCAAAATGCAGTAATATATGTTTTTCTGTTTTGTTGCAATTTATATGAGAAATTACAACAGACATTGTTACGCGTTCTTTACACGAAATGCATAAAATAAATGCTTAATGGGAGTTCTGTCTGTCTGTCCGTCTTCACTTGTCACCGAAACCACTCGACGATTTAGGCAAAATTTGATATTGTGTGTTTACAGAACAATTGTAGAGCGAAATTAATATTGGTTGCTCACATCAAGTTTAAATATAACTTTATCTGTTTTCCCAAAAACGTGTCAACGTGAAACATAAGTGACACATAACACAAACTATACATCATATTATGGTATACAACATTATTGAATCTTTTTGTTCATTTTCCATGGAAATTACAGCATAAAATCCGGTTCCTAGACTATTAAAGTTTTTTCTCCATCTTTTATTTGGTCGCCCTATGTCACGTCTTGCTTTTGGTGAAATAAATCATCCATATACACATAGGTCTTATTGGATTACATAAATTTCTTCTAAACAAAGAAATATGTAACTTGGATCCGGAGATTTGCCAGACTTTCTGTAGCCACAAATGGTCAATAAATTTCTAAATCAGGAAAATTATATTTATTCATACAAGAAAGAAAGTAAGTTTAGTCAGTTTTCCAACGTTTGGTAGAGCATAGAATATAGGAATTACGATTAAAGCATGATGAATGAAATAATTCTATAACACGCATGTTAACATTTCAGTTCTCCGTTCGCGTTCCTCTTCTGACACGTTCTAATGCTGTAATATGAGTTGTTTGTGTCTTCTAATGTAAGCTGCTTCTGTAGAGCCCTTGAACTATTAGTTAGGGGTTGGGCAGAACACTTTATTATAATGTTTGAGAAGGTTAGTAACCGAAAGCTTGGGGTGTTCTGTTAGCCGCATTGCGTGTTGTGGTCAGATTAACATGGTAACCACTGAAGAAAAAGAAAGAAAAACTTGAAGAAGCAGCCATGCCTGATGGAGTGTGGAAATCTGATTGGGAGGTATAACAAAGCCTGAGGGACGTCTCTGCAACGCTGCTTTTATGAAAAGTGGCTACCATTCAATAGAAACTTCGAGACGCTACAACACGCGATGAGAGCGCCACTCGCGATGAACGATTTATCACTGCACAAGCCAGCTCACTGCTCCATCAAAATGCCAACTTAAACTATCGCTATTAATTAATTAATTAATTATTATTGTAAAACATACGCCTCCAGGGTATGAAGTATTATGAAAAGTGAAATGTACTGTTTCAGTTCTGTAGATTGATCTGCTATCCGAGTTTAAAGAAATTTTACAGGCTGCAACGAAAGGATGAAATCTGTGATGCGCATTACACAGTCATCTTTCCAGCACAGTGGGGGACACTTTTTGCCTTACTTATGATTTTCAACCTTTCTCGTAGCTGTCTGGCATTTAACCCGATCACTCAGAGAGAGAGAGAGAGACTCAAAGAAACATAACCAGTGAGACACGGAATATTACCAGTTCCCTCAAACGTGGCAAGGCTGCAGAAAGTCTGAAAACTACCGCACCAAAACAAGTCGGTATTGTGGTGTCTGAGGAAGCCCTGAGCTGTAACTGGTTGTGTTTCGAATAGATGGCTCTACTCTTATAAGCCTGTTCTATTGTAAATTATAGCTTACAAAGAGAAGTACTAAGATGCCTCTTGTAATCTAGCAAATACGTGGTGGTAAAAATAAGGTCAATTCATGTGCAACTGATGTGACGTAGAGCGTGACCATCATCCACCGTACGAATGAATCAACTCAAAAACTGATACTATAGCTTTAATTACATTTAATATTGGAGATTTTTCACAAAAAGCTATCAGGCAATTTTTCATGTAAACCATTCTACCCAACACTTTACATTTGGTAACAAATTCTTCTTTTACCTCATATCAGTTACTTGTGAAAAATTGCTTTAACTTATTTTTTCTCTAACTTACTTGGATAAACATGAAAAGTAAGTTTGATAAATGAATTTTAACTTATTTCGATGAACACGCAGTACAGCAATAATTAAATAGATCATAATAATCAAATATGGCGTCATGCGAAATTAATTTCGATTTTCATCCTCTATTGTCGATACATTAGATTTCCCATCACATAGAAAATGCATCCGAGTATAAGCTGGGGCGCTGGGCAGAATCATTCTGCTTGTTTTTCCTCTTTATCTCCTTGACTTTTCCTGATTAGGTCCTCTGGCATGTTAACTTCATGATTAATTTCTGAAACTAGAATCAGTGGCGGCAAATACTCCGGGCTGGCTAGTAGTGTGTGCCGCGAGGCACTAAAATTAAGAGGAATATAAAATACATAATTATTATTTTCCCGTGGTGCACACTAGTGGCCTTTGAGTGTTATACTTCGTTACATTTTGTTATTTAATTCTATGTATTATTTTATTATTGTGCTACATCTGTAATTGGCTCCCTGGCTATTGATGCAGCTCAATAATAATAAAGAACTGAATTAAAAATATTTTAATATTGTAATGCGATTGGTTGGATATAATATTTCATTTCGGCACAATCAGGCTTCTACATCAGGATTTGCCACAGATATGAATCCTTTGAGACATTTCGTAGGACTCCTTGGTCGGTGATCAGCCCGCCGCAAGGCCTGTACACACACACAGGAATGTCTTAACACTGAGAAAGGTCAACATGCCGCATTGCCTCAAGTCGTATTCGAACCCACGATCCCATTGTTTGAGACGCCAAGTATTACACCTGCGACCGCGTAGCTTCCGTGTGCAGAAACATTAATAATTTAAAACCATTCTTTCTTTCTTCCTCATTCTTTTGTTTTCTTTCTTTCTAATGCACTCAAGATATGCGTAACTCAAAATTCTGATCCAGCGTATCCCAATAGACAAAAGTAACCCAGCCGTCTCCTTACAAAATTTACGCTAATTCTTCTGCGATAAACGCGGTCCTGCAATAATTCTTTACCTAATCTGTCTCTAAACGGAATAAAATATTAGAAACAAATGACGTTTTAAAACGCCAATGAAGCATGTCGGAACCTTTTTGGCGTTTAATTAATTCAGAATCCAGTCCTACTAAAATTAAAACTGAATTTAAAGAAATGTCATTTATCTTCTACCCTATGAAGAGTTCCGGAAGAAAATCAAAATATTCGCGAACAAGCAGGGTTTTTTTTTGTGTCGTGTGGGAAGAGCCGATATTCATACACGTCCTATTCATCTTTTGTATGAGCGCTGCAGAATCTGTGTACCTCCCACTCAGTAATGAAGCCATCACCGATACATCACTGAGAGACGGTCAAACAATGAACTGTCCATGTAAATCCTTCATAACATCACACAATACTTAAGTGTAAGTTGTAGATTAGATTCTGTCACGTTTATATAGAACGATGGAATCACAACGCTTCTGGTGGCGAAATATTCTTTCCAGAGATCATTTCATTGCTTCAGCGTGAAGGAGAGCACAGGGCCTGTCGTGTCTGTAGCAGCCGTAACGTGTTCTGTTTTTGGGCGGATGGTCGTTATACCACTATTGTGTGACTAATGGCCCGGGACTTCCCTCCAGCACGGAAACCTCTTCACTTCATGCGTGGAGGAAATTGGCTGTCTGTACCTTTAACTTGTGTAGCAAGCACATGTATAAAAAGAAAGAAATTTCCTTCCAGCCACAGAAACTACCGTTGCTGTGGTAAGACACTCGAATAAAGGCCAATTCTCTACATTCAGTTGAAACACTCCACTGCCATAAGTTCGTCCATGTAGTTCACGTACACCTCCCAAACGTACTAAAGACAAGGGCAGGTTAATGTAGCGGTTAACACTCTAAAGTTGTTTTCAGATTGTGGCCGATTCGGTTATCTACCGTATTGCCTGCTACCGTAAGGGAGAGTTTGATTAGCCTGAATATGTCCAGGAAAATTCCGGGATAGGACCCTGAAGTGTGTCGCGGATGTCTCCTTCCAGATTCTAAACTACTCACTCCTGTATTTCATTCGATGCTATAGTTATAATTCATGAGGTATATAAACCCTTGTTAATGGGAGTCGATGGTAATAAGCTGTTGTTATTCAACAAGATTGGAAAAGTGTACTCATGTGTACATTAACATTTCAAAGGCGTTCTTCATGCCACATCATGTATTTTTGTGCAGTAGTGTGTCCCAGTAATGAACTTAGGTCATTCTTACACTAATACTGCGTAATTGTGGGTGAATCTGTAGTACTTTTATAAGTGATTACTAATTATCAGGACTCGGCTGACTGTACGCAACTTAGCCTTCTTGCAGCCAATGTACCGTGTTTACATTAAGGTTTAAGAAAATACAAGTGAAGTCATCAACATTTTTCTTCTTAATGATAATTTCACCAGGATAACCAATGTTGAGATTCGATTCGAACATTATTCAAATCTAAAACCATCATGCAATGCGTGAGCAACGAGTCCTGGCGACTGAAGATGAAATCGCATCTCTTACGTTTAGAATCACATAGAAATGTGTTCATTCTTGTTTCGGTTTCCATGCAAGTTGTTCTACATTTCATTAAAGATGATTTTAACAATTTTTCTATTGTGTAATTTTATATCCCGTATAGTGTATTCGTGTCTCTATCCTATACTAAACTCGGTAGCAAGATCGACTTTTTAGAAAAATATATAAAAAGTGGACGGATTGGATCTATTCAGTTCTGAGATTCATTAAACCTTTTATTTTTACAATCTTTTAAAGGCTTTTTGCGTCACGTACAAACCATCTGAGAGTCGTACTCCCCTGTTAATCTTAGAATACTTTTATATTTATATTGTGTTTTCTCAAGGTGCAGACAAAAATTGATTTTCATACAGAACACAAAAATGTTACAGTTGTAAGATTTAGAAGACAATGTAGTTGAATTGTAACAAGATGTTTTAAAGGAAGAGAAATGAAACATCCGCCTTTACTTAAGCACATCGCCATGAAGACGTCTGCGGGAGTGGACGTACATATCCAAGCATTTTTAATCTTAGCACTGAATGGAGGTGAGTGGTCACAATCATGCTCTGGCCGATTTACATCTCGGAAAAAAGTCGTACGTAGACACTGCATAGTAGACGGGATGGGTTTCAAAGCTGGTCTGGACATTTACAACATACTGTACATTAACAGGCCTACCCCCCCCCCTCTCTAAAAAAAGGGTGTGTTTTAGGGTTTTGTAGGCATTTTTTACCTTCTGGAAGTTAAAGCTGAATGAAAACTTCACATCGCCTCCAGCTTTGTTTAATGTTCCGCTACGTTATAACTTCAGCTGTATACTAAAAACATGGACAATACATTGTCAACATAAACTTCTTAGTTTAGTGTGGTCATAGTGCATATAGGTGACTCGTTATACGCGATTATGACTATCGCCTGCTTCATATCAGAATCATGAATACAGATGTCCTATATGCGGCCACATTTTAAATACCGCGTCAAAATTTCTTCAGGCTTATCAGGGAAAGCGCCAAAGATCACAAACTTTGTGTTAAAAAATTATGGCGCCAGTTTAACATAAAAATTAGGGTTATTAAACGTTTTCCGCTTTACGCGTTTTCGATATACGCGGCGATTTGCAGAAACGCAACCGCAGTGTATAAAAGACGTCTTCTATATGTTGTTTGCACATTTTCTTGAAAACTTCTCCCACGCTGCTAATATCACGTCCCATAAGTATTTCGGTTTGCCTCACGTTCGGATCTCAGACTGTAAGAGATCCTCTGCGTTAAGGGTGCTGTGGAACACACTCGTCTGCTAACTTCATTAGCATGGAAAAGGTACCTGGCTACTGAACCCAACTATTACTGTTTGGTATGCATTAATTTCAACAAGGCTTAAACCATTGGGATTCTGGAATGCACGTTTAAATTAATTTAAAATCTTCACCTGTATTCTGTGTGATGGTAATATCAAGATTCCACTCTGCAGACACACTGAACATTTGCCTTATTTCTTGCATTCTACATCATCGAATCTTTGTCTTTTCCCCTTTATTTCGTTAGTTAAGGCGTTTCATTGTGACGTGAAAGTTATGGTATTTTTCAGATATGAGCATCTCTTGTTCTTATATAGGCCTAACAACAGAAAGTGAACTGCTTCCTGAAATTGTAATAGATGGTCCGCTGTTTAAGTAAATACTCCGTTTGCAGTAAGAATTATACGAAACCCAGAATGAAGCTGCACTGTTTGCTGAAAGAGGTGGGACATTTTTTTTCCACCGGGATTAAAAAGGTTAACGTATGACATAAACTATGAGAAGACTCGGAGAATATATGCTTTAGTTACTATACCGTATATCCGTCGTAATTAGCATTTAACTAGCTGAAATCTAACTGACGTTCTAAGAGTTTAGTAAAATACAACAAAACTCAGTTGCCTTATTAAAATATAACTGCAGAATTAATTATTTGTAAAAAACGACAAGGTAAGAAAATCTGTAGTTTATGTAACAAACCCAAATCAAACCCGTAACTTAATGTTTGATACACTGGTGGTGTGAGCAGTCCTTGAGACAGAAGTTATTTTAAATATATCTCTAATAAACGTGCTTTAAAAAAGTGCGAATTCATGTTAGTGCCAAAAAATATGGTTTCTCATAGGGTAAGGACCGACAGCAGCTGGTCGAGGTCAACTCGCCACCTGATCTCTGCACCTGCGAGAAGGTGCGTGGTGATTTTCTTTTGAATGTAAATAGCGTAACAGCGTCAGCCAGTCTTGCTGCTCTGACTGCCTTTACGCAAACACACATGGCAGGTAGTATAACCTTGCCCTCAGCGAAACCACTAGCTCACTAGCTACACACACACACACACAGCGTCTGACTCGCATGCATTCAAATCCCCACAATTAGACCAGGAGGTGGTTAACCCGGTTGAATATTTTCATAGTTCCGACTAACCAAAAACCACCTTCCCCTCACCCCATCTTAACTTCTGTGGATGGAACTACACCAGACACAACAAGAACCAAACAATATAACAGAAATTTAAGTTGTTTTTCCTCTTATGCATTAAGTTAAAAAGATGTATGGGGGAATGAAGGAAAAGTTTCATGCATTTTAGCCTCGAAACTAAGTGGAGGTGTAATCAGCTTCACGCTTCTGTTGCTTTTATCCTGGTACCCAATGGATAGAAAGCTTGGTGGGACTCCAAACCCGATCTGGAAGCGAGGAATCTATTTCGCTGCCAGTACTCGAACTCTAGTCGTTCATTCTGTACTCTGTCGCTCTACTGACTTGCGTATCTCACATAAGAAAACAAAACTGCAGAAGACTGACAGAACTAGAAGAGACTGTGTAAGAAGAGAGACGAGACAATAAGACATGTGTAACATTCAACCGATAACGAATGGGTCACAGGAGCACATGAGTCGCACTGAACCTAACAGGATTGTCAGGACGTCACAGTACATATAATCTAATGGAAGAGTCGCTAGACATCTGAAGCAAAGATGGAAAGGTGGTCTTGAAAACAAGCTAATAGTCAATACATGAAGCAACAAGAAGAAGATTTATGTCTAGTACTATCGTCTTTATAAGCTTTATTCCGTTTCAGTAAAGTTCGACTGTCAGAATAAATTTCTTTCCTTACCAATCGATGCACCATGAATGTATTTTTCTGTCCTCAAAAGTATAATAACTCTCTCGGCATGAACAGATCGATGTCTGTCCAATGAATCCGTTTCCCCGATGCAGTACAGATTTAAAGCCAGCATATTCTATCTTCTGAGAAGACGAGATTATGTTCCTGAAGTAATGGCTTCCGGAGATGTTCGACTTCCATTACACTTTTTGTTCATCTATTCGCAATGCAACATGATTTTGATCTCGCAACTATTACCAACAGCGGTAGTTCACATCAGTAGGCATTTGGAAACTCAATTCTATTCCATGTATTTGTCAGAGTTCTACATTACTATGACAAAATACTTGAACACTATACAAATATTTGTAATGATTTATTATCCGTTTGTATAAAGAACAGATATAGTAATAATTGACATTAATTTGTGTGCCTACGGTCCGTTTTCAGTTAAGTATGTACTATTAGTTATGATAAATACATATGCATACAATAAATTTACCTTCTTTTGTAAATTGAATATGTATTAATGGAAAAAGCCCGTCTAAATTGAACGGGGGATGATTTATTTCGTATCTTAATCACCCTATTCCCTTACAACTTTCTTAACTTATTTCGTTTATTACCACTCGCGGTAATGCTGAAGTTCCTGTTTGATAATGGTATACTTTATGACAGCTAGGGTCATTCAAAATGCAAAGGCGCAAAAAACGCACGTGAAAACTCTTGTGTATTTCATTACAGAACACATCTATCCAGTTTTGTTAAAAGTAACTCTTAAAATTGCCTAATGGTGACAGCATTTATGAAATATAACATTTTACTATGTAGCATTTTCAGTTTCATGCATCTGTGACCATAATCAAATTTTAAACTGTAATACAAATGTTTTATCGAATGTCATCATGTATCTAACGTGTATTGAATTAAATTAAACTGATGTCAAATCCATTCTCGCTTAGCGGACGACGTTTAACGATCACACCCCTTTCTCAGATATAATTCTCCCGGTAATAAAGACAGTTTCCTGTCCGACATATGAGAAAACTCACTTGGGCATTTATTGATGTCAAATATAATTACGTTTGTGTATAAAATTCGAGTCCCGCGCCGTGGCCGCGCGGTCTGAGGCATCATGCTTCGGACCGGTGATACGGTGGTTCGAGTCTCGGGGAAAGAAATTTCTCATGAGATTTTCGACCGGTGTATGGGACCGG
>NW_019059851.1:330592-343914 GCF_000696155.1 Zootermopsis nevadensis | reverse complement strand
GTGGCTCTTCACCACGCACGGACGGTCTTGAGCAAGGAGAGGCTCTTGGATGCCTAGCATCTGTATTGCGCTTCACTTACTCCTGGGTGGGTGAGGGCCAGTGTCCAGCATAGTCAGACTATGATGGTGAAAGGTACTACCTCTCCCCATTACCTTAACTCATTATTATTATTATTATTGTATAAAATTCGCAAGGTTTTGGGTTCTGAATATCACGGATTACTGTCCACTTTGATTCACTTGCGTGCCCACATTTTATACCTACGTCCCGACCGCATGTAAAGAAAGGGCAATGCCGGACGCCTGTCTTTGAACCGCGTTGTTCTTAATCGCATTATTAAAGGCGGCATATTCGGGCAGGCACTATAATAATAGTAGGTGAAGAGGACAGGGTCAACAAAAAGTATTGAACCTTATCCCAAAAATTATCCTTAATATACTGCGATGATTTCATGAAGTCTTGACACCTTCGGTCGCATAATCAAGACGATTATCAACTTATAGCTAATTTAAGTTTGGCGCTTTGTTAATTTAAGGTTAAGTAGAGGCACCATCTATTGTGCCAGACCTATAGAGTTCGTAATAAGAGCGTGTGGTATTCTTTTTATTTTAAACTACATAATATTAGGGTTAGACCACAAGTCGGAACAAGTTCCAACGTTTTTATCAAGAGAATAAAAAGAATAAAAAATGCCTGGTCTTAAAATCCACTCTGTTGTGGCTTGGTAAGAGTAAGGTTGATTTCGGTAGTGACTTCACTCGACTACAAGCCATTACTTAGAGCCTTAAAAACCTTAGGTTTTTCTTTAGTGTTTGAGAATTTAGTATGTACTTAACTGTAGTAAGGAAAAGATTAAATCTGTAGCTACTTAAATTTAGATCATAAATATTTTCCAGTTGCCTTCATGACAATTTAGAATACGTCATTAGTACTGATTAATATTTATCGTAGGATAAACCTGCTGTTGCAAAGATAAGTATTCTTCACGCAGTGCAATACGCAACACACATATTGGTTTCGTCTTCTTGTCCGTTTTATAAACACCGTATTGAAAGTGTTTCACATAAAAGTTAATACCATAATTATATCTGTACGTATTTTCTTTCTATTATATACGTAATATTTTTACGACAATCCGGTCTTGTGAAAAATTATAAATTACAGTTTGAGTTTCATGTAAAATAGGAGTCACAGAAGGAAAAAGTACAGACCAAATTAAATTATTCTTACAAATTTGTAGGCAGACCCTCATACCAAATTGGAACAAAATACATTCAGCATTATAAAATTGGGTCGGCGAAAACTACATTCTCAGCCTTTAAATAAAATATTTTCGACGTTTTGCATAGCTGATAAAATTAAAGGAACTGTAATTTGTATAATTTTATATCTGAGACATTTATTGGCTTTGGGAACAACAGAATTTTACGATGTGTAAGTACAGAATTGTTAATTATCTTTGGAAGAACAGTTACATTTCTGCAATATCCTGGTCAGTGAAAAATAAAAGCTAGCAAAAATCGCATTTAGATGGGGAATGGAGGGCACCTCTACACTACTTTCTGCTTTCTATGCAGTACATTTTAGGACAATTTTTCAATACGACGAACTCCCGCCCCAACCTGGCTAACCTCCACGTGTATGCTATTTCAGATCGTTTTTCTGTTAAATTCTAAAGTTTCAAAACTATAATTGAATTTCTGGTACTTTGGAATACTAAATTGATCTCCTGCAGCGTTGTTATATGTCCATCCTACGTGACTGTACGCTGTTCGTCCCAGTAGGTTGTCCGAGACTCACTGGTTGCATCGGACATGACAAGGAAAGTACATACACCTGTAGAGACCAACTGAATCAAAATGAATCCAATCTGACAAGACAAAATTAACGAAGCTCTTGTATATGTAAAGTAATCAAGACAAAACAAGTCACAGGTACAAGGATTAATAACACTAAAAATTCCAGTTCGCATGGAAAAAGTGGTTTTTCTACACCTGCTCTGTTCATAACTGCAGCGTAGCAATAAACATTGCACACGACCTCAATTCGTTTTGTCAATGGCTGTGTCATCCTCTTGGTGTTACTTCAGCAGTCTGAAATTAAATCGCAACAGAACAGCTAGCACATTAAAGTTCGTTATGCCACTTTTACCCTAAAGATGGAGGCAGTAAGTGTGTCACGATATCAGGGCTATGATGATAATACCAACTTGTACCTAAACGTTTAGCCTATTTTATATATTTGGAGTTGTATACAGGTTGAACAAACTTCGTGTGCGTGTTCCAGGTTCAAAAATAAGAAAACATATTCCTATGAACATGGGCTCGCAAATGTTTCATTTTCCAAATAATAGCCAAAAATAATTTTCAATGTTTGCCTTTATTGCCAAGTATAAGGACAGGGATGTTCCTTTATAACAGATGCTCAAAGGTTGTTCCTCCATTCTCCACACATGCACGAGCATGACGTACACCAGACTGACGAATTCGATCGTACACACCAGGATTTCCTCGAATCATATGGCACGCTTTCTGCACACGTTCCCATAGGTCGTCTTCATTGTTTATGGGTGTTGCATAAACTACGGACTTCAAGTGACCCCACAGATAAAAGTGCAATGGAGTCAGGTCCGGTGACCTCGGTGGCCATGCTGCCGGGCCACCGCGTTGAATCCATCGCTGAGGTTAGTGTTCATTGAGATGATCTCTGACGCGAAGAACTGTGAGAAGTGTGCTGGGACTCCGTCGTGCATTAACCACATTTGTCTTCTTGCATTCAGTGGTACATCTTCAAGCAGACGTGGCAAGTGTTTTCCTAAGAACCACCGATTTGAAGGTCCTCTTAGACGCGATGGAAGCATGTGTGGACCAATAAGCATTTCGCCAACAATTCCTGCCCAAACTTTAATTGAAAATCTTTGCTGGACGCTGGATCCACTTTGAAATAAAGTCAATTCATTGAAACTTGTTTTTGGCTGTTATTTCGAAAATGAAGCATTTGCGACCCCATGTTCATAGGAACATTTTTTTCTAATTTTTTTTCCTGAAACACGCACACAAAGTTTGTAAACATACTTCTGACTCACCCTGTATTTTCTTTTATCATGAAGGTTCTTTTGGAGAAAGATAGATTATAAAGGACAGTAAAACTGTACGTGTATGAAACGGGGTAATTTATAGCATGTCATGCAGTAAGGATCTGAAAGGAGACAGTCGGGATTTTCTTCAAGATAATTCACATGCCGAGACTGGAAGAAAGGAATACACAAACGTATCAGAACAGTCGATGTTAATCAAGATTTATTTAAACTGGGCAGTTCCCGAATACAAGTCTTCAGTAGGATTGTGAAAGTTTTCATTTGTTTCGTGGAATAAAGCTTAGTAAAGTGCTGGGCTTGATAAGGACCGAACGAAAAGCCACGGTAGATTTTCGCCATGTGCATCCATAACGTGCTCGTGTCGTTGCGGATAACACAGACGGTTCTTTGTAAAGCGATCCCCCACTATCTGAATTGAATTACCCTGACGTGTGCATCTTACGTTCAGAATTACATGCTTCAGTCAGTACGTCTTAAAACAGAAGGCTCCATTTGTGTACTGCAGCGACAGTTTATTAACACAGACGCCAATTCAAACGGTAGATAACTATTTCTGTGGAGCGTTTTATCAGTCTCAGCGGGTTTCGCATTTACAAGCGGGGGGGGGGGGTGTCCACTGCTTTGTTCAAGGATTTATATAAAGTTTTGTACACGTGTGCTAATTAACTGCTGCGCTGTAGTTTCCACAAGTAACCACTGAGTGAGATGAATCTAGTCCACACCCACATATATTTCCTCAACATATCTTCCATGTGTCCCCCCCCCCTATTTGACCGACTTTATATAATACGGCGAAGACTACAATATTTTTAACTTTTTCATTATGCAGTTCTTTCCAGTTTCCATTTACTTCTTTCCCAGAAGGTTGGTCCATTTTCCTCAATGCACTGTTACCAAAAATTCTCAGTGTTTCTCCCTCTATTCAAAAGGCACAAACACTGATCATTTCTGGTGTTTTACTTGTCATTCCACTTTGTCGTTATTTCAAAACAAGCCCATAGAACGAAAGAAATGTCCATAACAAACGGCGTTACCAAATTTCATTCTGGTACGTGTCCTTTTTTCATTAATATTCATCCATACCAGGCAGCGTGATTCGCCGATTTATTTATTCATGTTTTGCTTAAAATGACATAGACTTACGGGTACATTATTTAATCAGTTTCTGTTCAAGAAAATTATAAGTAGCGACATTCTTATGAAGGATCTTTGGAAACAAAGAAGTTTGCAACCCTATTGACGTATTAAAATTGCTATGATATTTGTACTCTGTGACTTGTTAACAAAATGGGAGGTGCCGTAGTTTTAATATGAAAATTAATCTTATAACCCCATATCAGGTCAAAGTATATTTTAAAATGAATCAATAACCGATTCCATAATTATTTTTATTTTTCCATACTAGTTTATGATCCATTCTGAGAGGCACCTCTCATTCATCACCGACTGTGACATCTATTTAAGCGTTTCATAATCTAATTCATTCACCCTGAATACAGTAACTGCAGAGTTTGTCTAAACAATGAAAAGACCTTCAACATTTGTCGCGGAATATCCCGAAAACGGAAGTCATACATCGCTGACAGGAAGTAATACAGAATTTAAAACATGTAGAGATGCTACAATAAGCATGCTTAAATTGGCAGTGCAGTTCGCAGAAAGCGGTGATTTTTTAATGCAGACACCTGCTGTTAGGGTACAGTAATTATGGAACTGAATTGTAAATTAATTATGTTACATTATTACCCTGCTGTTATTATGTGTATTTAATAAATTGAAAATAATATCTGAAATAAAACATTCAATTTCTTGCGATTATGCACGGTTCACAATCTGGAACAGGCACTTTGTCCAGTTCATCTTGAGTACCCCATGTGGTATATTAATAATGTCAGCGTCTTTGCTGTAAGAAATGATTTGACTGTCCCACGTATCGCGTAAGACCTGTTTTCGGTCCTTACACACAATTGCTGCCATTAATAATGTCTTCCAGGACGGCCGGCCGGCATCTTGTGAAAATTATATTGTAAACAATTACCAAAAATAAAACACTATCAGGCACTGGATCTGAATAACGTGATGGACTTATCTCAGTGATCAATTTGTTGATGAAATTATCTATTTTTTTAATTTTTGTTGGCAATAATGTTCTGGTACCACTCAATTTCCCATATTACCTATTTACTAACTTCATAGTTCAGTGGCCTTCTTGGGAAGGTCGAAGTCGCGGAGATACTCAAAAGGTTTCCTTGAATTATTGTATTCTAACCACTGGTGTAGTGGTTCGCACACACAACCACATTAGGCGGCAAGTATATATTTTCAAACAACTTTAAATTTAAAACTCTTTCATCATAGTTTAACATAAATTTACGCCAAACTATTTATTAAATGAAATTTACATTACAAAAGTAATTCATGATTCAAGCGAATACAATAAAATGTTAATGTTCAGGAAAGCAGACATTGTTATAGCAGGTTTTAGCTATCGGTACTTCCTGTTGTGTTAATAATATTATAATTCAGTCACTAACCCCATGCTGAGTATACTTTTGAAACTAGGAATTATAAATTCTAAATCATACCAGAAAGATCACATATCACACATAACTGATATGTGAATTAATTTACGAACATCTAATAAGAATAACCGATTTTGCTATGTAATAAAGAACGTAAATAAATTAAACTAGTAAGAACTAAAAGCACCAGAAGTCGAAGTTCTGATTCTGAGTCATCCCAAAAGTTTTAATGCAGACATGTGGCTATAATCAATAACAATATTTTCTTAGTTTCGTCAATATTTCTCGGTTTTAGACATAACAGGACAAGTACGACATTGGTGACACGTAATATTCATAATGCTTTCTCAGAATCGTAGTCGTTCCTAAGAATCACTGACTCGAGATTTTTCTTCCACGGTAGTGCCAGACCGCTTTTTTCACAATCCTCACCAGTTCAGTTTTCTTAACACACCTCTGAAATTAGGCTGTGCAAAACAACATTTGTAACTGATACATTATTTGAGCCCAACTACCCAGACCGAGCCTTCATTGTTTTTTTACGCAGCTTCTCCAGTAAAATACTCGGATAGTACCGTAAAACATGCCACGACCAATTCCTTTTACATTCTCCCCAATTTATATTCACAATCATCCCATCATTTAAATCTACAATATAACATAACTGTGAAGAATGTCGTTAAATAAAGCAGCCGTCAGTCTAGGTGAATGTGGGCTATTATCTTCAAATAATCAACTGCAGGTACTTTCTTCGCTATTTGAAATGTCGTCTGCGTAAGAAAATTTCAACTAACAATCCTCAGATTACCTACGAACGAGCCACGTGCCTCAGTCGTAGTTCAGAAGAGAATGTAAACTTCTGAGAATTTGAAGCGGAAAGAATCTTTCCTTGATTATGGAGCCACAGAAGGTACAATAACGTTATCACTGTCGTAATCATCCCATATGGTACGTCGTGCTACAAATTGCGCACCACAAACATGGAGAAGAGTGTGCCTGGCTATGATAATGGTTTCCGCCGATTCTGGCACGAGACGCGCTGATAGCGGGAGGAAGTTCAGGGGGCTGACAGAAGTGATTACACAAATTATGAAACAGTCATTAGCTCCCCAATTGTTTGTTTTAATTTTATCATTCAGAAATCTGAATTATTTAATGGGCCGGGTGAATGAATTTCTGCCTGGATACATTCAACTTCTGGTGGCTGAGTATGTCTTCTGGCGGTTGCACCGTGCATTTGGTTCAAGTTTACAGACGTTTCAGAAGAGCTTGCTGCTTCTGTCATTTGAACGATTCTCCTACATTCGTACATGTGGATTGTCGGTAAACATCTACCACGCTAAACGGCGCAACAACCTGGGAAGACAGATTCTGAATTTCTACCTCTTCAAATTCATTATCAGAGTTCCATGAAGAAGCAACCAAAGTTACAGTATTAGATAGTTTATATTTATATTACGTACTTTAATATTAGTAGATTCACTACACCAGATCCGAGTTTGGAAAGAATGAGAATAGAATTTAGGGTGATTTTTAGACGCGAAACACCTTTAAGGCTCACTACTCCCTTTCGCCTATCTTCATGCATGTAGTGATAATGCTCTCAATAAATTGATTTCAATTAAATTTTAAGGTGTGAATTATTACTGAACTAATTTTTTTCGACAGATCTAAATCATTACAACTGATCTGTCTCTTACAGTTGATCTCTGTTCTTAAGTCGATTATTCGTTTTGGATTAAAAGTTGTGATCTGATATTTATTTTATATACAATAACTACATATTTAATACACGTGTTTACGCGTGATTCTGATACTGTGGGCCAATTTTAAGTCATTTATAATCTTTTTAAAAAGGGTTTAATGAATTTTCAGTCAGTTTGTATATGCGGGCTTCGTTCATATAATTAATGATTTCAGTAACACCTTGTTTATCGTTATCTGTTTACTTCATTCATTTGAAAACCAGTTATTCCCCATTCTTTGTGCAGGACCTGTGAAATAATTGGCCATTGTGTGTTGATCAAATGTTGAACAATATAAATACAAGACAGGCCCGAATGGAAATTAAGAAATATATACATTCAAAGTTGATAGTAGTTTCACATTCTAAGTAGGATTTGAGGTTTTCACAGCGGTGAGTCCAAAGATGGCTGTCTTCTGGTTTGTAGTGCTGTGTAGACTGGTGGAAGTTTACCGATCACACTGATCATGGAGGCAGCAAAAACTTCTGAAACGACGGTAAGCTTCTACCAGACAACACGGCGCTACAACCCAGACGATAGCCATCTTCGGTCTCACATTATGCTTACATGTAGATGTCGATGTTGAGTGTAACTAGGTTATATTGTCGCTGTAGATTGTGTGCAAGCATTTCTTAATGTAAGTAAATCCTAAAAAAACCCGTGTAGATATGAAATAATTCTTAGTAAAATTTACTAAATACTAACATATATCAGATTCTTTCGTCGAACTGGACAAAAGATTAGGATATCGCCGAGGCTGAATGTGACTTTCCTTCGTCCTTTCAAGCAAATGTTGGAAACATTCTTAGCCAAACATTTACCATGACGGGCTGCTATTCAAACGAAATTCAAACATACATAAATAGTCTTCCATAAACCTCTCGGTATACAGTTAGACACAAAGCTACAGTTAGAAAGAAGCAAAAATTTCAGATGATCGAACGACCTGATAAAATGTTGCAATACTTTTGTTATGACTACAATTTGACATTGCTTAAGATTTCAAGCAGGAAACAGTGTAATATTTTTACATACATTTGGAATCATGTAAAATTCCCTCATTACGTTTTTTCTCTTGTTGACCAAACTAAGCAGTCAGAAATTAGGCATTTTGCGCGAGCTATTTACTGTAGAGGCTCGATAACAACTAAATCCTTGACTCTTTAAATATTTTTATCGATACATCAATTGTCTTCCACCCTACTTTTCGATACATATTGTATCTGGCACAGAAACCATATTCTGGAGTTCGAATATTTTATTCTTTTTCTCAATTACCTGTTCGCTTTATTCGATGCTTTATAACCCATACAGTCGAAGCAGCGCGATTAATTAACCCAAGAATCATTTAGTCGGCCATAAATGCATAGATTAATTATGCGGAATTGAAGTGCATAATAATTTATGGTATGCGATTGCTTGAGGGAGGCTTCAGGGAGAAAATTTATATCCCCTATCCCAATTGTATCTCCTATTTTGATGTCCATTCAGAGACAATGAGATTTTAGTACATGCGAAATTTGGTGGAAAACAACCCTACGTAACGCAACACAGAATATTGGCAGTACAAGTAAAACTGATCTCAGAGAAAAAAAACAACAGATTTTAAAAATAGAATGGGAATTGAGAAATGTCTGTATTCTGTTTCACCGGATATGACGCATATTTAACTGATTTCTGCTTACTTGCACGAGGTGGAGAAGAAAAGAAGAAGAAGAGACAGCGTGATATCTGTGGCCTGTGCCCCTTTCCAAGACGTGGAACAGCCGTCACAGGAAACCTGAAGGTCATAACAAAAAGAAAGCCTATGGAGCTGTTATACTTGCATATTCCACAGTCTCTCGGCTTGTAATAAGCCTGCAGGGAATCTACGTGGATCATGCTATGCCCGAAAGTAGCATTTATGTAATGGTGATTTGTACGGCCTGTCTTAATTCCCATCCTGCCAAACGAAATCCAACCGTTAGCGACCTGTATGCTGTGGGAACTCTCGCGTGGAATTATGGGTCTTTATCTACTAGCTCACTTATGTGATAACCACCACGTATAAGACCTTCGTCCTAACCAAACGCCAGACCGCACTTGGCACCACAAAGTATCACGCCAGGAATGTAAAGTAGTTTAAAATACTTGTCAGAAACAAAACTTGGGTTAGCCTCGAGGAACTGTCAAAATAAGCCAGAACACTGTTTTAGAGTGGCGTATGGTGTTGATTTTAAGATTATATTCTTTTTTAATACAGTTTCACACTTATATTAAGTTTACGGCAACAGAGTAAGGTTACTTATCAGTGAGAAACTGAAGATTAATTGCTTGGAGAATATTATTTTAAACTATTTTTGTTTCTCATCAAAAACTGATATCTGTAGTCCGTGAAAACAGAACTGAGTTTTCGTAAAGTCTAAACTTTACGCTGATACGCCGAGAAAAATTATGGAAACGCGCAATTTTCTTTCAAATAAGTATTTTGATAAAAAGAGTAACGAAATTATTAAAAAGTTATGTTCTACGAGAATGAAATTTATATTAGTGTACAACGGAACTGCGCACTTTTTTAAATACATAATTTTCTTTGCAATAATCTCAAAGTTGCATCACATACTGAAGGGAGGTTTGACTCCTCGTCTTAATTTGTTTTAGATTCTTGGACTCTCTCGCGTGTGAGTTGCTTCCACACATCCGATCTTGATGAGTTGCAGCCAACTGTTTTATCTTCAGACGTTTACAAGAGATCGTTGTGTTTGTCCCAGCGTCATTTCTGAAAATATTTCCTGAAGTGAAAATGCCGAAAGTAAGAGTCAGGAGAAGCAGAGAATTTCAAGGGTGATGAAAGGAAAGGTTAGGCGGAATTGACAGAAATGAAAAAAAAGTCGTGCGATGTTTTTAAAATGCTGTTCGTTTGTCAAGGGGAACGATACGAAAGTATTCAGCTGAAACACAGTGGAGTGCAGATAAAATGAAGGGAAAACTTCCAACAGCAAGTACAAACTAATTCACAATCTTGTAATTATTTTTCTGTTTTTCTCCAAGAAAACGTAGACATCACATGTAGGATTTGAGGTTTTCACGACGGTGAGTACAAAGATAGCTGTCTTCTGGGTAGTAACACCGATGAGTGCCTTGTCGCTCTGATGATGGAGTCAGCAAGGACCTCTGAAACGTCGGTAAACTTCTACCAGATTACACGGCGCTACAGCCCAGAAGACAGCCATCTTCATAGACATCACATGTTCAATTCGTTTAGCTCGTTTCGTGAAAGATACGTTTTCAATTCCGTGAATAACTTTTCAAATTGACTGCTTTAATTGGAGCATTAACTTTGTATTTGTAGATACTATTGCTATGGAATGCTTTTTAAAATTCTCAAATAGATATTCCTAAAACACTTTCTGTTTTCGCTGACGACGCTCATAAGTATGATTAGCAAAGAAGCAGGGTTTGTAACATACACAAGACGTAGCTGTCACACTGCATTGCTAATCAAAGACCACCACGTGCTAAACATCAGCTAGCTACTTGGAAGATATAATGAAACTTGTCTTTAAAGTGGTTAATGTGATTGTTTCATGTGCCTTAAATAAAACTACAGCATAAACTCGGTTTAAAATATGTTGATTTTGTGTACAATAGTACACTCCACTACGAGATTGAAAATGGCTGTCATGGGTGGATGCTTCACAAATATTAATTTATCCAGTGTCTGAAATAAATAAAATTGTATTTGGAGGGAGGAAACAGCGCTTTCCTCAGGCAGATGATACAAAGGCTTGAACAGTCGCGCATTACTGCAATTTTATCGGTGATCATGTATTTGAAAGATCTCAAAATACTGAGGAACAAGGGATGCAAGTTATGAAATTTACTTCGGGTATCTTTGAGCATACAGTGAAGTTTTATGAATTTATTCTGATTAAATACAACTGAAAAAATTGATGCTACAAGTTGGAATACATTGGTTTAACTTGCTTTAAAGGAATTACTTGAATTTCAGTTTATCTCAAATTGGAGTGAAACGTTTCTTGAACTTAGTAATATACTAAAGAAATAAAACGTAAGTTTAGAAGATCCCGCATCTACAGAAAGTCACAGAGAATGGGGTGAGAGAAGCTTTTAACACTTGGCCATCAACAGTTTTGTACCATGAAAAGAATGCAGTTGTGTTATTATTAATTTAGTCGTTTACATACAGTTGTGAAAGATCATATCCTGCGATAAAATAATGTTGCCTTATGACATTAAAGAGGAACGAATAAGGAACGATATAATAACATTAGCAGCTGAGATTCAGCATCAAACTTATCACCATCTTTGCATGTAACGATGTACTTGAAATACATTACCATGTCATGAAGTTAAATTATTTAAAGCTTAATAAACGTTGTAGGAATGCGTACTGCGGTAGGTAGTTGTCCCCTTAAGATTTAGCACGCTGCCTTAAGAAGTTCCGCCAACTTTGCTGTAACGGAATTAGGCAGTCACATTTATTAGTGACAACTTCTGGAATTCGATGCTGTCTGCAGTGCGTCCACTGATTAAGTTGAACGCAACTGTCATTTCCTAGCTTCCGGCAGGACGATAAGTCTCACATTTTGTCCGTTGTTCACCCATTAGTTAGGTTATGTCATGGTCAAAAGATAACTTTCCAACTTCTCTACCGGCAATTGGACAGCGCCTTCTTGTCCTTAGCTAGTCTCTTTACTGACTGATAATTCAATGATGTCTTTTATAACAATTATTAAATAATACAGAGTTGCATTTGCGGAACTTATAATACTTTATCTCCCCAAAGTATTATGATCAATGAAAACTGGGAACTTGTATAAAGTAATACTTGGGTGAAACACTCCTCCCTACATTTCATTTGCAGTTAACTTCTGCTGACTGTCAATCATCTAAATACCAAAAATAACTTGGGGTACGCGAAACACTGAGTTTCGTTTCTGTGTAAGCTGTCGACAGTTTTAAGGTAGAAGATACTAGGGACTTCCCCCTTTAGGTACGAGTGTCTGTCGCTCCTTGTGGTTTGCGTTTGGCGTATGTCGTCACCGATGCGTGAGAGGTGCTTCTTTCATCTGCGTGAGGGTGTCTACAGCCAAAACCAAACTGTCTACTGCAGTACCGGTCTGGGGTTGGGCTAAACCATTTCATCGGCTAGACGACATTGTGAACATCCCCTTAAACGTTAGAAGTAAATCCGATGATTTCCTACGATAACTGTACAACAAATTACAGACGTAACATGCCACGAGTATTATTAAGCCTATGTGACCTAGAGGTATTCTGTCTAGTGTCTTCTACCTGAAGCTTGAATTAGAATGAATTTGAGTCTAATGTGTAGTAAATCGTGTTTCTGTAATATGGGAAGTTGGCGTAGTGAAACATGAACATATACAATGTAGTAATGGCATTAGGAGGGGAATAAATTTTATAAATGTTTCTTGTTCAGTTTTGAAAGTGTTATCATCCCGGTGAGATTTGACATTCACACGGAATCGAGTATTAAAGTGTCTGTCTGGTTGATATCTACCGTCTGTCTATACACACGGTGCTGCATTCTTCAAGACAGTTATCTTCATTTTATCATCATCCCAGCCAAACCTCAAAATCGCCGTAGATCCGAATATATAAAACATAAAATTTCCCAGGTCATTTATATGGGTATACTTTCTTACGTTGAGGGAAAATTATAAAGATACAAGAGTCTGAAAAGACATTGACAAGGGAAATATTTGGACCTAAGATAAATTAACTAAATACGTAATTTAGGATATTATACAATTAGTGTCTTATATACTTATACAGATCCAGTCTGAATAAAAATTGAAGTAGCTCGACAGTTTTTGGTAAAATTCTTAATCAAAATAGTTTCTTCCGTTCTCAAATTGTTTCATTCGTACCCGACAGACATGTCAATAGGCGGTCCTCAGGGATGGTGAAGTTCCTACAGTACTTTCACA
>NW_019059851.1:287899-327954 GCF_000696155.1 Zootermopsis nevadensis | reverse complement strand
AGCCAGGGACTCTTCATTTTGTATTAATGTGTTTAAAATGATTCTCAGTGAACATCAATTATTTCCTCAAACAATGTAAACCGTTTTATTTTTGCGATGTTGAACAGTTGTGATTTCTTTGCTGAATTCCTAAATATATTGTTACGAGTGTCGGCTTCAAAAGGTTAATAAATCAATATGGCAAGCAATTCCCGCAGTTTCTCACCGACGCCTTGCGGTAATAGAATACCAGTCAAATAAACAACACGAAATCTTTACCCAGGTCAAGATCACTCCGTTGTGTCGGGAGTATGAATTACACGCCGATAATGGGGCTGGGAATGGAAGACTCCTGCGTCCGTCAGCCAATTGGGATACAAGACCGGCCACAGGAAGCTGCTATTTAGCAAACATGAGAAGTTATACTCGGTGGAGAGGCGAGAGGAGCGAGTCTTACAGAGGTCAGCTGACGATTCGGCATATAGTGACCTCAGTGACGTCATTAAACTACTTGCCATCTCCGTGAGAAGAGAACATGTCTCTAGTCCAGATTACGAGAGCAAGAGGGCTTCTTGTTTAGTCCAGTTATCCGACTTGCAACTAGCGACCCAGTTGGTGTTGTTGAGATAGCAATTAGGGTCATTTCTGAAAGAAGCAGAATTGGACATTTCGGGGAGGAAGTGTTGAAAGCAGTACAAAATTTAACTCGTTCTCTTTCCAGATATTACTGAGGTGTTAAAGAGATGATTTGGGGCAGAGAGTGTAAGACGTATGGATAATAAAGAACTGGCGTATAAAGAAGATTGGATTTGCGTGGCTCAAAATAAAAGTCTAGTGTCAGTCTTCTGAAACCTATTATGAACTCTCTGGTTCTATAAAGGTAATTTATTGACTAGGTGAGCTACCACTAGCTTATCGATAAGAATTGTGATCAATGAAGCTACAAACCAATAGGAGAACACAAGGCATGCTTGAATTTTTGATGGAATTACTAACAGGCTATTCATATTGCGCTCTTTATAAAATAAGTCTCGGAACATTCATGTCATTATTCTCTGTAAAATGTGAACGTGAAATTTTATATGGAAATGGATCTATATATAAGCATAGTTCTCGTTACACGTTATATAAATTATCTTTGCATTAGAAAAGACAATCATGTTTAACGCAAATTTTCTTTCTTCAAATTTAACGTAGCTAAAATCTGTATTGTTAGAAATTGTACACTGAACTGTATCAGTTGGAATATCGAGTCAGGCTCGTGCAGAGGATGGCGGCCGTTCTGTCCAACATCGAATTATACTAGTAACCACTTAAAGTAACTTGCATTCGGTATATTAACTTGTTTTAACTGATGGCACGTGAATCTTAGTTCTTTAACTTCAATTACTACCTCGATTATATATCGATACACAACTTCTTTATCACAAAAATAGTTTACTATTTACCGCCAAATATTCACCCATAGTTCTTTTTACGCCCGCCCAAAACCATGTTTGATTGTGCAGCCTTGCACTAACTCAGCTGATAACAGAGCCGCTTTTTAAACAGCAATCAAGCTACCTGGCCGTTCCGTGCATTGACCAGGCCGTGCCGAGTGCACCGATCTACCACACTGAACTCAGCTAGCAGGTAGTCTTGATCCCTACACCACATTCAATTTATATTAAAAGGGTCGGATCATCTTTCCTGCACTCCTCCCTTCCACAAACTGATCCTTTCGTATATAATTCTACTCGACGTTGTAACGTTTGTAAGAAAACCGATGAGCCGACGGAATAGCGTGCGAAGTTCGTGCTGAAGACTTCACGCAGAAGCAGCGTTCGTGCCTTTGACAGACAGGTTTCAGCATCATGCATCATCGAAGTCTTGTTTCAGCCGTTATTTTGAATAGCCCACTGCTTCCTTTTTAGAATAGCAAATTCTACTTTTGTTGTCTAGAAATATTGCGTGTTACAGTGGATGACTGCGAATTAATTGCAGTAGGCTATATTATCTAGCAAGACGTCCAGAGAAATACGTTTTTATCATGTTACGGGCAGTTTCTCTTGACTGAATGTGATAGCCCACAGTTGTATATGTGGCTTTTATCCAGATTTGTACTAATCTCAGTGAATTCATGTCACCTTCTATCCATGTGCCCGGGATATTAAATTTTCTTTAAAGAGAAAATAAGATTTCCTAAGCAGTTTGTTATTGCCTGGAATACAGATGACTGTCGTTATGCGCGCGTTCGCGTTATCTGTCATGAGGAACATCAGTATCCTATCCGTGGACACGGAAGAAGCCCTAAGGTGTACTATTCTCTCTCAGGTCCGAATAACATACTAATTACTTTGTTGTTAGACACCTTAAAGCTACTTCTTGCAGTCTTGGCTGATGGTATCATCAATTGTCACATCAACTACAAGCATATCAGTACAGCTTACGTGCAGATATAAGACAATTTGAAGACAAATTTCTGTCGATTTCCATATTTCAGTAAATAGTCCTTGAAGGAAAAAAAATACCTGTTTATTGCCCTGTTCACTCCAGCTTGCTAAAATAACTTTCAGATTGTTTTCATAAAAATCCAAAGGACTTATATTTGAATGATACGGTTCGTATAACCTTGTAACTTAATTATCGGGATCCAAAAATCAAATAAATAGAAGGTCGCGACAGAATAAATGTTGGTATTAAGAGAATTTTTATAATATCAGAAAGAAATATCACATCACAATCAACTTTGAAAGAAAAATTGTAGCGATGTATGAGTACTGAGGAAAAGCTAGATGAAAAGGGTGTAAGCAGCACTTATGATAATTTAAAAATATGCATACAAACAAAACTGTTTACACTATAAATGACACTAGTGCCAAACGCGTTTCGACCTCAAGAGGTCATTATGAGTGGCAAAAAAGGGGGAATTAATTCATATAATATGATCAAAAGAATATGTTTTTAAACAGATCATAAAGATGAGTTCTTTTCTTATGAGAATTGTCAATTGGCTTTAAGATGAAATTAGAAATGTAAAATGGTAAAACTAATCTAAAGATATTTGTGGGCATATTACCAGGGAGTTTCGTCCAACTGTAACTAACAGACTTAAGAAATATCAACGTCACTTCATTATTACGACGTTTAAAAATCATCAGCAGAAATGAAAGGAACAACATACTTAAAATTTCTAAAATTCTGTCATATTTCTCAGTCTTTATATAAGCAATAAAACCAGCCATTTATTCAGCTTTGTTAAGGAACCAATTTAAATCGGCTACGGATGACAGTGCAAAACAAATGTTACACCTGCTAACGCAGTTGGATCTTCTTACACACGAGTTTATAACCTTCGTATTTGGAGTTAAACGTTGGTTAAATGTTAGTGATCCAGCATGACCCTGATTATTAACACGAGGGTGCTACACGCAGCTGGTCTGTACTGTGGTCAGTTTTGCCACTTTGAACTTTCCAAGTGATGTGACGCATTACTCATCTTACGGCAAGCAGCAAATAGTAACCATTATCATTACCGAGAGTCGTGTCCTATTCATTGCTATCGCAGTAACAACTCGCCCGCCACGAAGCGATGCTTTCAAAATACAAATACCGTTAAGTTTACAGCTACTATTTATGAGCTAGATTATAGAACATTTCAGAACATCTACTGTTTAAAAAACATTTGAGCAGCAGTCATTAATCTGAAAGTCAACTGTGAGAATGTTTCTTTCTTGATATTTCGAGTTTTCACGATGGCGATTATGAATGAAGATGGCTCTCTTCTGAATTGTTACTCCTTGTAGTCTGGTAGGAGTTTACCGATGTTTCAGAGGTACTTACTCCTCCCCCCCCCCCATCATCAGGGTGATTAGTGTTCTCAGTGATGATGGAATAGATACTTATGAAACGTCGATCAACTTCTACCATACTACATGGCGCTGCAACCCAGAATGGGAGCAATGGCGTTCAGCTCATTTCGAACGTTCAATCTCAACACAAAACCTGAATCATGATTTCTGTCCTACTTTCTACGGAACATAAGTGTCGTCCTCGCTAAAGCATACTTTTGTCTGTCTGCTCTAATATCTTGTTAACTAATGGACGTCAGTGTTATTAAACCGCATATAAATTTCATATCCTTGGAATCCATTACAATAATTATGCTTCCGAAGTACTCACCAAACGTAAGTTTTAAAAAATTAACTAAAAACAACTAATTTTGTCTGTTTCTTGTGGGTGTGAAAGAATTTCAATAATGATAATTAAGATAAGATGATCCAAATTACATGTGACTGGACTTAACTAAGGTTTAATTTATAAGGTTTCTTGGTCTTCCTACATTTCAGATTTCGAATTCTGGAACATTACCGTATAATAGGTTAAAACACTTTCTTATCCATTCATATTAAATTCCAAAGTAAAATCATTCTAACATCCTCGAAGTCGTAACATAAACAACAATTAACAAACGATCTTATTTTTCGTGGTTTTTCACAGATCATTTTTCTTCAATCACAGGCGTGTCCTGGCTTTAATATTTTATAGAGAAAAAATTCAGGAAAGAGTTTTACAATGTTTTCGCCATTTTGTCCACTACTTTGTCAGTTAAGTCATCTCCCGTTGAAAACATATGCAGATCATCAGTATCAACTTTCTTCATCCTTCGTAGATTTTAGAGAATGCTGTTGTGTCTCGAAAGGCAATGTTTAAAAACTACGGCAGTGCACTGTATCCCCCCTCCTCCTCCTCTATGTCTTCTGTATTTTTCGCGCTTTCCGAGACTCCTCCGCTTTCTGAAGCATCGAGGGAAATTGCAACTAACTTCGGGGTAGATGGATGATGGCATGACATTGATTGAGCACGGGGCATGTTACCATTCATTGAGAGCCGCTTGTCCATGATTGACTGATGACTGGTCTTATTGTGTAACTACATATTATAATGGGCTCCGCTACATGTTCCGTCATATTCTTTGTGAGCATCATCATCAATAGACGTGCTTAGTCACGCATGGGACGACTTATAAGAGCCCGTCTCTTGACGTTTTGACGCGCTGAACAATGGGCCATTTGATGGAGGTCGCTCTACTCCTATTCCACTGGCCACCTGTCAGCGAAGAAGTTTTCGATGTTCCTAAAAAAAATTACCCGGGAGATCCTGGCCAGTAATTACCTGCTAATTGTTATCAAGGGAGGGGGTCATAGCGCGCTCCTAACACATGTACTTAAGCCTCGAGCCGCCGAAACCTGATCCAATTCATGTCTAGGGCCTTAATAAAAGGAAATCTTCGTCCACAGTGCTGCTGGCACTGTGTGTACAACTCTTTGATTCCTTGTAGTGAGCGTGTAAGCTACCCAATATACCGCTTATTAATCGGACCATAGGAGTATTTACATTCAAAATAAATTCAAATACCACCCCTCTCTTCCTGTTTTCTAACGTCGAAGGCAAGTGGTTACCACTTCTGCTTCATTTTCGGATGGTTCCCGATTCAAATCTCGGCCCAGATACCAACTATCATGACTGACGCCTTTTATGGGTTTCCTCCGACCCTCCAGATAATGCCTGGCCACGACCGCTTCCTTACATATCCGTTCCAGTTCTTTAATTACATTATTCGGCGCAGAACGCTACACAATAACCTGAGCTATTGATAGCGTCATTAAATAAACCACAAATACACACAAATTTTATGGTTAGGAGCCGGATTTTAATATCGTCCCGCAGACAAATTGTCGTGGTTATTCTCGTCTTCAGTCCATCAAAAAATCATTGTTATTCATTACTACGAGGGGGATTAAAAACTTAGGGCAACATGAGAATATTTTTGTTGTTTGATTGGCAGTATTGCTAAGGTGTGATCATACTGAAGCTCAAGGTCAGGACGTGCTACGAGTGTGGTTCAGATATAATCCATTTGTGCCGAAAGTGTTTGGCGTAAAGATGGTTGCCGCACCAGAGGCTTGCAACATTAATGTCGGTCTTACAGCAGTTTCCGCAAGTTACCCTGCAGTTTCCAAGAATCATTGCTTGAGCAAGTTCCATGTTTTATTCTTTTGTGTGTGTGGATGGGCGTCCTTACCTGTCTGTATCAACAACATTTTGATCCACTCATTGTGGCTCACAGTTTTGCCCATTCTTGGCAGACAATTATCGGTGGATCTCCGCCCTTTTCATTTCTTTAGACATCAAAACACTACTGGATGCTGCTTTTCTTGTTTTAAGACTCTGGTGGAACAGCCATCTTTACACCATTCTCACTCAGCACAAACAGACTACAGTTGAACCGCACTCGCAGCATGTCACCGTCAGGCCTATAACTACAGCAGTAAAGGGCCTCAACAGTGTTGCCAATCAAAGAATGAAAAATATCCCAATATTTACCTTACTTTGTAAATCTCTTTCGTGTTACCAATGCAAGTGACGAAGCGTCATATGCAAAATAAACAAGTCCATAATGTTTATTGGAGACTTTGTATTGCTACTGGTATTACCTCGAAGAATGTCTCCCTGTACGTGTACACACACATGTAGTATATTCAGGTGACTCAAAACCGGTGGAAGGAACCGGATTACAAGGGCTGTTCAAAGTGATAACATCATGTTCCTCACATGAATGTTCATAGCCAATCGTGCTACGAAACACTGGTTGTAGTATGTCGGTCATTAGGTGACTACTCCTATATCGAGCTGTCATGAAGTAAAGGGAAACGTTCCATCAATTGATAGCGTCCCTTCGTGACCATACTGCATCTTCGTTTACATAGAATGTGTTCAGAGATAGATTGTCGTCGAAACTAACTTGATCCTGCAGAAAATCTATCATTTGACATGCATGAGTATTAAAGTGTTCAAGAAATGCCCTGCAGTTACAAAACCAATAGGTTCTTCACCTCACCACAAATGTCCATCATAAGACCCCCCACTTTCCACACCACCAAGTAAGCAGTTTCTTTAATTGGGTTCTTCAATTCATATTTTTATGCCTGTTATTTCCCCAAAAATACTAATGTCCGAACCATCTCAACATTATTTAGGCGCTCTAACGTCTAAATATAAAACTCCTTACCACGCAGTTGTCTCAATTCTCCTATTAATTCCTACCTCTTGAAGTCAGATTATACCATCGAAAATTATTTTGTTTCGTTTACATTTGTAAAAATAATTTCATAACAAAAAAAGTTCGTCATTATTAACGCTGATAAATATTAAAATTCCATATATACAGATTTTTTTTGTAAGATACTTTCAGTTACCTCAAAAATAATGGTCTTAAGTTCAGGCGTTAAGAAATAATAAGGACGATTTTTTAAAAAGTAAGTCTTGAAAAACACTTCGAAATTTGTAAGTCATTGCATCTCCCCACAATACATTAAAATAATATAAAGTTGTCAGAGGCAAAGCTTATTCTTGACAATTTTCATATCTGCTTCTACATACACTAAGGAATATTCGGGGGGGGGGGGGGGGGGGAGAGAGAGAGAAAATATCCTGATCCACAGCGGTTTGCTGCTAATTCAAGTTGAATAAGCAATGTCTTAATCAAACTTTACTCAATTGTAAAGCGGGTATAAAGGAAATATTTAGAATAAAGCCAATATATAAACTTCCTTTCCGTATAGACGTATTTACGTCAAATTCTCCGGAACCGTGTTTCCACTGACAACTTTTTTGTGTGTTGATTTCCACCTTACTTTATCAATTATGTTACAACACTTTTTACGCCGTGTAGTCTAGTCAAATCATCTCTGAATCTTCTGTAGACTTCTACCAAACTACACGTCGCAAGAAAGTTGCCGCCTTGAGAATCTGATATCTCACAGTATCTTATTTGGTTTCCTACGATGACGCAAGGCGCAGAGTTTCGTAAAAAAAACTTTAGTCTGACTTTTTTAAAAGTTACTTATAACCTTCAGTTTTGTGTCGAGGTTTTCCAACTTCTTCTGTGCATAGTTCTCACATAATTCTTCGTAACACAGTGCAGGAAGATTATTCAAGGCTTACAACAACTGCATTCAAGTTAAAATAATTGCAGAGTGGTGCTTCCATTTTCAATGAAATTGATTTCGTGTAGGAATGTTATGTATCAATGAAAATTCTACTTTTCTCTTAACTGGCTCGTTGTCTTCGTATAAGAGACAATAAGCGTGAGAGGAAAGTTGAAGTGAGCAACGGAAGAAACCCAACAAGAATTAGCAAGGCGCGGCATCAGCCGGTTATGTTTCCTGCGCGGTGCGGACAAAGTTGCTGTCTAGCTCAAGGATGTCCACTCCGTTGTGCTTGTTCCGTGAAAACTCCCTAAAGCTGCAAAAAATTCCGCAGTATATCTCTGGCTATTGCTCGCCATCACGGCGTCTTCACTTTCATACTGCGCTCACCAGTAGGACGACCGGGCGAGGCCTGGGAACCTTCTAATAAGATGGTGCCTCTGCCGAAATAAAGTGTCTCTCTATGACGTTCTCTTTGCACTTTCTCTTCTAAAATCGTTTTTAACACTCTCTGTCTTGCCCCAGTGCAGTGCCCTCCTCGAACTCTTTAGAACTTGATGACGATGATGATGATAATAATATTAATCATAGTAACAACAACAACAACAACAACAACAACAACAAACTGCTACTGGAGCGTAAAAAGTCCATTGACATGCTGTTCACTCCAAGCACTGCTTTATTTAGATTAACTCATGTTTTTATCCGTCTATATACATGTCTGTTTTACCAAAACATTATTTTGAAAATTGTGTAAAATTATATTCGTAATAAAGAAATAATCAGTTAGGAACATCATTCATCTTCGGGGTTTAACTAACGTCTTATGATCTGCTTAAAGTGGTTAGTATTTAGCCTGTATCCAGAAAATTCCACAGCCGGCTTTGTCGTTTGACGATTTTCGTGATTTCTCTGTATTTCAGTAAGTCTTGAGATGGATTCCATATTCCACGTTGTTTGCTTCACATGAAGCCCTGCCAAAATTAAGTTCTAAAAGTTAACCCCCAGCAGTACGAGTTGCAATGTTAAAATTATATTTCTCTTTCCTATTATTAAACTTAACAACAAACACGAGTGAACATTGTTTGAGAGCATTCAAACAAATGGATCCCCCCCTCCGTTCCAATAAAGAGTGTCTGTCTCCTTATCGTCACTTTTCTACTACTCCCCCCCCCTCTCTAATGGTAGGCGTTAATGAGATGTGGTTTATTTTATATCTCGTTTAGGGTGTTATGTTGCCTATAAAGCTTAAATATAATATGATGACAAATGACTGAATGAAATAATTTTTTTCCAGACTATCAGCCATGAAATTAATTTTCGACATCTCGAAGAATACCCTGCTTCAATCGTCAGGGTTTGTGTCAGTGAAAATGGATGCAGAGACTATCTCAGAAACTTTTGAAATTTAATTCCATGTCCACATGCCTGATCGAAAGACTTTATTGCTTTCAGTCCACTTGAAGACTTAAACCACAGGAATTTGAATCGAGTTGACATCGAAGCGGTCTTAGCCTATTTAAAAGATTTTGAACTCTTAAAATCAGTGTTTCTGAGCGGCTGGAAACAGCTGTCCGCTTCTGACTTTCTTCTGATAGGCACTTGGTTCGAATCCCGGTCACGAATTGAATATCTTGGCCGATAGAACCTTTAACAAATCACGACCGATTCATTATTCGTCGTTCACATTCATCCTATCATATTTCAGTCTATGCTAAACAACGTCATCACTTGATATAGCATCGGTAAACACGAATATACCAAGCTTAGATAACAGAGCGGTAGGCCAAGTCGTCAGATTTCCCGCCTTAACATACACACGAATGGAAGTCAGTAATGACCTTGTTTGTTTGTTTGCCTACCATGATGAATTAGGAAGAATATGGAATGAGGCGGTCAATGTCAGGCACTATCCCAATATTTGATTGAAAGAACTGAGGAAAACTATGTCAGTCGGGATAGAAGGCCTCCGTGCAGAAGTGCCAACCGTTCAACCGCCACTTTTCCGAGTAAAATCGATGATCAGAATCGATAAGGCTATCCACTTTCATGGCTGCAGCGGTCGAATGAGTCCCTGTGTTCCCCGACAGTGAACGGACACGTATGTCAAGACAATGCGAGACAAATTGAAACATGTTTCCCGTGCTTTTGTTGTGGACACCCCCGATCCATCTCAGCAGCTCAGCACAAGGAGAGCGAGTTACTGCCGTCTTCAATCCACACCGTGCCTAGCATAGCTGACATGGAGCATGGATGACTTGTCAGCTCATTTTTATGAATGAAACATGGCTCACACCGACTGCAGTCTTACAACTCCATGTCAAGGAAACGATGGCGGAATTTCTTCTCCGTATTCTTCTCCACCCACGTTTCAGGTGCGCCCACGTTTTAACTCCTTTAGGTACCAAGATGTAAATATCTTGTAACGCGTTTCACACACGACGCACTCGAGACGAATGAGAAATGCTTGCAATATTTTAGTCAGAATACGTGAAGGGAAGACGCCATGTGATAAAACTGGATTAAACTGGCTCAGTTTTGGATTCAGTGGTAGACTGTTGTGGACAGAATTACTCTTTGTGCTTCCATAGAAGGCGGGAAATTCATAATGTACGAGTATCACATGCTATGTTTTGTGGAGTATCATAGCTTGTGTGACTATGGGATTTTTTATGTAATTTAAACACAAATTTCTTCATGGATAGCAAGATAAAGAAGCAAAAATAATATTTGTGGGGGAGAAATGAGAGACACTTTATTTTGGGGGGGAGGGGAAGAGCATCTTGTATTTAGAAAGTTCCCAGGCAATGCCCGCTCGTCCTTATCATAAGAATAAAGTAGGAGTGAAGACGTTAGAGTGATAATTAGTGAGAGCCTGATAATAGAAGCTGCGAAATATTGATTTGCTTGTTAGTGAATATTAAAGCTATAGTTTGGAAAGTTCAGTAATTTAGTAGCCTTGACAGTATGGGCTAAATTTTGTTTAATTGAAGCTCGTCTAAATATTATTTAAGAATTCAGTCTGTACCGCAAAGAAAACACCACACTTTACTGTAACTAAGATCAATTGATTAACGCTGTTTAAGGAAATAATTGCTGTTTACAGTGAGAATCACTATACAAAATGCAGAGACACTTACTGTTAAAGCAGATGGTATTGTACATATAATTACTACTGAGCTGTGAAGTGTTAATTAAATAGGCTTATCTCCATACATAATAGTCTAGTTCAATATCAATAAAAGTTGATTTGTTATAATCAGATGTTACTAGCCCGTATAAAGCCTTACAATACGAACGATTGTCAACATTTTTAATTAAAATGTGAATAGTTCTCATCTTATCAGTATCTAGGATGCCATGTTCACTAACATTTAAGTACCGTACAACAGAATTATGTTAAAACTCCGGGCTATAAAATCAAAGCCTCAACAGCTGTTAAAACGATTCCAGCAAGAGCATTCTCAGGAGGGTTATCTTACGTGTCACTCGTTATCCTAACATTTAAAACTCCACAGAACTTATTTCAAGTGTATAAGAACCCGAGCATGGTTTAATATCCGGTCGCAGTTACGTGTCACATGGGCAGTTACTCTACAGTACAAACACAGTCAGTTTTGTTTCGTCTAAATCTCATCCCGATTGTTTATGTGCAATTTAACAAGTCCAGTGGTTGCTTTTTCGAAAACACACCCTCTTTAAACGATTAGCAAACGTGAAATAATTTTGCATATTACAACGAGAAATCGATTTTAGAAGTCGCATATGTTAGGTTAGGAAACTAACTTTATGATGCAGAATCCCTGAGAAGCTCTCAAGTCAATCAATTCCCCGCCTCTTATATAACCAGAAAGGTCTACACCCCAGACCTTATTTGCCTAAGATCCTCCCATCTGCGTCTAGGTCTTCCGCGTTGTCTCTTTCCTTAAGGTTTTCAAAACCAAAAATTTGTACGTATTCTCATCTTCTTTGATTTGATCACCTTAATGAGGCGTGTAGAAAATAAGGTTATTAAAATAAATACACACAGAAAGTTTGGGCTGTTCCACTTAACAGACTGAGTAGGAGGTGGGAGAATAATATTAAGATTTAGCTTTGGGGACAGAGGTGTGCTGAATGGCTTTCTTTTGTAGCGGCGTTGATAATTCCGTCTTCTGGTACTGTCTCTAGTTTTAGGAAGGGTAGTTGACATAGGCTGTGTCAAATGAAATGAAGGATGAGTTCAACGTGGGTCTTTGTAGTGAGAGTAATGGGCCATTGGGTCTCAAACAGATTTCTTGAGCATTTTGTCTTTAAATATCGACTTTTATAAGAGAAAACCCTATACCAGGGAAAGTTGGTAAATAACTGATTAATTGAAAGGCAATGCGAGACACTGACCAAGGTTAAGAACTATTACCGAGCTGTAAATTTGAATCAATCTGTTCCCAGTATCAGTGAGTGTTTTGGGGTAGTATTTTTTCACGTTTTATGACTAGAGTGTCGTTTAATCTGCTGTGGTAGGATTGCTGCATAAAACCCCTTCACAGTAGCGAGCCAGAAATTATATACAGGAAGACGAGAACACAAACGTTTGAAGCTGAAACAAATTACCATAAATGAATGTCGTATTTAAGAACGTACAGAAACGGAGGGAGGAAGTTACTTTGAAGCAGTCCGCCAGCTGATTGGATGCCTCGTTAGTAGGTTACTTATTTAGTACGTTAATAAACCAGCCACTTGAGTGGTTAATTAGTCGGTTAATCATTCGGTTTGTGATTATTGGGGTATTAAACGACGTTTATCCTACAGCGTAAGTCATGTAGCATCGATGGCAGTGACTGACGAATCGGAAAGGAATTGGAAGGAAACGATCGTGACCTATTTGAAGATACTGAGCACTTCATTGAGGGTCTGAGGAAAACCATCAAAATCCTTTGGCATGATTGTCGGTAACCGGGCCAAGATTCGAAACCTGGACCTTCTCACTACGAAGCAGGCGTGCTAACCACACGACCTCCAAGTTGGGCCAGGCAATATAATAATACGTAAGTCATGTGAGTGTTTTCCTGATATGATTTCGGTAATTATTAGCACTTTTTAACAATAAAATCACGTGGTCAGACGTTTGATTTTATATGTGTCGCACTGTACACACATCGTTTCAAGATCAGTACAAGAAGTGCGTTCCATACACCTGTATAAGATTTCTGTTACTAGCTTTCCGACATATAACACACGTGTTTATTGGTGTAATGGATACTGAAGCCAACATTTCGGGTACAGTTTCCGTCCACTCCATACTAACACACACTTACGGCCCTGTCCGTGACATGAAACCTCGCACAAGGCAACAAAAGGTGACAGGGTAAATGAAAAACTTGTTACATCGTAGTAGACCTACATACCATAAAAATGTTAACTTTATCAGAGATTCATATAATTATTTGTTCAACCCCTCCTAGCTTTCTATCTAGAGATAAGTTGTAATCTAATCTTTTGGCGTCTTGTATCAATTTCTTTGTCTCAAACCGTACAGCGATAATTATTATAAAAGTCGTGCTTACAATGTGGCCCATAATGTTTCTAAATAAAGATGACTGTCTTATGGAATACTGCGTCGTGTGGTCTGGAAGAAGTTCATGGTTTCTTCAGAGACGAACACCGTAGAGCATCCCAGAAGACACAATCTTTGCCCTAAGAACCTGAAATATCGACCTTCTTCATAAAGCATTTGAAATAAGCCAGACACAGGGCGTTAATAATAATTTCCTCACAGTTGTTGAGGGATAAGAAAAACAGATTATAAACGTACTATAACTAGGATAACTTATCAATATAGTAATACAAACTATCTAAAGAAATGTTGTCAACATTTGAAACAAATTCCTGAAAACTGGATCTCGCAGTTTCTCTACCAATATAAACCTAGATCATGACCGGATTTGCAGTTGTGGGGGTCCCGAAACAATCAAAATGTGGCCCCTATCAGTAACAAGAAATTTAGGTTATATTGTAATTACTTATAAATAAGTATCATGTGATGGGTTTCGTGCGATGATTACCTGGACGCTTTTCCCCGTAAAAAATGGATTTTATGGAGGCCCCTGTTTTTGTGGAGGCCTCCGGGCGACCACCCCCGTCGCTCCCCCCTAAATCCAGCCCTGAACCGAAAGATAGAAGTGCAGTGCCCCACTTATAATATAAACTCTGATATTGTCGTAGTTCAGGTATTTTGACTCATGAATATAATTGTCATTCACAGAACATATGTCATATTCAACATTTTCGATGTCCCAAAATGCGAAAAGAAGTCGCTTTCATTGATCCTGGCGTTGTGCGATCCTATCAGTGAAAAAGTGCCCGGCTGTGAGGAAGTTTGATGGTGTGGGGAGCTATGAGGCGAAGAGGTGGTCTTCAGAGAGGACCCTACCCCTGTTAGAGGAATCTATCAGATAAAATGCATCGTTAGCCAGCTCCAACCAGCCACGCTTTGTTAGCTAATTTATTGTGACTAACGCTCGCCACAAGCACATGGCTGGTTCGTGCTGACTAGCGATGCATTTTATCTGAACGGTTTCACTGTGTTCCAGTATGGAGTACCACTGAACCGCGTTTTTCATAATATTATTCGGGCTAACACGTCTAATACCCCTTCCTGATATTCAGTATCACTTTACGTTATTATTCTACTCGTGCAATATAGTGTATTTTATTATAAAAGGCGCTGTTAAATATTAATTAAAAAATAAATCTTTCGTCACCAAAGTTCTGAGAAAGAATCAGTAAAACAGAAGATTTTGGCATATTCTTACAAATTTACAGGATTCTGCTTGAGTAGTCCCTTAAACGTCCTTTGTAAAGAAGCCAGTCCGTGATAAATATCATTGGTGCTGGATTCCACTTTATCCAGTTTGTTCACGTTGGCCGCTGAAATTCCTTCGACCGACCTGCCAGCCGGCAAAGTATTTGAGTTGTAGTTAGCATCCCCGCCTGACTGACACTTTGTTTCTCTTTACAGAGATCCTTCACGCTCATCCTCCAGGCTGTGGACCATGACAACTACTCCGTACCGGGTAAGTTAATTTCTCCTCATGCGTTCACCTCAACGAGGAGACGCGCTATTCACTTGTTTAAGCCTTCATTAGCACGCACAATAAGACCGTGTCTCTTCGTCTTGCATGGAGTAACTGGGATTGTTCATAACAGTTACGAGATTTCTATTGGAAACTTCCGTTGTTTCTTCTGCAAAATAATTGTTACGGGAGACTTACTGTTTTGAACGGTAATTCTGCTAGTTACTAGAATGAGCTTTGTAAAAATTTTCACGCTATTCTCAATATGGTTTATATGAGCGTAAAACTTGATCTATCATCCTGAGGAAAGAGCATAAAGTGAGGATATTTTTAAACGAAGTTCCAATCATTGTATTTTAAAGTAAGAACAAGGAACTAACAGGAAAATGTAGACAGTTAACATAATGTCGAGCTTCATAATTTTGTATTTTTCACGAAATAATATCAAGGCGACCAAATAAGGGAAACGAGATGGGCCTATTTGGAACACGCAGGTCGGGGATGAAGAAGCGAGAGATATTTACAGAATTTTTGTGGAAATTCTCGAAGACAAGGGCCACTTCGGCGACTCAAGCTTAGAGATGAAGAATAATAATATTAAAATTAATATAAAAGAAATAGGGTATGATGGAATTTCTGTATTTATCTGGCCCTCATAGTGTTCAGTGTCTTGCTATTGTGATCACGATAATGAATTGTCTGTTAAAATAAAAAGCGTGAAATTTCTAGACCAGCCGAGAAACTATTAACTTCTCAAGAAGGTCTCTGCTTCATGGACTTTGTTATTCTCACTCAGTTTTAGAGAATCAGCTGTTTCAAGGATGTCTTATATGCACGAGCTTTGTCTCATGACTGCATAAACAAAAACAAAAGAAAGAAGTGCTATAAAAACTCAGCTCTAAGTTCTGCAGGCTGCTCTACTTGAAAGTAAATTACTGTTTTAATTTCTAGTGCTGAACTCTTATTTGTTTCAGTTAATCAACATAAAATAGTAAACATTTTTCTTCGGTAGATTTAATTACTTGTTTAGGTTAATATCCTATGTCAATATTTCATATACTTTCTCTCTTTGCAATTTATGTTTTAATTCAGTTTTATTTCCAGTGTGCAACCACATTAGTCTCAAATTTCGTTTTAAACTTTTCTCAGTTTTAATATTTTCCGCATTTTAATCGCTCTTCCAAATTTCTTTGTAGTATTAATTATCGTATTATAATATAGCAGAGTTTATTTAGTTCGCTTTGTGGCATTTATGTTGTTTTCTACAATAAGCCTACAACTGTCTTATTTACGTTTTAGATTAAAAATATTGTAAATATGGGCTACACAAAATACGTATTAAATCTGGAATATTTTTTAACATACAAAGAAATATTATGTTAAGCTTGCTGATATATCATCCTATAACCCTAGAAATCTCAGCATGCCTGATGATTTATCTATTCACGTTGACTTGGCATGCTGCAGTAAAAATTATGACATCTTTCTGCTAAACATTTGGAATAAATGTTACATTAAAACTTTAACAATCCTTGAGAAACTGGTAGTACACTAAACTAACCGGTAAATTACTAGAAAATTATAGGGCTAATTAAACAAGTTAGAGGGTTATGTCTGTGAATATTTTATACCAGCATACATTCCAACTACATTGCAATTCCCGACATAATTCCAAAGTTTCGCATCATCACCATGTTCCTAGTTGATAAAACGTTCCATAGAGAATTTGTAGATACGTTCATTATCTGTCTTCATACCAAATTTTACAAGCCTACCCTCAACATTGTTAGTTATCCCCATCAAACCGAAAATACGTCCGCCATGTTGTTCTACAACAAATTTATCTCAACAAAAATCACGTGCTTCTGGAAGATCCTAGTTCGACACACAATTTCATGATCCTAGGCTGGTACGCTAGTAGTGGAGATTCGGTCACTTTTGCCTGAGAATTTTCACAGCCAACGTGCTAATATTATAGACGAGAAGAAAATAAAAAAGCAAAATGTAGGCGTGGCCTCAAGTTACATGATATTCATACAAAATTTCATAAAATTCCTACAATTTTAAATTAAGCCATACACGAAAATTACACCATGACATTATCTGTTCTTACCAACACAAAGTCGGTTTATGCTTCAAATGAACGGCACTTCATATGTAGCTTCATAGAGTCCTCAAGTCTGCCGAAATAAGCAACCTCATTTGTGGGTAATCATTACTTGTTTGAACATGTTATCATGACGCAGAAAGGCTATGCAGATAATGTTATGATTCAAACCTCATTGCTGACTGAAAAGGCATCGTAAATATATACTGAATTAATACAGAACATTGTTAACTCGTTGGCTGAATTAAAATAATGACGATGAAAATGTATATTTCGACAACAAGATCATAATATTTTCTGAACCACAGTAATCAGAAAATTTCTGGATCTTTTATGGTGTCCCGTTGGACCAAATTTAGCTACTTAACTACAAACAGTGTAATCTAACGATCAGAATTAAGGTTAAAATAATCGTCACAATCTTGTACAACGTCCGGTTACAAATTCTGTGTCCTCATTAATTCCGAATGGCACATTTTAATGATTCAAATTGTTCAACAGAAGGTAAAAGATAATAGCGCTTAACAATTGGAGGGGTGGAATGCCGCGTTAGCCAAACGGACCTTCAATTTAGTTGTTGAAATAATCCACTAAATAATATCTAGTTATAGTCGTTCTGCGGATTCGTGGTAAATCTCGAAAAGTTGTCGAAACTTCATTATTGTAGAAGGTGGTTTGCCGTGTGTCTACAGACAATGGAACCCTATTCTAGAAGGCGGAAAGCGTAATTTTCTGAGATGACTATGTGCAATATGACAACAGCTTGTTATTCTTCGAAGCCCTTATTGACTGTTGGTTGTATTCAGTGGTTCACAACGTTTTAGTTGATTCATGTGAAATAATTTGAGGTGTTTTATTGTTCTTCTTTCAAGTGGTACACCGCTATCTGCAGAGTATGGTATGTCCCTCGTTAAGGAAGTCTGCTGTACTCCACTGCAGTTCACGTTTTTAAGATTATAACACTTCATTCAGACGTGCCCAGAAAGTCCTCGTTGCAAAGAATATTTACTAAATATTAATTCCAATTCCACATTCTTTCCTGAACGCTGAGGGTTCATCACCGCACCACGAACGTCCGCCTTTTGAATTCATTTTCTTCCAAAAGAATTCGCTTCACGTACGAAGCCAATTTCCCCAACAGAGACCTATATTTTTGCAGTGCATCCATGCCAACTAATACATAAATATAACTAAAAAATTACGAAATACTTTCAGGCATAAAATGGAGAAAAGAATTTTAAAAAAATATTACAAATTAAAAGGGGAGACGTGTGATTTAAATTTTACCCTAGGAATTCTTTCTGAAGTTGGGGACGAAAGAATTTTATAGTCTGCCTGAAATTTTCCTCTTTGTATGAAACGTCTCTGAATTGTATGTCCCAATGTGGTCTCTCTCGTTGTGACTAACGCAGATGTGGAGCAGACCTACTTCTAGGGACAGAAACAAATAAACAAGGCTTGGGAAATGAAAAAATGTGACCATATCACAGAATTTGCTTTTGGGTTCGTAAGGGAGGACTTATCTTTCTTCGCTTTTTCACATTGTTTCCTTGCTTTTCTTACCCATGGCCAGTATTCATGGCCGCCGAAGGCAAGGACGTCTGCTTTCACAGCGGGCTGCGTGCAGACTACTGGGCTCACATTCAATTCATCAGCATCGTTCCCATAATGGCTTAGCACACATGTATACAGTCGGAGTTGGTCCGATACATAAATATATTTCTTCCATGGACTTGCCGAATCTCTCTTAATGTATTCGTTTTAATTCGTAACTGTCTCTGCGAGTAAAGATTGCTGTCTTCTGGGTTGTTGCACCGTGTAATCTGGTAGAAGTTTATCAACGTTTCAGAAGTCCTTTCTGCCTCCATCATCAGGGCGACCAAAAATTCTACATGTCTCTGCGTGTATTTATATTTTTTATATAAGCTAATATTTTACTAAGCCTGTAAAGCCAAAAAATATTACTTCAATAAAAGACATAGCTTGGTTCTTGCTAATTTTTCAAACTTTCACGTGGTCTCTGAAAAAAAAAGATCAGATTAACGGACAGATATAAAATTTCCAGTGTGGGAATATTTTAGAAATATTTCAATTTGTATTAGTATTCGTCAGGATGTTACACCCACGTACTACGGATGGATCTGGTGTGGATTCTCAACAATTGACAGGACACCCTAAACAAACCTGTTCGTGTGAGCTACTGAACAGATCCAGATAAGTGGCATTGCTTCTAGGCACCATGCAGGTTGTCTAATTAGTGACTTGTCTGACTGGTTCAGGTTAAACCTATGGTATTTATCATTTATCCTGATCACTTTGTAATGAGATGCATGTGTCGGGGCAGGGGACAGTGTTATAATGGACTAACTGGTACAAAGTCTAGCTAGAATGTGGAACTGAAACATTTACACAGAAAACTGCTGCGACAACCATGACAGTAAAGCATATCGTTATATAACTCTTAACACTAAAACTAAGCAACAACTGTATTAGTACAGAATAATATTAACTAGTTAACTATAATAGGGCCCAAAGATTAAATATATCTTATGGTATTGGAGCTGATCTAGAAACAGCTCATTTTAATTTATACCATTATCTATTTCCTTAAGACACATTTTATATTCTATGCTCTGCGGTAGGAACTTCAAATTTATTACATTAAGAAAAGTGGGATAAGTTGCAAAATGCCTGCCAAATTAGTGTAAATAATCTGAAGTGATGTTACGACGTAACACAGCTAGAATAACTTTCGGGAACAAGAAGAGGGGATATTTCACAGACAAAATTAACGAGCTCGAAACGTGGAAAGAAAAAGAATAGGCCTATTTTAAATTTTTGTAGTGTCACAAATGAATAAATTCTATCATCCTAAATATAATCTTAGTAAGAGACGAGAATAGTATGTGCATACAGTTTTATAGGAATATTTGATGTGAAAAGATCTGTCGGACGACCTAAGCGTAGAGGAGAGGACGATATTAATATAAAATATATCTTTACAAAAAACAGTTTGTGGACTTGATTCAACTGACTCAGGGAAGCGTCCAGTAATGGGCTCTGGTGTACATGGAAATTAACTTTCGGGTTCCATAAAATGCAGTGAATTTCTTGACCACTTGACCGGAAATCCTCTTCTCAAGAAATACTATGATGTTAAGGGGTTGACTGGTTGATTAATGACCCCCAAAGCCATTTTCCTAGCGTTATTAAGTAATTACATATTCGATAAATAATAACTTACACGATAATGATTAAGCCCTATAAGTTACAATGGACAACAAATTCTTAATTCTGTTATGTCGAATACTTGGACGAAATAATCTGTCTTTTTATTACTAAAACAAGTACGCAGATCATGGAAATGATAGGCTAAATTTTGTAACAGGCACAGCGTTTTTGTTATACCCAAATTCTGATTAGTATTGACAATATACTGACTTGCGTATCACATATTATATATTTTGTAAGATGGACGTTATTTAATTAAATTAGAATCAGTATTGAAACACCCTAAGCTCATACAGATGAAGAAAAATGTACTTGGACTCTACTAATTAATCATAACCTCACATTATAATTGACAAATATAATAGAAACACTCAGAAAAATACAGAGGTGAAAAAAATATGGTGTTCTGACGCTATATTAGTACACAGACATTTATTTTTGTCTTTTTTATTTATTTTTAAGTCCTGATCTGCAGTGTGCATGTCAGAATTAACGTAGTTTTCAACCATGAAACATGAGATTCTCACGAACTCTGGTAATAGCTGTGAGATTTAGTTCAGCCTTCTGAGATTTCAGGTTCTCACGACACCGAGTATGCAGATGGCCGTCTGCTGGGTTGTTGCACCGTGTTGTCTGAAAAATGTCTGCCATCATTTCATAGGTGACTGCTTCCTCTATCTTCAGGGCGATAAGTAACTGATGACATGGGCAGAAAGCACCTCACCTCAGAAACGTCAGTAAACTACACGTCGAAATAACCCGAAAGACAGCCCATCTGCAGTTTGTAAATCATTTTAGCGAAATTTTCTTTACTCTTGTTCTGTAGAAGAGAATAATATTGTTTTTTTGTGTTCCGTAGCTACGAACCGCGTCATCGAAGAGGCTACCTATTCGGGGATTATCCTGCCCAGTGCGGACTGGCACACGTTGAACTTTAACGGGAACACGGCACGCATCACGTATCGCGTCAGGGTCCAGTGCGACCTGCATTACTTCAACTCTACTTGCACCAAGTTCTGTCGCCCTCGAGATGACAAGTTTGGGCACTACAGGTGTGACAAGGCCGGCGACAAGGAGTGCATCTCGGGCTGGAGGGGAGTCAACTGCGAGATTGGTAAGTCAGACACGATCAGACGTCTCAAAAACTATTACCTAGGAACACACTTAACAATTTTCGTGTCTCATTCATGTCTATGGTGGCCTGGGTTGTGACGCCTTGTTGGTACCCCATTACGTCACAACCAGTAAGGCTACCATGGACATCTTCAATGCCGTGAGGAACTCGAATTCACGTGTCTCATTCATTTTCGTTTTTTGTCTAAGTGTATAAAAAGACGCAGATCAACAGAAACTGAAAATACATTCTGTGCAAAATTAATATTAAAATAAATGGCTAATTTCTTTCATGATCTTCTCTTATCACGCTCATATTTGTAAGGGCGATAGTGTATTTTCTTTGAAGAATGGGCAGAACTTTTAAATATTTACATACGCAGTGACGTTTAAGGGATGATACATGACATTTTCGGAGTCAGGTTTCGGCTCCGATCCACTGAATTAATGTTCTTCGGGTGTTAAATGACGGAACGTACAAAAGATTCGGTATAAGTATAGTCAGTCAAAACCTACTGACCGAAGTTAAGGTTCTATGACGACTTAAAAATCTGTGTCTACAATCTTCTCTGATGATCACTCGGATCAGCTCAGAGACCGTCGTCTGTATTTGCCTTCTTTATAAAGGAATGATGTCTCCGAAACATTTGACTTTGCTCTGAATTGACGCGGCTGAGTGCCCGAAAAGTTTTTATGACGGCATCTAAACTAAGGGTTTTCAGTCGTAGATCGGTTTGCATGTTTATAAACCCAGAAAATTTGTTTAATCTGTATGAAAACTTGTTAGAAATTATACTAATTTACTATTGCAAACAGGTTCACATATTACTCAACAGTTTTCTGAATAAAATCAGTTAGTAAGATATTTGACACATATTTTGCTTAAGTAACATTTTCAGTGCCGGATTTAATTTCTGTTGTTGCAATTCGCGTGCATCCTTCACATGTACATCGGTAAGATGCATCATAGTTCTTGATATGAGCTTCTTCGTTAAGCTTTAAAGTTGGACATGAGTCGCATCAGATGTTGCGCTTTGTAGTCTGTAGAAGTTTACCGACGTTTCATAAGTGCTTGTTATCTCGGTCATAAGGAAGCCTATGAAACATCGGTAAATTTCTGCCAGACTACACCATCCCAGAACACAGTCATCTTCATACACTTCGCCGTGAGAACCTTATGTCCAAATTTCTACGGTTTTAAAGCCAATGGTACTGCTAGATGCAGCATTAGCAGAGAATAGTTTATGATGACAGGCATCTATTTTTCATCATACAGTGACAAAATATTATAAGATATGTACAAAAAAACACCAGCGGTGCACGTGCTGAGAACCCGTTACCTAAATATTTATTTTAGTTCAGAAATACCTTTTTACCTTGTCTATAATTCTTAAAATGCCGAAGAGCTAGATGGAAAATTGTTAATATTAACCTAATCTTTCGTAAGGCGTAGTTCGGTAAAATGACCAACTGTGGAATTAACAGCCGACCGAGGGCCGATTCTGGACACGGACATAAAGATTTATCTCGTCTACATGACTCTGGGTACCTCCTGACCTTCTGCCCCATTGGTACCGGTCTACTTAATGCGGCCAGAACACTGAACAGAAGCTGAAGAGTTAGTGAAACACTGTCTTTACCTCCTGGCCACTCTTCCGTGGCACGACGCCTAAGCACATCTTTGCCTTAATCAGAAACCACGGAGCGTTTCCGAAACAATTAGAATAATCTTAATAGGACTTTCATACGGCCTACTATTCTATTCATGGTTCTGTTATTTGGGCCTATAAAGTAAAATAAAGCTACCTCGCTACACGCCATGGTGGCACTCGGGGGGGAGGCACATATAGCTCCTACTCGTTCTTGGCTTTGGCACTAGATGGGGAAGGGGCATGAGTGGTTGGCGTCATGCCACTGCCGCTCTTTTTTCTGGCGTAAAGAACCCTTGGTACCCATTCGAAGGGAGGCTGAGTGGACCTCAGAGCCCATCTGGACGCAGAGACTAAAAGAAAAAATATATGTACTTTGCCGAGGATTGAACCGCTGTCATCCAGTTACATAGGCCTATAATGTTTAATAATTAGACCTATGTTAATTTGAGGAAAACTCCACAGTTTTAATTGGCTACAGTTTGTGTTACCTATTTGTGAAGATTGAATTAAAATTCAATCTGATAAGGAGAAAGTTTAGCGATACTTTGTATACGGTCTCACAATTAACGGAAGTGAAACCATGGCGTCACTAAATGTAGTTATTAAAGAATAATTTAATTTAATTTTCTTCAATGATGATTATTTTCTTTGAACTCTCATCTCAAAATGTAAACATATACACTACTTAACAGGCAAGTAACAAAGTTAGTTAAAATATATGAACACAGCCATTTTTACCTTCGTCAACAAATAGTAAAATGCAAGTGACATTTCAGGTTCTCAAGGCAGCGAGTATGAAGATGGCTGTCTTCTGAGTTGTTGCGCCGTGTAGTCTGGTAGAAGTTTATCAGACAAATGTGTTTGCTGCCGCCATCATCACTCATCACCCTGATAATAGAGACAGCAGGCACCTGTGAAATGTCGGTAAACGTTTACCAGACTACTCGGTGCAACAACCCAGAAGACACTCTCAAGTAAAATGCAGCTCGAAGATGTGATCTGACCCAGCATTTCGCGTTAGTGCAATGCGCTTTGAAGTTCATTATGGCCAATTCTCTGTTTCAGCTGTATGCAAAACTGGCTGCCACCCGATCCATGGCAAGTGCGACCAACCTGGGGATTGCGAGTGAGTAATTCCAATATTCCACACTGAAACGGGCCGTGTGTAGTTCGCGACTGTAATCTTGTGAATTGCGGGGTGAGGAAGTGGGGTGAAGCACATATTGCATTCCTTGCAAGTCTCAAGATTACAGTCGCGAACAGTATAGTATATTATTTACTTTTTCTTCTTTACTTGTGGTTTATTTAAGAATTCTGACGGTAGCTCAGACTGTGTGGCGTCAGATGTTTGGATTAATAATGAGCTGAAAAGGACACAGAAGGGAAGTGATCGTGGCCGAATTTATAATACGTTATCAGAGCATCAGAACATTAATTGTAAGCCTTTAAATTGTTGTCACTTAATCCTAACTTTATACTGATATACACAGCATGCACACACAAAAATGTAATATAACCCGTCGAAATCGGCGGGAACGTAGATTTTTGTGTTGAACAGTAATACAATTTATAGCAGAATTATCTTTGTAAATAGCGCTGAAAGTACAAAATTAAAACATTCCCCTTTATCTCACTTGAATTTGAAAACATTTTCACAGCAACTGAAACAAGAGTCATGCCTCGTTTTCATTTCTTGCTACCAGAATCGCCACCGTCAGAACGTAATTTAAATTTCTTCAATATCACCCGAACGGATTACTCGCACAATCAAGATACACGGTGGTTAATGGCTATTAGATTATATTCTAGAAGCATTGAAAATGTCAAGTACAATTATCGTATTGGAGACCCTGTGTATGCTGGTACGAATTTCAACTTTACAATTTTGGGAAACACGTTCATTGAAATTTAAACAAGTTAATGCCGTGACTACAATTAACGTGCGAGACGACATCCGGCTCTACTCGAAGTAACCATTCCAGAGGTCTGTTCAATAAACGTTTCCTGAATTCCTGGATTTTTTTTTAAAAATTCAAATTATTATTGCTGCATTCGCTATAATACTCAATGTATAGACATGAAACACGGGACAGAAAATTAAATGACAAAGAATGAAGGATTCTTTTTTTGTTCAGTCTTCACTCACCCTCATTTGGTTAAGTGTAGAGAAATTAACCTGTTAAAAACAAGAATTTCACGTAATGAAGAAAAGTCTTAAAAAGTTAACACTTGAAGAAGCTGTCTCATTTATATGGCAGCTGTGTTATGCTTTGCTATCATATTTTATTAATCCATTTTAATTCACGGCATTGAACCGGATACTTTTTTTGTATGGCTTAATACTTAGGTTTAAGTAACCTCTAGAGACTAATTTATATTCCCATGCATTTTAATGTCTCTGGACCAGACCTGCTCGCTTTTAGAAGTGTATGACGAGAACCTTTATAGTTCCACGTACATTTTAATCAGAAGCAACATGTTACGTGGATGGCCACGCATAAAAAATAGATACAATATATGTGTAGTGTCCCAAGAAACTGATTTTCCTCGTATGAAAAGAAAATATATTCTAGTCATATATTTTTTTACTCCCGTCTTCATTCAAATACGAGTCTACATAACGTTAGCTTGGCATGCAGGCGGGACTATGGTCGTGCAGAGAGGTTATTGGCTAGATGAAGGCTTAGTGCTTGGAAACCATAGAGCGGATGTCATAGCTCGGACTTAAGCCGACAGGTTTAGGCATTTGTGGCCTGCGGCCCCACTGCTAGTCTTTGCAAGACAAATGACGACTAATGAATGTGATGACCATCGTTAGGATTGTGGAAAAAGTGCCTATGTCCTAAAGAGTTTCAAACAGTTGATCGTTGATTGTAAAGGTACGGGCTTTGGATAAACTGGCAATAACAAATTTAAATATTAATGTACTGTTTTTTTAACTAGAAAACGGACGTATTTCGGAGTACAGAGGTATTTGTAGAACCTACAGTAAACAACAATAGATTTTCCAGCGGCTGAACTAATTAGAAGAATGGTTATCTTTAATCAGCATCATCATCAAAAAATACATCAGAATTTTAATCAGTTCCGTTTCTGTTATTCTTTTGTCAGCTCAGTTCGTGGCCCAATTCTCAAAGCCTTGCAAGAATATTAGTAATGCCATCAGGTTATAAAATTTTAACCTGCTCTTTTTAGTTTTTATTTCTGAAAACTTTCCTTATTATATCGAAAATATTCTGAAATGTATGAGCCCTTTTTATTAGGTAAGTATCATGAGATATATCTCGACTTAGATGACTGAAGTTATATGAATCTATTCAGCAATTTTACCTTTCATAATTATCTCTGATCGTATCTGATGTTAAACTAGTGTTCATGTTCCAAACTGTACGCGAACGCTCTGTAACTTTAACTTGTGTTGGGCAAGGCCGTGGTCTAGGCACCACGGAGTTTTCCTCCGGGGGCTTCCCCGGTTTCTCCGTGGCATCCCAACCATTACTCCATTCACACACAGAAGAAGGCAATGGCAAACCACTTCTGGATCATCTGCCAAGAACGTATATGAACAGGTCCCAGTCCGAGAAAAGGATGGAAGGATCCTCTTCATATGGACGTGTCGTCAGACAGAACACTAAATAATAATAATAATAATAATAATAATAATCTGATGTTTATCACAGTAGATCATGATTTTATTTTCTGAGTAAGTCATGTTTTAGGCTGCTTTTATTTCTCACAGCGTTACATGAACTTTGTGAGGGGTATTCTGTCGAATGTCGTACATTAGCCAATAAAGAAAACACTTATTTCTGACTTAAATTGCCTTCGTTTCTAAATCATTTTCCGCTTATAAATACATAATTTGACCATAATCTCCCTCTTCTCATGTCCTACGGAGGTGGTTTGTTTTGTACAGGATTTATTGGGCAATTCTTCATAAAAATTGGAGCACAATCTTAAATTCTTCCCTGATACAAAATGAAGCTCGGGAAATCGGTGTTTATGAACTCCCTTCTACGTATGGAACATAATCACAATGCATTACATAACGCGAAGGACTATTCGTAAGACATTACAGTTGCTAATAAAGACCCATCTCTATTCTGAATTTTTCAAGTGTTATTTTCCTGTAGTTACCTTATAAAAGTTCTTTAATGCGAATCGAATAAATAAAATAAGTAAACCCTATTCCGTTCTTACCCTTAAAATCATCGTCCAATGTCCTCAGAACAGGATACCATTCCACGCTGGAATAATTGATTTTGGGAAGTTTACCGCCATAATCTTCAGGCAGGTACGATGGATCAATGTGTTCATGGAGCGACTCCATTTTCTTTCCGTGGAAGAACAACTGTGCGCATAAGAAATTACATTTTAAATTATAGAAGTTGTATTTCAAACCGTATCAGATCATTTATTTAGTTGACTTCTACATGCAGAAGATTGTAACATTGAGATTTTGCAGTTTGCTACTTCAAGATAACTAAATCTATTAGCGCTGGTCTTGTGCTGTGAAATACCTCCTCTTGTAGCTATGATTTATTCCTTCTTTACAGTTTCTGATAATTTATAATTAAATTTATTATTCCATTTTCATTTAATATTATACAACTATTTTCTTTTATGTTTATTGTACATTTTTATAATTCATAATTCTGTTATAAGCTAAATTTTCATTAACGTTAAGACATTTTCGTCTCTAAAATTATTCCTTCTTCTTTTTCTTTGTCTACACGGGATCTGTAATACCTTCTTCCCCTGAAATTTTAATTTACTTTACAGTTTATAACAAGTAAAAATGAAAAACAAGTTCCAAGTAGAACACAACTGCCTAAATTTTACTATTAATGAACACTTTTCTAGTATTTTGCTTTAACCGATTCTAGCCTGAATTTATATAAGTTAACCTTCTTCTGTTGGTGTATTTTCATAGTAATGTATAAATTTCTTTGCTTAAAAGACTTTCGTGTTAGCTTCAGTTTAAATATTCATACAAACTCTTTCGCTGATCTCCCCACATTCCAAATATATCCATATCACTAATTAGATTATGCAGTGTATAGAGTAGACAGGGTTAAAGTTAACTATAATTACTAGCTTGTCGATAATCTGTTTCTCAAATTAAATTTTCCTACACGAATAACAGTTTTATTACATAGTAATTTCTGATAGCCGCAATATTTCTGGAATCACAGAATTAGTAATGGTTTCTCTTCTAGTGTGTGTGGAACTGAAATTCAAAGTCAGAATTCATGAATTCACAAGAACTACAAGACATGATGTTGATATTAAAATCACCAGACGATCATAACCATTAAATGTAAAATTAGGTCTTGTTGTACAGCCTCCATGTCTGTGAAGTCGAGGAAGCCATGCGCGTCACTCATTGAGACAAAGCGGCTTTATCATCTAAGATAAACACATGTTTCTGTGCTATATATCACATTCTCATCACTTACCCTCTTCTTCAACTTTTCCTTAACGAAGGGTTTGAACATTTGCCATACCATGTTGAACAGGAATGGTTGATTAACAATGTGAACCTCCTTCAGTCTTAATGGCATTGCTTCCTGGAAAATATTGACACACATTCTTAGTTATTAACCATTTCAAGCCGAAGCTCGTATAAATAATATTTAAGAAGTCGGTCCGTACCGATAAGAAAACACAACAGTTCACCATTGCAAGAAACATCTTGCTGACACTGTTTAAAGAAATAATCGCTGTTTACAAAATGAAAATTTATTGATTATTGAAGAGGGTGGGACATATGGTTACCATTGGGCTTTAAAGGATTAAAAAATTATTTTCTAGCGAACCATTCTTTAAGTTTTTTTGTTCTGTCTCATTGTTCTGTTGTTTCTTATTGTTTTTGTTGTCTTATGTTTTGTTGTGTCTTATTGTAGGACCACTGCCACCGGGTAAAAACCCATTTGCAGTCAAATAAATAATAATAATACATACGATATTCGTAAGTAAATATTGATGAGGTGGAGTTTATTCGAATTGGAAACTGAGTTGTGTATATGGATTTATTCAGAAAACAGAACAATAATAATGGGACATAATATTAATTTCACTCGCAGTGACGGTTATACTAAATCAAACTGAACGGACCTATTTAGAGGCTGCGGTTTATTTGTATAATCGAGAACTAATCAAAATGGAGAAGTAATTAAATCCACATACAGTCTCCAATTTTGACGCTATATAGTCTCAGCTGCTGATAACGCTGTTAAATAAACTACAATTAAGTAATAAATAAACAGTCTTGAATTGTATTTTTATTTCATAATATTACATAGCAGTGTAATCAACATATTAAGCGGGAATGGAAAGATTGTAAAATTTAAAAGTGCTCTAATGATAGTATATTATAATTACCACAATTCTATTATTTTATTTAGAACAATATTTATTCCTTTAAACAAAACTGTGTTTGAAGAGATGACACTTCTTATCACGTTGATTTAGTTCATTCGTTGTTGTATTTAATTTATGACGGTACCCACTGAGGATAATCCAGAAACTTCTGATAGCATTCTGTTTTAATGAGATGATGTAGTGCAGTAATTTTTAAATCAATCGTCTTGGTGTTGAATTCATAGCGAACGATGAGCATTGTTGCTTAAGGGGAACACTCCGAAAATGATAGATTTTGTCAGGGCATTGTTCCTGGATAGAAATATAACGACATAGTAACGTGTTTCATACCTACACGTATAAAAAAGATGTGGCGACTTTCTTAAGTTTGTCAGATCATGAAAATGTTGACTTAGAAAACTTGATTCAGTACCAGACCGTTATTAGAATCGATGGATAGCGAATCCTTTATACATAGCCCGTTAAATTAAAAGGTTTACGAAGAAAACGGTTTTCTAATTTAGGCGAACTGCTCCATTGTTTCATGGAATTTTAATGTTTATGAAATCCGCTATAAATCTTTATCTGCCTGATACGATATAAATAAAAGAATCCCGAAAAGATACATACGCATTATAATACAAAATATTCAGCTTTTGTGTATAAATCTTTTTGGGGCAACCTGTATACGAAAAGAAATATATTTCAGAACAAAACAATTGATACCTGGTTGAATCAGAAGTGCCCATTATGTATCTCAGATGTACAGCAAGTCCCTCAGTAATATAACGAATGTGAGCCACTTAGTCAACGGAATTGTTTACTGACATAGAGATCAATTTAGCTACATGGGACCTATAGTATAAATACTGACTGATATTTCTATGATGATTTCCTGGTAAAATCTTCACGCAAGTAATATTTCCCTCGCAAAAGTCATTTGTTACTAACGATTCCCATATAACAAGACTCCACTTCGCACTTTTTACATTCACAGATTATAAGACAACGTATATTTCTTAAACTCTGGAACCTTAGCCCAGCACATAACGCATAAGGGTTAAGGGCTTTAATCAGCATAGTGTTTGGAATAAATGTTGCATTTTTATGGATCGGAACTGGGGTGGAATGAATCACGGCGAGTATTACCATGTTTTTAATGTCTCCAAGCACACTGAACCTTACTTTGTATCCGGGAAGTCGGGATATAATTCTCGGCCTGGAGGCTGGCTATTTCGTTTCTGTGGTTTTACTAAGCCCCTCTTCGCAGGAAATGGGATAATATCTGAAAGCAGGCCACGACCGCTTCCTTGCACATCGTTTCCAGATCCTCTTTCGCATCCAACAGCCATCCTGCCGTTTAACACTATGTGACCTATTCGTCTGATAAGCGTAATTTGATAAATTATGACACATACTTTACTTGTTCAATATTTTCTGTAGTCTTTACAGCCAGTTATAGCATCATATACAAATGCAGAACAACGTATAGTTCCCAAGGACAAACCTCAGACGTTAAGTGAATGAAGAAACCACGAATAGAACTGCTAACTTTATTTAACCCTCTGATGTCAACGGATCTCTTGAGGTATGAGGGAAGCCAGAAGGTCCTAGACCACCCAGCCACCGTCTCGACTAATTTAAATGTTTTTTTCCCCGAATGTTTATTTACCCCAGAGTTATGCAACAGGCATTCTTTCCCGTGTTTTGTTTGCAGATTGAATCTAATTCTAAATGCATGCTTATTCTTAGAGTCCACGTCAGAAAACTTGGCGTCTGCACTACACAGCTGAGACCTTGGGTCGGTTAATTACGGCTTCGTTTATGCGACTATACTGCAAAGCATGTATCACCGGTTAAAAACATTGTACGCGCAGTGTTCGTTCCATTGTCACATCACACGCTGTTCATACTATGCGTGCAACAAAAATGTTATATTTGACAGTAGTAGTGAGAGGAGCATGCGCGGAGTGTACCATGCTAATCTTCCTTACATTCCCACTTCTGAAAGACGCAAAGTTAAATGGCGCCGAGACTAGTATACAGCGAGTTATCTACAGTTGTAAACAACTGGGTGAGAAGCATTTTCGCGCTGCATATAGTAAATATTGTGATTAAATGAGGTTCATTATCATTAATGAAATCTACATTATTTTGTAATGTGTAATAATTTCACGCTATATTAACCCATAGGTCTGGAAAAAATATACATAACAATTATCCTTTTCTCTGTATAATTCACCGCTTCATTTAAAGTGAGTTTGTTTTCAAATTGAATGCAAACTACTTAAAACTGAGATCTCCAAAATCTACCTTTTATTAAATTGATTCTCAGGACAACATTTACTAACGAGTGTATATTAAGAAGTATCTGGTCTGGTCTGTAATTAAAATAACATTTTAGTGAAACACTGCCACAAGGCTGGCGAGAGAAACCAGTACATTGTATTCAAGTCAAGCGTAAACGTTTCTGACGATAGTCTGACTCACTGTAGTCAAATTATTCATTAGGACTTATCCACAATCAGCGACTTATATGACGGGACGCGGATTCACAAAGACTTAGGTAATGAACCTATAACGTTTGAACACTATCGGTAAATGAACATTGATTTTATTGCTAAAGTCTAGGGTCTCTAGAGGGAGATCGCAAAATGACGATCTTGCACCGGAGATGGCTATGCCAGCTTGTCCCTAACGTTACCCTGTAACATTTTATTGAAAGTACAGAATTATTTCCAGATCTAAGCAAGATTTGAGGTTTTCACGGCGGTGAGTTTGAAGATGGCCGTCTTGTGCGTTATAGCGCCGTGTAATGTGGTAGAAGTTACGAACGTTTCGGAGGTATTTGCCGCCTCCATCATCAGGACGATGAGTGGAGGCATCAAGTACCTCTGAAACGTTGGTGAACTTTTATCACATTAGACGGCGCTATAACGCAGAAGACGGCCATCTTCAAACTCACCGCCGTGAAAACCTCAAATCTTGCTTAGGTCATTCATAATTCGAGCTTCCGGTTTTAATTGCGGCTTGACCATGTAAAACACGTGGCAGACAACAGATTTCTTCGAATTGTTCGTAATTTATTCTGCTGGCCACTTAATTCATCACCAGAGTATTCATCAACTTTGGCGATCAGCAGTCCGTGAATAAATGAATATATCATTCACTCAATCACCCAGTCGCCCACTAGCATTTGCCACTTTTCTCCATCAGATGAAGTCACGAAGGTAAATAAGAATTAAATAAAAGCAGAGTTAACTCTGTAATGGAGAAGTAAAATAACTTTAACAGAACAGGTAAACCAAAACGTATTAAAATGTCACACGTCATAATGAAACATGGGTGAAAGAGATGACGTCAGCAGCTGAAAAGCTAATGAGGAGAACTAAGAACCTTTCTTATATTTCATATATGTTGCTGAAATTAATAGCGATTTACTTTAAGGCAATTAGCTAGAACGTAATCCTCAAAAACGACTTCCCACAACTTGAATTTTCATGTACAAAATATAATGTACCTTTTCTCAGAATCTACAATCTGAACCCATAAAACGTAAATACTGTATATTAAAATGTGAATAATTTAAAAATAAAAGGAAAATCTTATTTAAAAACGTCCCTAATATTTTAAATACCTTTTTAGTGCATTGTACATATGCATATATAGGTTAATATAAAAACACAAAGTCAATCTAAATTAATGTACTGAAAATGTCACATGAAAAATTCTATTTTAATAGTTATTTAACTTATGACTGTATTATATTGCTCTTTGCCACCTACAGTCAACAAAATACAGTGGACCACTCACAAAAATTTCATACGAAACTTAACACAGTTTTTAAAACATTTAGTTGCATAGTTTAGTCTGGTAGAAATTTACTGACGTTTCAGATAATCGCTCTGATGATGAAGGCAGTAAGCACCTCTGAAACGTCTGTCAATTTCTACCAGACTACACGAAGCCAGATCCCAGAAGACAGTCTTTTCATTTCACCGCCGCGAGAACCTGAAATCTCACTCGTGACGAATTACTCATTGTTTTGGCTGTGGATCAGGGAAGTAAGACTGAACGCGATTTGTTTCCAAGCATTCTAGTGGCCAGGTAGGAAATTAAGATGCAGCTCAAACAGTGACTGTTGAGCGACCGCGGAATGCGTGTTCCCATGTCACTGACTGCCTCCCTGGCTGCTTTTTGAATTCAATACAACACTTGCATCCAAACAACACGAAATCCTTGCTACCGCCTCATCACGCGTGGGTTAAGGTCGCAGCCGACCGCCATACTGGGAAATCAGGACCGTGTAAAACTGATCGCTCCTATCAAAAGCTCATATGCATTGTGTTACGTTCAGAAGACATTAAGCTGATCTGAAATCATTGCAAAACCTTCCGTGGTCAAACTGCGTATAAAAGCTGTAAAAACTCCAAGAGATGAGAACATTCTTCAGAAACTAATATTTCCTTTACTTTTAAGATATTTCCCACCTTTAATGGAGCCCAAAGCTTTTAATTTTACACGGTTTAACAAGAACCCTCAGTTGATTACCGGCTACACCCTCACACCTTCTGTACATAGATCAATTTTAATATTATCCTTCCATACGCACCTAATATTCCGAAAAAAAATTAAGGTTTTCTAGCACTTTAAAAGCATTTGTACTTTCTTCCATGTGTGCTACATGTCCCGCCGATCTCATTATGGTTGATTTTTGACCCTAATAACATTCAGTGATGCGTAAAAATTATGAAGCTCTTCATTATATAATTGTCTTCATCGTCCGTCCTATGCCCGAAAGTGTCGTATGCGTACAGTTATGTAAACAAGAAGCGATTAGTGTAGGACCACCCTGAAGACAGGTCGTCATATTTGTCAACTAGAGAAATCCCTAAATAAGATTTTTATGGGCCTGTAAACATCAGGTTCCTCACCTCCAGAGCGTACATGAGTATCATCCAAGTCACAGCCATTTCAATTACATTTTATTCGTCTCAGGATTCATAGGAGAATATTTGAAACTAAGAGGACTGAAGTGACGAGAGGCTAGAGAAAATTACGTAATAATCTGTCGTATTCTTCACCAGATATTAGGGTGACTATGTCAAGGAGGATGAGGTGGGCAAGGCATGTAGCGCGCATGGGCGAGATGAGAAATTCGTAAATAAGTAGTTGATCAACCTGAAGAGAAGACATCACTGGGAAGACTTGGGAGTACGTGGGGGTATATTAAAATGAGTCTTAGGTAAATAGGGCTTGGGGATGTAGAGTGGATTTATCTGGCTCAGAATAGGGATCGGTGGCGGGTGCTTGTGAACACAGTAATGGACCTTCGGGTCCAATGAAATACCGAAATTTTTTTTATAAGTTGAATGAACTATTAGCTTCTCAAGAAGGACTCAGGATAATGGATTTAGTTTAAGGAAAGTTCTTTAAAATTATACCCGGATAAACATTACGGTATCTTTACTTTGGACAATCAGGTTATCTATATATTTGGAGTGTCAAGTGGTAACAGAAGCTATTAGGTTTAATAAGTGGCATTTGTGTATTGCATTATATTTCTGAAACTTGACTTACACGTCATGTTATAATAGAGTAAATAAAAATGAAAATACACCTAAAACTGCCATGTTAACAGACACTCTGATTTTAAGACAACATTATTATCGGATGATTAAAGCTTTTAATATTCATTTTACTTTCGTATAGATGCCATATTGCCTAAATTTATTGTGGGTAAATGTAAACGTAATAATAATAGCATGCAACCGAAAAGAAACATTTATGATTACTTAGTTTTCGTAAGCTCCGATCGCGCGATTTGTTTTCCCGAATTATGTTTACTTCTGATTATTTTACTGTTGCCATATTAAGTGTGTGTTTGTTTCTTTGGCCTTACATCTTTGCTCGGAGTAGGTGGAAGGTCGAGGTGTTTAAGGTAACGGAATGGTTAGAACGAGGGGTCAGACCTAGTGAAGCGTTTTAAAGCACTCTTTAGGCAGATTCCTTAAGGAGTTCAGCAAACCACCCAGTCGAAACTTTAAGCTTAGATAATGACATAAACTCTGAATTTAGAATGTGAGACGAGAATTTTCACAGTCACAAATCCGTCTTTAACAAAACTGGCTTACTTTAATAAAAGAACAGCCATGTCTTTCGATGACGAAAGAGCATATACGTACATGCCTGACATTGTTCTGGCACTACGGAACGGTTTGTCATACCTATTTATTTCATAAAGCACAAAAATCAATAAAAATCTATTATGGACTTTTCCAAAATTACGACAGATTTTATAGCATTTATTTATGTTGTTTTTGATGCCTTTATAAGGAAGATGAGAAGCGCGGATCATATAGCACGCACGGGAAAGAAGATAAAATGTTTATCCCATAAACTTATTTATAAAAATTGTAGGAAACAGACATTTGGGAAACCTAAACGAAGATGGGAGGATAATATTAAAATGGATAATTTATTAAAGAAATAATAATTAATTGGTTCTTTAATCTATATCAACGCTGAAATATCTAACTTATAGTATACTAAAATGTTGCTTAGTTACTGCCTCATTACGGTTCATTATATGCATGATTTTCTTCCATACCATTTCGCAACGTCATTAGGCCTAAGGGGTCTCTTGGCCAACAACTAACAGACCTTATTTTTATTATTATATTATCCAAGCATATTTCTGGATTAAAAAGACGTCAGATGGTCGTTACCTTGCGAGTGTTTTCCGCCTTCGAATACCTTTTCGTTTTATTTTTAAGTTGAGCGACTACATTTCTCCATTTCTCCTTCAGACAGCCTGAAGATTTTCCTCTAGAAGCCCGTGCATGTCGGGAGGATTCATCGTTAAGAGCCTGCTGGCCTTGCCAGCAACTCCACAGAACTGTCTGTTACCTCTGACATGAGTACCAAAACATGTCACACGAAATACGTTATAGTAGTACACGCAGGGAGTATAATTATATAGGATGTTTAACGACTTATCGTCACGTACTGAAGTGAGTGTGGATATACACAGTACTGCATGTTATATATTTTAGGGAGTGGGGTAAAGTTGTATACAGGATTAAAACTCGTTTTTACAACATGCTCATTGGAGTTCACACTTTCACTGGGTCTCGAACCCAGGACAGTTTTCGGGTTTGTGACCTTTCATCCTGTAATCTAGCCTCTGAAAGAAACAATTTTATTCATAGATCAGTTCTTCTATTGTTTAGCGAATGCCAACGTGCTACCGTATCGTTAAATTGTTAAAAGGAAGATGGATATCTTCTGGGTTGTTGCGCCGTGTAGTCTGGTAAAAGTTTACCGACGTTTCAGAGGTCCTTGCTGCCTCCATCATCGAAGTTTAAAGAATTTCAGAGGTCTTTGCTGCCTTTATCATCAGGGAGATGATGGAGGCAGCAAGGACCTCTGAAACGTCGGTAAACTTTTACCAGACTACACGGCGCAACAACCCAGAAGATATCCATCTTCCTTTTAACAATTTAACGATACGGTAGCACGTTGGCATTCTGTAGCGATTTTCGCTAAAAAAAATTCCATACAATATTATTCAAAAATCACAGTTCCTGTCTGCGTAGTGTTTCAGTGGGAAACAAAAGAGAAGGATGCGAGTACAAATGACGTCTATACATGATTCCATTGCTGGTATGGTTTGAACCCTCGCCCAGACAAACTGTGTAGGCCCCTTCCAAGAAGAACAGGTGCACAATAAGCGAAACTTCACATCCCACATTGCTTGACGGATGACATTTGTTTGCTGAACCTCCCCTGTTTACACCAGAGACTCCCTGTCCGTGGACCGCAATCCAAAGTGGGCCAGCTGTCACTGAAACTTCGTGTGGTAATAGTGTTAATAAGACCAATCGACAAATTGATTTAATTAGTATGCTGATTGATTACTTTCTTCTGGATTTTGGCGCCATGTGGACTCGTCGGTAAATGCCAGCGCTTTGGAGAAACATACTGTCTCCATCTTCGGGTGTGAAGTGACGATACTAGGAAGTGGAGAGATTTATATAGAGTTGGAGGAAGGGAAATCTGATTCAGTTGGCAATCAAGGCGAGGAATGAGGGGGAAATTTTCTGGTCCCGGATTTGTATCTGACCATGCGGATGTCCGTCCATGTGAGTTATGAGGCTGGTTTGGCCACTTAGAGCCGTCAAGCAGTGAGCTAACAGAGGCTCCTTCCGGCAAATGATACGTAGCATAACTTGCAGATATTTCGTCCACATTTGACCGACTTCTCCCTCTGACGATACAAATCGTGCATGATCATCGGTTTTTTAAACGCTACCTTATTTCAAATACGCGGTTCTCTTACGACAACGATCCGACCTTAGATCCCTTGGATTTTAATGCCAGAAATTTTGTATGAATAAAAGCTATATACAAGGGTTTGCAGATCGTAATATTATCGCTTGAAATCAACGCCAGGAGCTCTTCACGTGACTTGACAGTGCCATTATAAACCTTTCAGAGCCTAACATGTAGAAAGGATACGCGGCTACTGTCGGTAATTTTCCATTAGTGGTTCAAAACTCAATATTGGATCGCATTACAAATCGCTTGGTCATAAGGTTATTTATAACGATAAATTTATGTTACAAAGGAAACTCATAAATTGATTTTTTTTAAAATTAATAAAATATAAATGAAACAGAAATTTTCGGCGTTCCGGAAATCAAGAAATAATATTTTATATATTCTATCAATCTTGTATATACTTTCAGTTCTAATAGATTCCAGGATGAGTGTGTTTAAACAACACTCTGATTCACATCTTACCAGTTTAATTTATCTTTACGAAATCCTAATTAACAATCGCCTAACTTCAGCAACACAGAGCAGTGTTAATATTAAAAATGGTTGAGCACACAATTTATTTAATTACTGGTTAAATTTTAGTTTTAAATTCGCATAGTACATGGAATAAGAGACTACTGTTATGTTCTTGAGACAGACATTTGAATGTTTGTCTTTATTTGCACGGTAACGTGATTTTCAATTGTTTGTATTCATCCTGGTAATTATAATCATTGTAGTGCCTCGATTGTTTTTCAGTTCAAAGTACAAAAAGAATTGCATCTTTGTCCAAGAACGTGCCATGAAGGCATGTTCTTTGAGTGGAGGTAACGCTCCACGTTTTCTATTCCTTGGCACTGTACTAGAATTGGCGTAGGTGAGTGAAGTTTGTTGCTATAAGACAGAGGACGCTGCTATATTTTCCGGTTAAATTTTACTCTTCGAGTGTCGGTACCAAATGTGTCTTGCGGCTTGAAACACCTTGCATAGGCTCAATATTCAGGAGTTGTTGCATGAAATAATATAACAGCTTACAAGTTAATCGGAGAAAGTAACAGGAGTATTAAACGCGTTCACCAAGTCTTTTTGACATTCTTGTGGGTACAATACCACGAGAAACTATGAAATACTTTGAATAATAATTCCAGTCATAGTTACAAATTTTGAAGACAAACTTAAGCAAGCAGCACACAAATTAGGAAGGTAACAAATGATTTTAAGTTCAAGATATCGGCATACGAACCAAAAACGGTGACATTTATTTGGGCACATCCTAAAATGTCTAAAATACGTAGTTAAAGGATATGAACTCATCGAAAAGGCTAGTAGTTTTTATTGCCTTGGTTGTAGTATCTCATACTTAAAAAAACAAAATCCTGACATGGAAGGAAAACTGATCGAATACTAAAGAATATGTGGGGATATTAAAGTAAGTTTTAAATATAAAATAAGAAATGAAGTTTAAAAAACAGTGACTAATAGACCTGGTCATTACCAGCAACAGATAAAATAAGACTAGAATAGACAGAAATGTGTTTTTTGTGAACATTGGCAGGAGTGTGAATCATGAATGAAGAACTTTAGAATTATAGAACTAATTGGTAGGACAATTTGGAGTGAACGGACAAAGATCTCATTCCGAAGATGTCTAAACGCCTACAGATGTGGTTAGACTTTGAATGCGAAGGAGAAATCAGTATAAATTCCTGTGGAGCTAAGAGGCTCATACCTTAAAGGTGATTATAATTATGACAATTATGATAATGACAAATTAAGTCTCCATCATATCTGTCTAAATATGAATCTTCGGGCCCTAATTTCCTTACTTAAAAACAATTAAATATTACTAAAGCTAAATGCCTTCCTGAAACACTACTACTTTCAGAAAATATTTATATTATATTGTAAAAGTCACGACATAAATATTTATCGGAAACATATAAATCCTTCTCACATCTGTAGTCCGATATATTTGCCTGTGTCAGTTTCAAGAAATACGAGGTCATATACCTCTGCATTAAGCCTTTAAAGCCCAATGGGAGCTTAATGTTCCACCTGTTTCAACAATCAATAATTCTTACAGTTTCTGTTTATGTGACGTATGATTCTCACAGTAAACAGCGATTATATTCTTAAGCAGCATTAACAAATTGATCTTGTATTGGTGAAGTGAGCGCCACGGTGGTCTAGCGGTTAGAACGCTGGCCTTGTAATCCTGGGGTCTCGGGTTCGATTTGGTGCCCGATTTTATAACTTGTGTTGG
>NW_019059851.1:272106-287727 GCF_000696155.1 Zootermopsis nevadensis | reverse complement strand
AACACTAAATAATAATAATAATAATTGGTGAAGTGTGGTGTCGTCTTTGCGGTACGGACTGGATTCTTAAATATTATTTAGACGAGCTTCGGCCGCAGGCGGTTAATTTTGTGATGTTCAAAAAAAAGGGGGGTTAAGTAAAAAGTACATCAAAACGAGAAAAGCGCCTTATTAAAAGTATCTATAGAACCCCCAATTATCGCGCACTGTAGCACAATACTTTCCGTTCAATTGCATAATGAAACACTGATTTAAGTGCCTTAGTGCTTAGACATCATATTCTAGAAAATTTTAGATAGTATGTCATAGAGGATAGGCTATTCTGAAAACGCATTGTTGTAGAAGTATTAAGCCCGTATCCCTGTAATGCATTTATACAATCTGACAGCTCGAGAATTCGAGAGTCAAGCGTAGCGATGACTCGATACCACATTAGCTGTAACCATGAGAAACTAAAGTGGGCTGCAAGATCGATTTGCTTGGAGGTACTGACACTTCAACAATGAGAACAAGCCATCGGATTGTCTGTTACGTGACGACACACCGTGCATTAACTTTTTTAATTCGGATCTCCATTAACCTTAGCGCTTCTGAAATGGACGTGCGGATTAATATGTAGCAACTAAAAATCTTTACCTTTCACAGAACACGGCTTACAAGTCTTGAATGTTTCATGAGCTCTCAGTTTTTGCTAATTGGCAATTTATCTCAACGGTGTCCTACGTTATTCAGGTGCTTGAACTATAGCTGTGGTCGAATATAAAGTCAATGGAATTCGGTGGCTGCTACTTGCCTATTAGTATAGTAGTAGACCTATTTGCACATTGGTCATAAACGTCAATTTCGATATCCTTTCCTATTCACTCTCTATAGCAATCTTCGTCCTTATTTCATTTTGTATAACCTCTTCTGTTAAAAGAACATCGATAAATGACCTCAATATCTCTCAGTTATCTCTCAGTTGTTTCACTGACAAATTAGAATGTCTAAATTCAGAATAACTGCATTCGTTACATGTAACTTTCGATACATTTCAAAATCAAATTTACAAGCTAAAATTAAATTAGAGGCCAACAACAGATATTATCACTTCGATAAACTGTAAAATAATAAAGAATAGCACTACTTAGCAAATTTAGTGGCGTTAGTCCTTGTCCACTCAGTTATATTTTTTTATTTTACTTACTCATCGCCCTGATGATGGAGGTAGCAATGACCTCTGAAACGTCGGGAAACTTCTACCAGTCTACACGGTGCAAAACCCCAGAAGACAGCAATCTTAATGTTTCATATTTATATCCTTTATTAAAGCCATGGTGGATATAAGTTGGCATCTTTACAGTTTTCATATTCTGGAGATTTGGTATATGGCTGAAAGAAATCACGGAGATTCTGTAGCCTAAGAGTGAAATTAACATTTCTACCTGTAAATGCTTCAATACTCATTGGAAAGATTGAAGCGAGAACGAATACCTTACTTCCTGTCGAGAGTCAGCTGATTTTATCTATTCAGAACAATGTATTCCTCCAAAGATTTCGTAGGTCTATATATTTAAATAACGATTTTTTTTAATATGGCTTATTTCTCTCATGGTATTGCCTAAGCTTACCTTATTAACATGTCTGTCGCTACTTACCGCTTCAGTCCTCACCTTCACTGCACAAATCAAATAACCTAATCCTCAAATTTAAGAGCATTAGCGCGAGATTAGTTTTAAGAGACAGACTCTATCCGCAAGGAATCTGCACCATCATAAACGAAGAATTAAGAAAGGAAACATTTTAAGTTGTTATTTAGTGTAAAGGAATACAAATCTCAACGAAATCATGCAATGGCCTCAGATCCGTTCTGGTAGTGAAATGTCTCAAATTTCGTTGAGGGAATGAATCCTCGCCAGTACAGCATATACACTTTAATAAGATTAATGTACGTTTTCATAATCACACTTTACGCTCTAATGACTTGCTACCAGAAGAGGCCCATTTTCGTTAGTATTGTGTTACTAATTCGCAATTGTTTAGCAATGCTTTATCAAGTATATGGAATATTTTTCGGTGGAATTAGTAAAAAAAATCCATTACGAGCGCTGTGTTACCACAGCAAAGTCCACTTCGCCCGACAGCATCCTAACGGGAGATCGGTAGGTCAGACATAAAAACAGTTTAAAAAAAACGAGCCGATGTCTGGAAAAGGTAAGCAATTTCTCGTGTATTTAGTTATTTAACGTTCTGTGTCAATGCTTCGTTATATATTATCTAATAAGATGAGTAGAACAACACGAGGAAACACATAATAAAACAACTGAAAATCTCGGTCACGGTGTACCGAAGATAGAGGAGAAGGCGGAACAAGCCACTACACAGTTAGGATTTGTGGTAAACTCAAATTCGAGACAAGATTATGCGACCTAACCTAACCAAACCTCTCCTAAACTAGCCTAGCATAACCAAACAGTACCTAACTTAACTAACCTAACCTGACCTAACCTATTAGAGTAGACCTCTGGAAAGGCAATGCAGCAGTGCACCTAGAGCCACCTTGCCCTGTGGGGAGTTGCCCGGGACCCCTGATCTTAGGTACCCTCACCGCACTAGCATCGGTACCATGTACTTTAACTTCCCCAGACCATTTAAAAAAAAGGAAAAATACATTTGCGGACTGTTAATCTGTTATATAGTAAGTTCCCAATAGTAACACCAGATGTCAATTGCATGAAAACGGAAAAATGCTCCACGCTCTGCTTCTAGACGTCAGGAACACAATCAGTAAATGATTGATATAGCGACTGCATGGTCAAATTGTGACGTCAGCAACTTCAAGGAACGATAGTAAACTACTGTTTCCCCAAGGAATTGTAAGAAACGGCATTCTGGTGCGATTTTCCTAAAGATATGAAACAATGGACAGAACTTGCTAAAGTGGGGAGAAAAAAACAGAAGATTAACGAGAGGGGGGCATTGTTTATACGTTGCCCTGGGTTCATCATCTGTAACTCTACATTTTTGCCCACGTAATATATTATGGGTTTTACGTATTGACTCCTACAGTGCCAGTTCCAGTTCTGCATTTTATTCTAACTGAGGACATAAGTGGCTGCGAATTCCTAAGTTGCAGCAGAACAGTCCAATTAGTGGGCATCATAAATCTGAGACAAATATTTGAAAATTTCACTCCGGGGTAAAGAGGAATGTTGAAAACTTTTAATGTCTCCAAAAACATTATTCCTGTAGTTAAGATTTATAACAAGCCGTGCTCTACAACATAACAAATCAGTTTAAAGACCAATCTTAATTTGATTCCAGACAGGAATTATAAGTCTAAGGTTATTATTATTATTATTATTATTATTTCAACATCGGTACACATAGGTATCACAAGTGGCCTCTTGTCATCACGTTTCCGATTAAAACCATTAATACATACTCAGATTTTACCTTTTCCATTAATGCTACATGCCTTTCCCATCTGATCCTCCAAAATATTTAGTAAAGATAAATTATGAAACTACTCATTACACTCCTATTATTTCCTCTGTCCTGCTTCATCATCCTGTTCTCAAATACCTTTAAAGTACGTTCTTCCCTTAGGGTGACGTAAAATGATTAATTGTATTGTATATTTTCAACTTTACATGTCACAGGTATTTAAGTTGACTGCAGAATGCAATCCTACATCACAACTAGATTATCAGAAACCATACGTCGAACCTTTCAGTCTTACAAAAAAATAAACACAAGAGATGCGACTACCGCATACCTTGCAGTACACTGGCGAATTGATGGGTACTTCCATCCCACACTGAACAAAGACAACCGGGTGGAGAAACGTTCAGTTCTAATTGAATAAACAGAATCTCAATGTGTATGAACAGAGAAACGGGTACGGCTGCACGAAGTGGCTTATAAATACCAAGAACCTGAGTTCACGACTGCTAAGAATCTTCTACTGTAGATAATCTGCTTGAATCGTTGCAGGTTTGAAAATGCAGATCACAGGTGCAAGGTCGCTTTTAACATGAATTCCGCAGGCGGCTTTGAATATCCAACCTTTCCATTCGTAAATGTTTCCATTGTTAAACGCGATATAAAACTGGCTACCGATGTAGACTACTGAAATATTTCGAAGTTTCACTTGAGTTAGAAGGGTTGAAAAGTAAGCTGTTTCAATGTCCCATTGAACTACAACTTATATGACCCTAAATATCACAGAAAGTATAAAAATGTCATAACTTATGAGACTGTTGACAATGCACGTTATCTTTTGTAATGAAAAAGTAAACTTATATTGTAGGATGCCATAGGGCTGTTTGAAATATTTGCAAAGAATGTTCAACACCGCATAAACTCCACTTAAAAAATCTTTAAGAACAATTTTCAGCACCGAATAAAAATAGTACTTAAAAATATATTAAAAAATCTTAACACAACAAATCTTGTAATCACATTCCTACCTATGTTTTACGCCAAATATTTAATTTCACAACGATGATGATTGTGATGATAACGAGTGCCTGTATTTCTGTTGTTATTCGTGTTATCAATATATTATATAAAATCTGAAATCAACTACAAAACGTTTCAACGTAGACCAGCATTGGTGGCATTACTTGTCACTCTGAATGTAAATGCCATGTTAGATGCGTCATAAAGTCTTACAGGATTAAAATAAGCCTCGGTCTTTTCCAGTGCCTTCATTTATATGACTTATTTGAATATACTTAATAATAATTTTTAGTATACATCAGAATGTTATTGTCAGACCTCACACGTTTTTAAATTGCCATGAACAAGTTGTGTGATGGATTTTTAGACGCTTCTGGTATGCGAATAGTCTAAACAAATGTCTGCAGGGTTAATTTAATTGCGCAGTTATCATTTAGAAAATTAAAATATCGAGGATGACACATTCTTTGCCACTTCTTTTCTGAGTCATCATATAAAAAGCAGAGAGACAAATGAATTGAATAAAAACATTTTATAGGCCTACGTCTTACGCCGAAGTATCAGAAGGCAGTGAAGGTGTGCAAAACATACATGGAAGTTGCCTGGGTAACTAAATAGTTGCATGATTCGCAATTATTGTTTATATTTAGGACAATTTGGAGAAATCAGATGGTACGTGTCTGTGCACTGGGTTTCAGATCCATCTCAGTCATTTCCAGACATTAGCATCATCAGGCATGAATGTGGGTACCGTTACTGGAAGCGCTTTGGTTGCATCGCATGCCACTCACTGCTGACATAATGCCCATAATTTTATGGGACGCGTAGAGAAACAATGGATTTGCCTCTCAAGAGTTTTATGTACGTCGAAGCAAAAACATATCATTAGTCAGACCCATTCTCTGTATTCCGGTAAGGAAATTTTGGCGAGACACGTGATGCCGTTTTCTTCAGCCGATGAATTGGAAATCAAAATCAAGACTGTATTCAGATTTTTCTTTGTCAGCATTTGTTCCTATAATTATGAAGCCATTGATATTTTAATCAATCCAAGGAAATGCAATTCGACTGAAGATTATCAACGACAGACATTAAGGGGTACACAATTGAATTTGTATAAATTATGGCATTGCCTGTGTTGAATCCATTGATATTTTAATCAATCCAAGGAAAGGCAATTCGACTGAAGGTTATCAACGACAGACATTAAGGGGTATACAATTGAATTTGTATAAATTATGGCACTGCCTGGGTTGAATTGCAGCTTCAAAAACTGGACAGTCAATCGATCAGACAATACGATGAGGTCATCTTAAATGAAAATTCTTATATCATTGGCTGAATTTACTCTCTTAGTTTCTAAAAGAAGCACACGATATGGGGTCATTTAAATATGTATAATCTGAATGATGAAACAGAAAACCAGAAGTGAAATAGGTATATCTCTTTTCATAACAAACGAAACTTGATTTGAAAATATAATTTTAAACTATATATCAGAAATAAGTAGGAACAGGAAGCCCAAGATAAGTTACAAAGATGAATTAGTTGAAAATGGAAGAATTTGACCAGACATTTTATCCCAAACCCTGAAAAAGACGACGACCGAAGGTCAAGGTAGATTTAGAACTCTTTAGAGTTACTTAGCTATTTTCTAAAGATGAATGTCTTCTGGGCTGTAGCGCCGTTTACTTTACTAGAAGTTTATCAACGTTTCAGAGATTCTCGCTGAAGAATCAATCCAAAAGACAGCCATCTTAGGACTCACCGCCGTGAAAACCTCAAATCCAACTATTTTGTTGTTTCCAAATATCTGACTATAACTCAGGACCAACTTTTAGATCTCATGGCACCAAATTCTAATGAACTCTCTAAGAAAACGCTGTAATGTTACGTGGGATACAGTCGGCAGGTCTGAGCTGCATGTGCTGTCTGCTATTTCGTGAGAGGTCTACGCCAAAGCTGGTGCAAGGTCAGTCAGACACACGCATTCTTGTTTTTTTTGGCTGTTAATGCTGTTCGACCATTCTCTGCCACTCAACATTTTTGTGGATGCCAATCCAATGAATTGAATAAAAACAGCAGCTGTGGAAAATGAAAATTGGTGTTGGGGATGTCCAATATGCCGTCCAATAATAAACAGACGCTCATGAGAATTTTCATTCTTCGTTTTTGTCAACTTTACAGTGAAGAAACATTCCAACAAGCAAAAATACAAATAATCTAAATTAGTATTTTCGTTCACGTACATAGCAAAGTTTAAAACATCAGTTTTACCATTCAATAACTGTATTAAGTCTTCTGGATGGTGACGCCGAGCAGTTTTGTAGGTGGATACCAACGTTTCGGAGAAATATATGAGTTCCATGTTCAGGATTGTTAATATGGAGAACTGGTAAAATGATACTGATGGAAGAACGGAGGACCGTGAGAAAATCCTGTCCCTGTGAAACTTTGTCCACTTTGCTCGAACCTGGGCCACCGCGTTGAGAACCTGAGCTGTGGTACGAGAGGAAGAACATTGTTGCTCCGAGCCCCGTCTAGCGGCAGGTTGTAGGACGCTTTCAACGTGTTACTCTGACAGTCCTCTCACACTGCAAGATATAGAAGCATCGGTGAAATGATCGGCAGTAAAATCAGTGGTAGTTTGTCCAACACTCATTGAATGGCAGTACACAGACTGTTCAACTGCAGTGATTCTATCCTGCATTCCGATGAACCTATCTCTTGTCCTGATTCTGGAACGACTATCCTAATGGCCCCACGAAGACCATTTCTAGGAGAGTACCTTAAAACACGTCACGGACGTTTCAACCGTATCCCTTCAGATTAAAATTCATGGTCATTTTCGCTTTCTATTCGTGATAATCTACATTTTCAGATTACACAACGTCGTTAAATAACCTGCTACAGTGCTGAAGATGGCTATCTTCCGGGATGTAGCACCGTGTAGTCTGGTAAACACTGATTGACGTTTCAAGCTTACTGTCTCCATTATGACTCTGATGATAGAGGCAGCAGGGTCCTCTGAGTATCAGACTGCACGGCGCTACATTCCGTAACACAGCCATCTTCATAGTTTCCCGCCATGAGAACCTCACAGTCTACAGTGTTGTTTAGTAGCTGCTAATTTATAGCTGATACCAGAGTATGTTTGTGTCAGCATTTCTGCGTAGATTTTACAGCGTTTAGACTAATGTTAGGATGATAAGGAATGTGTGATTAACTGGGAAGGAAACATCTATTGCTGACGTTATTGTAGTGTTGAGTGTTTGCCTGGAAGACTTGATGAAAACCATTGATACCTCATGAGATCACTAGGGCGATCACACTACTTATGGAGGCAGCAAGTACCTCTGAAACGTCGGTAGACGGCGCAACAACCCAGAAGACATATTCACTTTTCCTCAACCACGACAGTCGGTCTCCAGATTAACATTCGAACTCGAGACTAGGAATGCTAACCAATACGCAACAGTGTTCAACACAGAGAAATTTGTTCATCGTAAGAGCACAGTACTGAGTCTCAGAATTGCATTTCTGATTGCGTTAGAGAATGTGATTTTTATTCAATATATATGACGTGTTCTGGAAGCGATACGACATAAAGCTCCGCCACTGATCACAGCACCGTCAAGTGTTTTGTATTCGGTATCCGAACAGGGTGATTCGTGAGGATGTACGTTCTCTCATTGTTCAGAGCCTGCAGGCAAACTTCCAGGGCGCTGCCCTCAGGTTCCCACGGGGTCGGCACCAACTCCTCTCAACCCGGAACTTGAACTGTTTGCCTGACATGCTTGACATGCTACAACTAGATTCGCAAGTACTTTGTAATACTACAATTTTCGCTTAAAACCAGTTCAAATTATCAGGTGTTATAAAGCAGTCTTTTCGACAGCGTTATATTCTTTGGCAGAGTTACAGAATATTTCACTTGCTTTTTTAACATTGTACACCTGCAACGCCTGACAAGGGGCAACTATTTACGTCGCGTTATAAAGATTTAATGTTTTTCCAGTAGAAGTCACGTGTTCCATGTGTTATGGTAAAAAAATTGAATTCAAAGTGAGAATTTCGCAGAACTTCGTTTTAGTAACTACGTAGCTAATTTTGTCAATAAGAGGAATTCTGCCCGTCACCTCGGTGATATCCAGAAAAGATAAAACAGTCAAGGTCTTGGAATGAAAAAACAAATTATGCTGTGCCAGTGTTTTATATTTGATCTGTAAATTGCGTAGAATAAGATTCTGAAAACTACCACCATTTTATTGTGGGAGAATATTTTAATAATTAACTTAAATATCTGCATTTTATCGCATGCATTAGAATTTATCTATCCTGCTGACAAACATGTTAGTTTCCTAGTCACAAAATACCTCGTTTATAAATAACTTTTAGTGGAAAGAAAAAGTCACGTCTACTGAAGACATTTTACGGCTTAAAAATTACGCGATGAGGGACGGAATATGTAAATATTCACCCTCTAAATATGATCCAGGTCTCACACCGAGCAGTGATACATGAAACCACTGGAAAAGTATACCAATAAAAGACATTTTAACATATCTCACGTGAATTTCACTGCACAGTACCCACCTGCAGTGAAGTATAGAAGTAAGTTTCATAAACAGCAACTTTAAAATTTTTATAAAGCATCGGATTCAAAGAAACAATCCATAAGCGATTACATTTCATTCTAGCTACTGTGTAGTTAAACTGGCCATCGACATAAAGCTACACGCTTTCTGGAACTTGGTTAAAGATGCAGTTTGGCTGTCACCTTGATATTGCGACCACCTTTATAAAAAAGACAGCATTTCCGGTCATGACGAAATTTCAAATGCCCCTGTCAGGAATCGAATTCCTGTTCCCCAACCCGTTGCTAACCTAACCTTACCGGCATCTCGAATGTTGTTTGTGCCTACAGGATCAAAACCCATAGAACCCAGCTCAGCAGTATGCTAAGAATGAAGAAAAACACGCTTTCTGTGGTACCTGAAATCAGTTCCTGGATCACGTAATTACGTTTTTAAAAAATAGCAGAAAATTTTTCAGATGCGGTTTCCACATATTAACGATATTATTTTGTTTCATCAAATCTTCAAAGCCCAATGACAACTAAATGCACCACCAGCTTTAATGACCAGTAACGCTGCATTTTGTATTTATTGGTTTCGTATGATTCCTAATGTAAACCAGGGATTATGTCATTAAACAGAACGAAGAATCTCATCTTCGTAATGAAGTAATGTTATCTTTCGGGTATTTGGATGAGCTTCGGCATCAAAAATAAACAAATCGAAATCACTGCAAGGACAAGAAATTCAAATAAAGAAACTCATCGACATTACGGCGTTAATTTTGAAGGTGTCAGCGTTTATTAATAAACGTTAATGGAGTTATGTTGTTTAAAGGGAGACGTATTTTAAAGCAATTATAATGTGTAATTAACTCATTTTTAATGTTAAGAATTATTAAATGAGAATGTGTTTCTTACGTTTGTGACTTTAATTACAGAGCTCTGACTGAATGATGAGACGTGATTTTTGTTTTATTTTATTTTTATTCCGAGACTGATGAAACAGATTGTTTGAGGCCGTAATCAATTTCTAGTGTTGCGGTGTGATTGCTTGGCGGTTGATATATCATGGTCATCACGAATTTTTGACGAAGAGAGAGACGTGCCTTCTTAATAGAATAGCCGACAATACGGCAAAACTGTAGCCAGATATTATGACATAAATTATAAATAGTAACCCGGTCTATTATTTGAATATTTACTATCTATAGTTTATTTGACAGAGGGCCGCGTGAAAACTGATATAAGGATTGATAACTGTTACATCTGCCATCCATTCACAAATTCCTGACTGTACCCGTTCATTCAAAACACTTCCTCAGCAACATTATTTTAATTCACAACTTGGTGTGTATTTAGTTGCTTGTATATTTTGAGCTCGTGCGATAAATATCTGCGCTGTGTTTACAGTCAACTTAGACAACATGGCCGTAAGGTACAGAATGTGACTTTGAACTGTGCATCGTTTTATTACAGACTAATTGCACGCTATTACAAAAACACTCTGTCATGGTTTGCAGCGAGACCACGCTCTGGATACCAGCAGAAATTAACATTCTGCGCAGGATTGCAATTGTTTCCAGACACGAAAGCCGTTTCAATGCAGCGACTTTAATAACGTCGATAAATGAATGCCTTCTTTAGATTTAACATAACAGGTCTCTTACTTTACAAAGTAAGCATTGCTCTCACTAAAAGAAAATGAGAGACAGGGTTTATTTTTCTTCTCGAGTTGGAGGGAAACAAGAAAGACCTCTGGTTTAATAGCCTATATACCCAGGCCTGAACTTTTTAATTTAATTAGCCTGTTAGCTTTATTTTATAAGGTGCATTGAACTCTGTTATGGTCGTGTGAATATATGTATTCGTAATAAATTCTGAACCAATTTAAAGATTTTCATTAAATTTGGTGTTAGGTCATATCTTTAAAAGTTCTTTTTTTAAAATTCCTGCAGTCTAATTTTTCAATCTATCGGCTGTGTGGACACCCGAGGTGAGATAAAATCTAGTACCACTTAATGTAAACAATTTCGGGTGGTAAAACATCTTCGAAAAATAAGCAGCTTTTTCGGGGGCTGCGCATTTATCTTTCCATTTGATAACAAGAACTAACAAACCATCGGGAATTAGGCATGCGAAACTTCTCATGGACACATCGTAAACATTGCTACAAATTCTGTATAATATTTTTTTAGGGGGAATTAGGCATGCGAAACTTCTCATGGGCACATCGTAAACATTGCTACAAATTCGTTATAATATTTTTTTAGGCTTTAGCAGTTTCAAGATTTGAGGTTATATCTGAGCAATTTGATGTAATTAGAATTTGAGCTAGCAGGTATGATGCTCATAACTCACTAAATTGTTTAATTACCAAATTATAACTCTTGAACGGACGTAAATGTTATTAGCACTTCCCAGAACTTATTTGGGATTCATGGAGCCGAATTTTATAGTTAATAAGCTTAATCTACAGCACATGTATGTCTGCTTATATTTGTCAGCTTTTAAGGAATTTTACTGAATCCGTTGAACCAAAAATTAACAAAATAAAGACCACTGACCACCGAGATCGACTCAGAAGTACGCCATGACACTTTAAGTTTCAAGTGTTCTCATAGGAAATATCAGTGGATATTATAATTTCAGGCAGGTAAATTTACTTTTCCTAACTACCTAAGTGTAAGAGTTCTGCATCGTAACTAGCATGGCACGTTTGTCCATTCATTTGTTAATTACAACGGCACTTGAAGTTCCCATATATTTCTGGTCAACTCTTACTCCAACCTGTGGGGTTGAAAAGCACATGGCTCCTGAATTGGCTGAGTCTTTAAGGAGAGTAAATTAGATTTTCTTCGTTTCAGGTGTCGTCCGGGCTGGCGAGGTGAATTCTGTGATCAGTGCACGCCATATCCAGGCTGCAAGCACGGATATTGCAATGGATCTTCTTGGCAGTGCATCTGTGACACGAACTGGGGCGGAATTCTCTGTGATCAAGGTATGTTGATACTTCACTGGTCTTGGCTGACGTCAGCCATGAAGAGAATTTATATTTTTTCTAATCACTGAATTCTCAATGTTTATTTTCCATGGCCTCCAGATAAATTATTTTGGTGCCAGATATGTGATATTTGTATTAGGAAGATACAATCTAATTTTAAAATACTACTAGATTATAATATCGCCTGTTTGTTGTAGCAACAAAACTTAATAACAAAAGTCCATATGCACCCATTGGTAGAACATTCATATTTACCGTGTTAGCCTGTCTAACACTTTGAAAAACGAAAAATAAAAATGTTTTGTGTATGGTTTTGGTAGTTCAGTGGTACTTTATACACTGAATCACAAGTATAATTTATAATTTAACACACTTGCAATTTATAAATTGTAAAACTGAAAATACAGACTTTTAGTAACTTATTGCAAAATGTAAATGAAAACGTTTGATGACTTCTGTAGTGTAATGCGAATATTAGATCCCCTGTAGATGCCTGAGTAAAACATGTAGGACACGATATTTCCGTTTATAATAAGTGGTATTTGATGGTTAGAATGTGCGGAATATTGAACTAAAATAAAACGGCAATATATTGGCATACTAGTATTAAAATAGTCCATCCAAGTTTCTATCATTGAACGTATATTTTCTGTTGAACAATTTTTGATAAAGTGAAGATATAAAGAAACGATCGTCACTTTTATGCAACAAATTCTCCTATGCAAGTTGTAAGCTTTATGTACCAAATTCAAATTAGTAACTGTTTAAATTTCAAGTGTAAATGCAGAGGGTTTTCGAGAAACTCATCAAAATGTCAAGCTTCTGGATTCGAACAGACGATACAATTTAAATACTTAATCTGAAAATCCAATCTTTCTGTATCTTTGACGCCAGATTTATGCACATAGATAGTCCTTTTCTCAGTCCAAACTCAAATAATTTAATTACGTAGATTTATTTGAGGTTTTACCAACATGCAGTTAACCAATATAATCATCTCAATTTATTTGAACCCGAAAGGACAGTGCGAGTCATTGTAACTGCCAGGTTGTCTATCGGCGTTTAGCCAAACACAGCATGTAACAGAAAGCTTGCTAAAATATCAACGTTTTATTCTAGCTAACATGGAAAGTAATTTACCAGCCACATGCATAAATTTTTGTCACACGTGACGTACTCACGTGTTTACTTAAATTAACTCGTGACGGTCTCATTGCCTAAGCAAGCAGCTTGGTTTGCACATGCTGGCAAATAGCGACGTTCTTCTTCCTTATGTACTTTGATAATTTTATTTTGTGCATTCTTCATGCACATCATACATATAAGTAAATCGGACAGCAATGTACTACCAATAAATTATAAACTCCGGAATTACATGAAAACTAATAAATTTTCATGAATACTGATTTCTTTCTTGGTATCTTTGAATAGTATCTGTATGATCATAGCATAATCCAAGCTTTGGATTTCAATTAATATAGGAATTACTCGTTTTATGATGGTTTTCATGTGCTCGTTTAAGGTAAGTTTGCTTTATGCCAATACTAAGGGAATTGGGTGGAACATTCGGATAGATACAGTTTTCCAGAATTTGCTTAGACGAATCAGTAATCTGTAGTATACAGCTTATAAAACAACTAAGAAAATATAACACTATAAATTTTAGTTGTCGTTTAACCTCAAAGAAAACACTTCCCCATTAAAAAGATCAACTTGTGAATGCTGTTTAAGGAAATAATCTTTGTACATTCAAAGAGTCGTACTAAACCCATAAACAGAAAGAATAAAGACTTATTGACTGCTAAAACAGGTGATACACGTACTTCCCTCTCGGCTTTAAAGGTTTAAAATGGCCACGCAAGAGCTAAACGTCGCACATGTGACACTGCTCTTTCTAATTCGTGAATAGTCAATTATCCTCGCTACAAAAAGACTTACCACAGTACCGTGTTTCACCAAAACTTTTTATATTGCTCCCATATCATCACGCAAATAACTTGAAAAACCCTCCCCTTACACACAGACCAACGCACCAAAGACACAGTACAATACAGCAGCTTTGAAATCACTTAAGTCCAAGATGACAGAATGCCTCAAGCACACGCACTTGAGAAGTAGGAATGAAACATAAACGATGTTACAAGTGTGAGGTAATGGAAATGTTGTGAGCGAAAGGATGAAGTCGGTAGAGCAGCATGATAGCATTTCTGTCGCCCCTAAGTCAAGTTCCATTTATAAGTCAGGTTTCGGACTGGATGTTAAAGGTAGAATGTACGACAAAAACCGGTTATTAACTGTTGATCTGTTGGCAGCAGTGTACACAGGTGTGTCAGTGCTGTGTTGAAACAACCTTACATACATTAACAGATTATACAGATGTAACAAACGATATGTGTGACACATTGAGGAAAGCAATGTTGAGGGATCTGTTTTATCAGAATTGGACAATTATTAAACATGCCAACATAGAAAACTACTATTAATATATATTTTAATATGTGAATACAACGGAGGCAGAATTGGCCCTTCAAAACGTCCACCTGTTTAAATGAACTCCCATGACGAGACTCTACAGAACATCTGTACCGGTATTTAAATTCTTTGCAGTGGCGCAAAATAACTCCGAGCTTGAGCTACGTCACAGTAAGAGGGGAGGGGAAGATGAAAATGTCAAGGGGTTGGCAAGACGGTGAAGAGTTTGCTGAGGATGTATAGAATATCTGAAAACATTTTCCCTTTGTAATTTCGACTTAGAAGATAATATTTTTGTACACTGGCCTTTACACCGCACTGTATTTTGTGAACCTATGGAATTATAAAACACTAGCAATGCAAGAACACGCCTTAACACGCACGTGCTGCTTCTATAGCCTAAAAGTAATAATTTGACGTCTGATTATACAAAGAAAGGCCGGGTTATCTCGCAGTATGTGCTGTCACCTCGCGGTCCTCCCCTCCCTCCAAGTGCGTATTTGTAAAGGTCAACGAAGCCCAGTGTTATTTTGCGCCCACTGCACTTGAAATGAATTATAAATTAATATATTGGCAGTTTTAAGTGCCCAACAAGGTAGTATCAAAGAAAGGGTGAGACAGTTTTAATTCTCCTTTCTCTCGAAGTATCTGAGATGGTTTATTAAAAGTATACATAAATGAATTTAGACAGTAAATGTTGGTTAAAAGACTTAGTTTGTATGTGCAAAGTTGTGTGGTAAATCTCAGACTGCAATTTATTTCTAGTTATATTATTAACGGCCCTCGCAATGAAGTTCTCTGTACAGAACATTGCGCAGAGTTGTTACCACCCCTGCTTCGTATTCGGAAGGTCCCGGATTCAAGTGCCGGCCAACAGACCGCCTATGCTGAAAAGGTTTTCGTGGTTTCCTCAGTCCCTCTAGACAAGTTACAGAACAGTGCCTTAAATTAGACTACTGCTATCTGAAATATCCTGAAGATATTCAATTCCGAGGTTTCATAACGTAGGACTTTCTTGTGATGAAAAGTTCTTAGCCCTGCACATCGTCCCGAAACTGACTGACCACCCTTTGTCGGCTGTCTCTTCTATTCACAACCCGACGTTGCGCTGTACCGTGGTGATTGA
>NW_019059851.1:258840-272041 GCF_000696155.1 Zootermopsis nevadensis | reverse complement strand
TTCGAAGTAAATGAGCAGTGATACAATTAGGGACCTCTGTGAAAAGACAACGCTGTTTAGAGGGTCTCTTTGCGAAATCCCAAGCTTCCTTTTTTTATTATTTAGTTTGCCGCAGGAGGAAGTGCCTCATGTTACATTTTTACGATCTCACATTTTGTGTTAATGGAATCACTGGAGCATTACGTGCCATTCCCGCGAGAATACTGTTCTTTCGACACTCAAGGACCACCGCCCCAGTCTCTGGTGCCCGTCCTTAGGGGTTACACCAAATGTTTCAGCGTCTGAGTTCTCAAGTGAGCCTTATCAACTAATCTGTCCTCTTCATACCTCCTTCACAATTTTGATATCGAAACGACAACTGTACTCCACGAACGTAAAAGTCTACATGTTTTCCAGCCTGAAATGTATAAAGTTCATGTAGTTTCAGACGGTCATTTCATTATGGAGAAAAAAAAATAGAACTTTTAAACAGTATAATATTCTGGAATTATGTGGCAATGTTCTGATATAGTTATGGGCAAATTATGTTTTGCGTTGTCATCTATCAGGTTATAAAATATATGTTTTTACTACGTTTTAGTGGCTGTCTTCATTTTCAAATAGAAGAGACGAGCACGTTCTCTGTATGCTTTGCTTAAAATGCTTTTTCTGGTCGTATTTGCTTTCTCGCGATGCTTATTACACATGCATGTAGCCTATAATAAATATGAGTTCGTGAATACTGTGTCTGACCGAAGGGAGTATTTACATGCTTTTACTCTGTAAAACTAATATATGGATTGATTTTAGGTTATTTAACGATACTGTTTCAATTTCAGAAATCATATAGTGTCGATGCAAAGTAAGAATATCTAAGGAAACGATTGTAGTAATACGTATTTAAAGGTGCTATCCCTGCATTTTCAAGGTAAAACTGAGGATAACTACGTAAATTCTTAGTTACGCTAACCAGTAAATCTGGCAAGATTCAAACAGGGTATCCCCTGAGAATTAAGATCTAGAATGTTACCACTAGAAGAAACTCTTAAGTAAATGGATTATAAAAACAGATCTGAAGGAAATGTTTTGTAACGAGGATTGAATTGAACTGGCTCAGAATCATGCCCACCCGCGGTGTTAAACTTAAGGTTGCAATGCCAGATACATAAACGGTGTATGCGTGCCCAATACGGCCGGAGCGGACTGAGGCAGTAGGAGAGAAACACCTGTTGAAGCACCTGTAACTGGTCCAGCAAGTCCCCTCGCCGCTGGAGACCGCAAGCCACTACAGGCAACTACCTCCCACAGTCATGATTCTTGCTCTGTCTTAGCGGAGAAACACACACCACGCTATGCATAGCCCACGACTTGAGTTCATCATGATTGGTGGGAGCGAGACAAAGGACACGCGATAAAACTACACTGTAGTGCTGTTTTTAAGCAGTGTAAAAAGCAGAGGACTCTCCAAGTTATGCATTAATTTATGTCAAACTGCATTCAAACTGAAATAAAATAGTATCAGTATAAAAAGTCACGTTCCTTACGTTATTGGCCGTGTGTGTCAACAATATTGTTGAAAGAATGTTGGAGAAAGCAGTGGTGAATTCTTTTTCAACATGCGCATGCGTACTACGTACAGATGTCTTGCATTACGTCATCTGTAGGCCTACAAGTACATCAATTCTCACAGAGGATAATCCTGTCAAGGAATCACACGTTGATACTTTAAACGTCTTTGGATGAAAGGAAATGTACCTAGATTTTGACACGCAACTCCACACACACAAAATCCAGAACTCAGCAGTAAATAACGCTGATTCTTCTAATTGATTAATAACAGTAGGCAGGAAAGTAGCTTAAATTGAGTAGAGAAGAGATGAAAGAACACTTTCTCTTTATTTATCTCACGCTCTTTAGCTGTTTTAGATTTACCCATTTTCACCTGCGTTTGCTTTGTTATTTTACTTATTCCTTTATATCTTTCTCCCGGTTTCAAGACGCTTTCACCCAATTCCCCTACTTCCCCTTCTAAATAAAAAGTAAGATTTATCTCTTGTGCTTTTCCCCTTATATCGGAGTAGTTCTGAAGTCATATATCGATTGGTATTATTCTACTTTGTTTCTTTTCATGTAGGTGAGCTCGAATAACAATGTTCGGTCAATATTTTGGCAGCAGACAGGGAACATGTAACTATTTCTTTACAGTTCAGGTTTCCCGAAGTGAGGGCGTGTTTTCTGGTCTAGGAAATTTGTGTCGTGGGGCTGAGGTGAGATGAGCTTCAGGCACGATACAGCTTCATTAACAAACTAGAATTAATGTCAATTTCTAAGGCCCCCTGGCCCGCGTATAGCTTTGTATTGCTTGTGAAATATAACCTTGTTATGCTATGTGGTGTCAAATGATAGAAAACAAAGACCCAGGAGCAATCTTGATGTGGCTGGCAATTGTGTAGTAAATAACTAACGTGATTTTATACCCATTAGAATACATCGACGTTTTATTAAAGTATATAAGTGGTTCTTGTGCCGTATATGAATTATTCAGATCTATGGATCGTCGTTTGAAGTTAGAAGTGAATGTATTGACCAATATTTTGAACTTAACACTAAATAACCTCTATTGGTAAACGCATGGAATACGCAGATAGAAACGTTAGTAAAATCTTTAAATTGCAGTTGAAGAAGATTATATTATGAATATCGAATTCATACAGCTTAAATTAATTTGCAGTGGTAAGTTACAGTGAACATGGTAATGGATCTTCGGGTTTTAAAGAGTGGATTTTCTGATTAGCTAAGTGGCCATCAGTTTGTGAAAAAAATATATGGAATTGATTAGTTGGAGAGGAGACGTTTAAGCTTTATAATCTAAGATAAATAAAACATCTGGTATAGAAATAGCGCCCTTACATAATCTCTAATCTCATTCGTTGAAATAAAGTCGTTAAACAGTCTTGGACGAAATATTCTTAAGACCAAATCCGCTTAATGCAAATGAATTGTTTTGTTTTACGTGTAAGGTTTCAAAACAAATTAAAGCGAGTTGTTTTGTATTTCCTAAGTAGGATTTGAGGTTTTCACGGCGGTGAGTCCAAGATGGCTGTCTTCTGGGTTATAGTACTCATTTTCCTGATGATGGAGGCAGCAAGGGCCTCTGAAATGTTGGTAAACTTCTACCAGACTATACGATACTCATCGCCCTGATGACGGAGGCAGTATGACCTCTGAAACGTTGGTTAACATCGACCAGACTACTCGGCGCTACAACCCAGAAGATAGTCATCCTTGTCTTTCCTGCTTAAGCAAAAAAGGTGTTTTTCTTTCAACAAAGTTGTCTGTGTTTGGTGCGTAAAAGTAATGACGGGTTTTTTTTGAGGACGTGGATTGGAGACAGTGTGGAACGCTTGTTTTTTTTCCGAGCAGTACAAATAAACTCAAGGCTTCCCCTAATTATTTACAGACTCTTCATACTTAATATTCCGACACGCACTGCACACGCCCAGTTATCACCTGTGCCTCGACTCGCCTCACTTGCTGCTGGGTTCCATTTTGCTCACTTCCTTCAGTATTCTTTTTCGCGGTAGGTCGTGTTCGGGAACAACGTATTCAAATTGGAACTATCAAGAAACTAGATACTGATTACAGAACCCGAAGTTTCAACAGAGCTCTTACCAATGGCCACCATTGAGCACAATCCTGAGCCAGTTACATCGACTTCTCATCCTCATTATTTAGTTCCCTAACATCAGCCTTAAACCTTTAAAGCAAAGTTTTAACATTAATTTTGACCACAGTGAGCATTTTTGGTTTGGTATAAATTCCAGAACAAACCGTGATTATATTATTGAACATCATTTACCAATTGAATTTTGTAAAGAGAAAGCTTTGTTTTCTCTCTGAGGTAATTAATATAGATTTATTAGACTTCTTTCACCCATCTTATTACTTCTCATTACTACCTTCTCCATTTTCGATCGATCGATCAGTCTTTTTCCTTCTCTTCAACATACCGTCACTTGAAGGACGAGTGGGTAATGCCTAGGAACCGTAATAACCGAGAATGTCCCCCTCTCGTCAAATACAGTGTCTCTCTTACTTCAAAGGCTAAGTTATCCTTGCACATTTTTCTCGGCCTTCCAAGTGGCTGTTTCTGAAGAGACTTTTCCACCAGAACTGAGTAACATTCCTTGACTTCCCTGTCTGAGTTATAAACCCAGCCCATCGAAGCCTCCCTTCTTAATACTACAAAACATTGCGTATCCCACCGTCCGCCTAGAAAGACTGAGAAAACCCTTGATAAATATCAGAATATCCGGATTCCTTGCTGAGAATCTAACCCAGGAATACAAAGCATCTACTGCGATGTTCGGTAATAGCATATAAACACGCAAGATCTAATGTTCTCGTGAAATGGTTATGCAGATGTAGCTACCACCAGTTGTTTACGATCCACCGCCCTCTTAAAGAACCTGATTCACTGCCCCGTGGAGTGAGCTCTCCATCACTTATTCTCTCTTGCTTAAATTCGTTACTTCCAGCTTTGAAATTGATCGATCAAACTGTTCACGACCTTTTGTTAAAACCTTCCAGCCATAAAACATTCCAGATGTGCTTATTCTCGGGATACTATTATCCACAACGTGTGTAAAAAAAACTAGTGTTCATCCCCTGCCCTCGTAACTTAACACTGATCCACTTTGCAACCCCAATTCTTGTCTGTGGCCTATTAGATGTTGCGATATTTTTTGCGTCTCCTCTCCTCGAATCTCCGGTAAGTGAATGTGGTCTGTGATGCGTGCAGGGCAGTTCTAACGAACGATTCACATCTTCACCCTCCGACCACGAACCCACTGTTCGCTGATCGGATTAATGACCATGGTCTTTATTTCGTTCAGATATTATCGTTGCTTGTATAGAGGTCTCTCTCTCTTTATACGCTGTCTACGAGCTAAATATAAGCATCCACAAATTTTTTTACGCCTTGGTCTAATCAATTTAAAATTCGACACAGTTATTAATATACATCAGTAGTTTTTTCCGTACTTTTATATGTTAGGGGTCAGATGTTGTATTTCTCATAGTAAAAAGGGAACTATTAAGACCTATGTGGCAAATATGATGTTCATCGGTATTCATTCAATTAATACTTTAAGTCGAAACTCGTCAAACTAATGTTTAATATTTCAGTCTATACCTCGAAAGGAAAAAGAACGCTTATCGATTACAAAGCTCATGAAGTTGATACTGTCAGTCGATTTATTCAGTTGAATGTTTTGTGTTACGTGTAAGAAAGGTCCTTTATCCATACAGTGCTTAGCTTGAGAGCTAGTGTGTACTAAGAACTGAGGTGAATTTGATAAATATAAACTGTGTGTACGAAACGTTCCTATTTTTTATTCGCTGTTCAATTTGCGAACGAATCTTTTTCTTCGTTCTTTGCATGCTTTTACAGTACCTCGTGTGCACAGTGTCTTTTATTTATCGTATACGACATAAAACTATCCATTTTAACTTTATGAATGAGACTGTAAGATTGAATTCGCATAAAAATAGTACGACGCTAAACAAAATATAAGTAGTGGTTATTTTAAACATCCAGAAGCCAGTAAGTAGCGTCTACAGGAATCGTTACACCCAATCTGTATTATTCTCGGATGTCGGTAACATAATTAGAGATTTCTCCAGGATAAGTGATGTACAATTCTGCTTAAGCAGATTTGATGTTGGGATGAATAAAAACGAGGTAGAACATATATTCAATTGTCTTGCTCTGTTAATCAAAACTCATCATGCATAGCCAATCTCGCTTCAGTAGAAAGAACTACTCATTGCTTTTTGTATGGGGAGGATACTGAAACATATGTCCCTATCTCAAAACGCGAATAAATATCTGTGATGTTTAACTTTGCACAATCTGACAGCGATACAATGCAAGGATTGGAAACAATACTATTGACTTATTTGTTCTCTCACGTATAGTGTTTGTCTTCTTTAATAACATCGGCGCTTTAAACTATTTGATTCAACGCTGCCTAAATTTCTAGAGTTAACTACTTCCGTATCCGGTTTTCTATAGTTTATTGTACAAAGTATGTTTCTTTTTTTTCCGGCATGGAAATAAAAAAAATCAAATAAAAATACATATAGACCTATACAAAATAGCCAAAAAACATTAATGGATAGCACAACTTTGAGTTCAATGTGTAAATAAAAGGATGATATTAAAATGGATAGTTAATAAATAGGGTAGAAATATGTAGATTGAATTTATAGGGCTCAGAATTGGGTTCAGTGGCGGGCTCTTATGAAAACAAAATTAAACTTTGAATTCTCTAAAAGTATAGAAAGACTAGCTGATCGGCTGTGTTTAAGAAGGCTTTTTTTGTGTGGATTTAGTAAATGATGCAGCGTAATTGGCCAGTAATATACTCCCTAAACAGTCCATGATTTGTCTGATTTCATTTGGATGTTGTTTGTCTAATTAAAAAATTAAGGAACGTTTTGTTTCATGAACAATGTTTTCTAATACCAATAGGTTACAAGAAATGTCGACCTTTTTACATAGGATGTATTGAGTATTTTCTAATATACACGTTTGAAACTGTAGTTTTTTTGTTTAAACAATCAGTTTCTAGTGAACAAATGACAGAGCAACGAGATAAAAATTAACGTTAGAAACTTACGAACATTTTCATTTAGTGATTAAGCTATTCGGGCCGGCCAGGATCAATTAGAATTTGTCTACCGAGTTGCAAATTGCGTATGTTGAAACTATGTATTCTGGTATTAATTGAACCTTCCCAATCTTGTTTAAGCTTATAATTAAAGTAAAAACTTTTGAATTTTCCGGTATCTGTACATTTGCGAAGGAGCTAATTGTACGTTCTTGTTCTCTTTGCAGACCTGAACTACTGTGGAACCCACGAACCTTGTCAGAACGGAGGAACGTGCGAAAACACAGCACCTGACCAGTATCTGTGCACCTGCCCTGAAGGGTTCTCTGGACTCAACTGCGAGGTGGTGGACAACCCCTGCGCCACTGCCCCCTGTGGGAACGGTGGGACGTGTCAAGAGACCGGAGGGCAGTACCACTGCACGTGTGCTTCAGGCTGGACGGGGTCCACGTGTCGCGTCAGTAAGTGCCAATATACTTACTTACTCCATGGAGCAGTCCTTTTTGAGAAGCCAACAGTCTCTCAGCCACTCAAGAAATTCCCAACATGCTATGGAACCCGAAGGTTCATTACCGTATTCACAACAACCTGACACGGGTCCCCATCCTGAGCCAGATGAATCCAGCCCATACCACCCCATCCTATTTCTCTAAAAACCCATTTTAATATTATCCTCCCACCTGCGTCTAGGTCTTCCTAGTGGTCTCTTTCCTTCTGGTTTGCCCACCAAAACACTGTATGCATTCTTCTTATCCCCCATGCGGGTTACATGCCCTGCCCGTCTCATCCTCATTGTGTTGATCTGTCTAATTGTATTTGGTGATGAGTACAACTTACGAAGCTCCTAATTATGCAACTTTCTCGAGCCTCCTAATAATTCATCCCTCTAAGGTGCAGATATTGTCCTCAGAGCCCTGTCCACAAACACCCTCAGTCTACGTTCCTCCATTAGAGTCAGAGACCAATTTTAACGCCCATACAAAACTAAAGGCAAAATTGTAGTTATGTATATTTTCATTTTTATGTTTTTAGACACTAGACGAAAGGTTTCGAACTGAATGTTAGCAAGCAATACCCGAATTTAATCTGCACTTAATTTCCTCATGAATTAAATTCTCATTTGTTACTGCCCCTCCCAAATATCTTAAATTTGACAATTTTGTTAAGGATCCATTAGATATTTTTATGTTACGATTTTACCCTGCATTCTGGTGACAATTCATCAACATATAATTCGTTTTCTCTGTGTATACTTCTAGACCAACCTCCTTACTAGCCTCAATTAGAGCTCCTGTGTTTTTCTTTATAGTATTTGTGTTATATCCCAAAAGATTTACATCATCAGCACAGACCAGAGGCTGATGTGTCCCATTTAATTTCAGTCCCGCTTGGTTTGCTTTGCCCTTGTCAATGCCAAAAATATACTTTTTCATTGCAAGAACTATCTCGCATTTACTGATGGTGTCAAGATAAAACAAATAGGCCTTCGCCTTACAATATGGTTAATTGGCATTTGTTGTCTCTTGTAATCGGTTTATGCTATTTTATTTGGGACGATAATCTCCTTTACTACGTGAGGTTTAATCATGTTGTAACAGCGGCGAAGAATTAAAATAATTCACGAAATACTCGTAAATCAAACTCGACCGTTAAGTACAGTACGGAAGACTTAAAATTAACTAATGGGAATGACTTTTATGCGTGATAATAGTCACACAATGCTTCGTCAAATATGGGTAGAGTTTCATTAGAATTTGTCAACGATCTCAAAACATATTGGTTACCTAAAATTTCAGTTATGCCATATGTAATGTAGCCCTTAAAATTAATCATGGTCATTCAATTGAATTCAATTCATTCAATTCATTTATTAAAGTGCTTGACAACAGCCAAATAAGGCCAATAACAGCCAAGCACTAAACCAGAAGACATGATAAGATATAATAAATAATTAAATTCATTTCAATAATAATAAAAGTAAAACATTACAAATACAAGAACAAACAAACAAATGATAAATATAAAAGGTAAAGTTGTGCCTGGACCACGTCATGTAGACGTATGGGGAAGTGGGGGTATAGCTCCACGCTCCTACCGCTTTAACCTCGACGCAATAACCCCGGTACTCAATGGATAGCAGGCTGGGTGAGACCCAGAGCCGGTCTGTATGTTATAGCAAAGAGAAAAATCCTGCCCTACCGGGAATCGAACCCCGGTCGTCCACCCCGTAGCCTAATCACTATACTCGTTGAGATGTTACGGCTCTGATAATAGCTGTGTAAATGCTGGTAGAGAAGTTGCATTAAAATCTGTCAAAAGGACAAATATTTTACGTCGAAAAACGTTTGGTTTGTTAAGTAAGGGAAGCTTAAGTCTAAGAAAACTAAGCCAAAATAAAAATGGGTCTGCAACACTTAGAGGAAATAGGCTATACCATGCACGAGTATGAACGAAATGGAATCACCAATTTGGGCGCTTTTACTGCAGGACAAATGATAGCTATGTCGAGTGTAATAGGCGATTTTCAAAAGTTCTTTTTTTAGTAAACGCGCTTAAAAGATATTCATTTGAAAGCAGTTAGCATAACAAGGTAAAAATGTCACTTTAATGTAACCAAGCCCCGGATTAAATCCAACATTGTCACTGTGAATCCTGTACTAATGCGCTGAACGGATTCAGTGTCATCTTAAGACGATATTTACGGATTGTACTGATCCTTGTTAAACATAACTCAGTTCGGAAAAAAATACATCCAAAAGTCGTGCCTTGAATATGAGTTTCGTTCAAACGGCCTTTGAAATAATCATTAAAAAAATTGGCTATAAATTAATTTTCCTTAATACTGGTCATAAAATTTATTCCGTAGTACATTTTCTTAAAATTATCTTAGAAGCGCAACATTCCTGTCCTAAAAGGAGAAGACATTAAACCACACTCTCTGCGAAATATTTGCATTCTAATTCAGTGTCCTACTAGAGAAAGTAGGGAAGTATTGAATTATGCAGGCCTATTGGTCAAAAGGTGTATGTATTAATAACATACATGTATCATGGATTTCCAACTTATAATGTGTATCACAAAAATATGTGATTTCTAGTGCACAATATTTTTGTCTCCAAGTAGGTATTGGTATTAATTGGAAACCTATATGAAACGTCAAATGTTCACGGATCTTGGGATATAGTTATAAGCATGTTTTGCTCTGTGGTGTATGCCTGGATCATAATTTTTCTGAGAAATCCTCAATAATAAACATTTCATTCATAAAGCAGCCCTAAAATACTCCACCTGCATATATAGCACGGAAAAGCATGTAATATTATTGCTATAGAGAAAGAAAGCAGAGAGATGCGCATACAGAAACAAAATCCTGTTTTGTGCGCATGATGTCACCGCAGAACGTGCACCACGCATAGCTTGACATTTTAAGAACAAAAATGATCTAAATAGCATCTAAAGACACTGATCTTACCTCCAACAAAACATTTTTCACAGTTACAAATACAAGTGGGCCTGCACCTGTTAATGGTCTGTATAAAAATGTTTACTCTTTATTTCCAAACGAAACACAAAGATACGCGAGCGACATGCAGTGTTATGAACACAAGAGCATGTGGTGCGCGTAGTTAATTTTTACCTAAATGGTTAAACTCGTACTAGGGAGAACACGGCGTTTCAGTACAGCCTTGACTTAAGCCGGCCACTCAACCTTGGTCTGTTGCACTGATCAACTTTGCGCAGTGCAGAATTGCTCAGTTATGGCTGCACGTGTGTGGGTAAAACTGGGGAACGTTCAGTCAAATTTTCCGGACTAAATGAAGTCTGACTCGGCTTGACATTTTACTGCCCAGCTCGGTCTGCTCAGTTCTGGTTCGTAGCTTGTATGTGGGTTTACTCAAGCACAGCTCTATACATTGTGATGTTCCTGAAAATGCCTAAATGCCTGTAGCTTCCCTCTCTCATGTTGAAACGTTGATAACTTCAGAATACGCTCAGAACATAATCGCTTATCTATTTAGGCCTGAAAGCGAGCCTGTTGTGTTACAAATATTAAAAGAACGCGAGATTCCCAAATGAAACCCTGGTTATTGTCTTGCGCTCTGGCCAACAGTTTCCCAGCAACAAATGCTGGTCGGATTACTTACCTGCATGCACAAATGGTACACTGCCAGATGGCTGCTGCTACACACGCATGAAGGTCTGTGCATTTTCACTGTCCGGAAATATTTCCCAAGGAAATGTAACACGAACAACACAGAATATTATATTTGTTGAATTATTAACACGCACACAACATATATAAATAACTATACGTAATTTCTGCTTTCTTTCTATGCACTATGCCACCACGCCGCGCCATTTCACTACAAGGAGCACACGAGTCGGCACAGAAGCAGAGACACAACTAACCTCACGCTCTTAATCATCGAGAAGCAACTATATCTCGAATCGAAATAATCGAAATGAATAAAATAGTGACAACCAAGAAGTTTCTGGCGGGAGTTTAAAAGTACGATTTAATGACCATGAACGTAATTTCAAACACTGAGAAAGAATGTATCAACAGGATGGTATGATTATGAATACAAGATTAGGATATTTCAGTCTAAATGGAATAAATATCTGCCTAATCACACACGTTTCGGAACTGTCAGTTAACTAACAAACTCCATGGAGAAGAATAGTTCTTGAGAAGCTAAAAGTCCAATAGCTTTAAAAAACGCTTTTTATGGAAGCAGGAGGCTCATTACCGCGTTAACAAAAGCCCGTAAGTGGACTCTATCCTGAGCCAGATAAATCCTTACCATATTCCCATACCTTATGTTATAAGAACATAGTATCCCAATCTACACCCAGTTATTCTAAGTCTTTCCCTGTAATATTTTCCGACGATTTTTTTTTATGTTTCGTTTCGCTCATGCATCTCATTATCCTTGATTTCACAATATTAAATGCACCCGCCTTCCATATATAACCTGTGTTTTAGGGAACGTTCGATACCTTTGAAACAAAAAACATTCGCGGTTTTATCCTGTTTCATTGGTCAGAAAAGGGAAGACAGGAGAAAACAGTTGTTTTTTATAAATATTGTTTTAAAAACGGAGAAAGCTGAAATTATGTTTAGACTGTTCCTTCCTCACTTTTGTAGTATCAAGTATAAATCATAAAATTCTAAAAATACCTTAAACAGCTTTTAATGGTTATTTTAATTGTTCCTTTTAAATGTTACTGGGAAGAACGTGGTACCGTGTTCCGAGGAACTGTTCCTGAATTCACCTTCAGGGACTGAAGAAAACCACGAAATGTAATGCTATGAAGATGGCTATCTTCTGGATTGTTGTGCCGTGTAGTATGGTAGTTTACCGACGTTTCATATGTGCTTGCTGCCTCCATCGCCCTGATGATGGATGCAAAAATCGCCTGCGAAACTTCGGCGAACAACTGCCAGACTACAGGGCTCAACAACCCAGAAGACAGCTACTTAATACATTTTGTAGGCTAACTTGGTCCGTCTCGATGTTTTCACTTTTCTTATTAGAAGGCAGGAATAATTATCCCTGCATTTCATATTTGAAATGGGAGAAGGCTCAGTTTCTTAGGACTTTATGAATAAGCCCAAGTATCATCCACGTTATTTTGTGTAATAATAATAATAATGATAATAATTGTAATTGTGTTGAGGCAAAATACTAAGAAAGCTTCCCTCCCACAATTAATAAGAAAGTGGAAGTCTTTGAGGGAAATGTGATGTTGAGATTGGTGGTTCTGTCTGGGTTCAGGATCGTGAAAATCTCGAGATCTCGTAATTAAGTTCTGTGCCATGTGAGGATGGTTTTGTGTGCACCGCCGCGCCACGCAGGCAATCACAACGCTGCATCGTTCTTCTCTACTGCCTAATCACAGATGTGTAAGCTTGTTTAAAAACATTTGCTACTTATAAACGCTGATCTGTGACTTCTGTGTTTAAAATTCTGTATATATTATGAAACAAATCAGAGATGTGGGCAAACAGCTTCGCGTGTGATTGGCGTCACTTTTCTATGAAATTAATAGTGATTCTACTGGTAACGAAAATGGCCTGTGACCTCAAGAAGTGAACCACTGGTATAAACATATAATACTCTTTGTCAATAAAACGAAATCTTAAAACACAATTATGACGTTCACGTAAGTTACAATTCAGAACCGACTGCAGGACTTTTAATTATATTCAGAACAGAATCTTGATATCGACGTTTTCAAGAACCCCGTGACGGTTACGAGACGCTCGTAACGGTCACTCAAGCGCCAACTAATTATTTTCCTTAAAAAGTTTCATTTCGATGTTCTACAAAACCAAACTTTAATTTGAATCGAAGTATTAAATAGCCCATTGAATAATGCTTAAAATAAGAATCCGGTTGACTAAGCTGGTTAAAACAACGGTTATTCACCTCAATTGTAAATTACTGCTCCGTCTGTTGACAGGAGCGTGCGTATATGAAAACTAAAATTAAATGTAATAGTCACCTTAGTATACATAGTCTGTTGGACATCTTCTATAGAGT
>NW_019059851.1:222986-258808 GCF_000696155.1 Zootermopsis nevadensis | reverse complement strand
GAAACCTTTTCTGATTTCTGTGTGCCTTAATGAAAAACATTCTTTAATAAAATAAAGTAGATATTAGCGAATCCCTTCAGTAATTATAAATGGGTGTTTCACTAACAATGACCGCTTAATTTAGGTAAATTTACGGAAACTTATTAATTAAGACTCCAGTGTCTGTTCAAGCATAAACAAGCCAGTTGTTTATAAATGATTTTTAAATAATATTTGGATATCATAGCAAATTGTGTCTTAAACATATCATATAAAACATTAATCTAAACACGGCAAACATTAAGATCATAAATCGACTTCATTCGTTGATTGTGAGGTTGTTGGTTGTATAAGGCTTCTTTGCTTGTCAGACATTGTGATTAGGCAGTTTGAGTAGCACCTTATTCTTGCTTCTTGACTCCTGCTGCTGGAAATTGGTAGGCTCAGGTAATTGCTACTTGCAACATAGAGTACTGTGCTGATTTACTGCCTGAAGAACAGCCCATATACAACAATAACACAGCCTCCTTCTCCACCCTCCGGAATCTCGCCCACTAGTCCGTACCTAGTAATACACAGACCACAAGCTGGGACGATCTGGCGGGGAATTACGCAAAGAATTACTTTTCGGGATGAGGAGAACCGCCATCACAACTCAGGTAACTTCGTGTCTCGAGACAATGACGCTGTCTACAGATGTTATTACAATACACACATGAAACCACAGATGTCTGTAGATGGCGTGAGAGTTTCTGTCGGGCACAATTTTAAAACATGCCTATGGTGTTAACCGTGTTAGCCCAGCTAACACTACGAAAATTTAAGAATAAAAAGTCTCCTAACTTACTTTCGTGGTTCAGTTGCATTGGAACACAGGAGAACCGATCAGATAAAATGCATCGTTGGCCAGATGGTTAAGGTTTACGCTCTCCACGTCCTTAAGTGATACCAAATGAAGTTAGGCCCACATGAATGTTGCTTATCTCAGTGTTCATGTTAATTTAATTACTTGCGGAACAGCGATTCAATATAGAACGTATTTATTTTTAAATTACTGTAGAAACAAATCAGAAATTTGACTAGCGTCGAATATGTTGCGACATGTTTGCTTGAGGGCACGAAGCACAATTTTGGTAAAAGTTACGGGAACGATGTAGGCCTACTACAAACTCAAATTTGAAATCGATATAGTTTTAAAATCCGTTCTTTTATAATTTTTTTATGATTCTCCATGCCTCACTGGCTCGGAATTCATTTTTACAGGGAGATAGAGGCGTATTGTTAAAAATTTGCTCACACAGCATATAACTCTGTGTAAGTGCCAGAAATAATTTAACATTTTATCGAAAAATATCTCAAAAATTGTACACTCTAATGAGCATTCTGTTTTATGTTAGTGGTTATTATTTTTTCAGGGAAAATAGTGAATATTTGTGATTAACTTTAGTGGGTACAAAAATAATTTAAATGCGACGTAGACACACACCCCAGAGCTGTCAGGGGGTGGTTGATTCGTGTTAGCCACTGGTCGGCCAAGAAAAGTGAGCTGGCTACAACGGACTGGGAACAAGCGGCTAGCTTCCAAATCCAATTAATCGGAACTCTGTTCATCTAAGAAAATAACAGGGGGCTTATGTCTTGCAAGGTTGTAAAGAATAGAAATCTTCTTGGGATAACCGACGCAAGAGATGCGGTACAGAACACGGCAAAATTGCTGAATCATAATTTTAAAAATTACATGTCGGTCAACATAAAAGCATCACTACAAAATTATAATTTTGGAAGCCGGCATGAAATCGGTTCATCGAATCAAATAAATATATTTTATATAACATATGCCATAATTCTGTAAGAATTTTACTTCAGCACGTTTCGTCTGGTGATTATTTAACGAAGGTGCGAAAAAACTACGCCGATTATCTTCGCCATATCTCTCTGCCCGCACGTAAAAACAAGACAATCGCCGAACGGATTTTCTATAGGTCTGCTTTTGAGTTTTAATAAAATTTGTCATCATTCTAAATTAGATTAAAATCACATGACAGCAACAGACACTTTCCATGAATTGACTTGTAGGTAAGCATCCTGTTGTGTATTCTAAATTTAATATTCCGTGTGTGACGAAATATTAATGCCTATACCTACTTTTCGTGAGGACCTGTACGCGTTTCTGCGCGCATCTCGAGAATAACTAGCTAAATATTTGTCGGGCAGAAGAATATTCAAACAAAAATTAGAGAAAAATAACATCCTGTATGCCCAATACAGTTTTTCCGTAAGTATTACGATTTTCGAGATAATTAAACACATAGGTCAAGAGATTTTTATGCTGAGTCATGTAACTCGAGAACTGTCCAGCTGATTTTGACCAAATTTTGTATTGGAGGTTTCTGCTCGCCCGCCTCGCCTGTTCAACTCTATTACGAGTACTATAAGAAAATATAATGTGGCATTGAACAATTAAAAAAGTTTGGTACGTACGCGTACATTTCCTAACTTGTTATAATTCATATTGGAAATAAAGAAAGAAAGAAACAAGCAACCAACGAAAAAATTTCAATATAAATTCCATTAACCGCTCCAATGCTAAACACGAGATATTTTGCTTAAAACATAGACCAATCTGGTCTAAATTTATTTTTGAAAATATTACGATAAACCACTCCTCCGGTCATAGTTAACCGTAGGACAAGTAGTTTACCATGAAAACATATTAACAGGATGTTTAAAATAAAAAGGAACGGCACAAACAAGTTTAAATCAGTTAAAATGAGCGTGTTTGAGAAAGAACAGGTAACTTGGCGAAACTAATGGGCGTTTTTCACTTTGTTACGTACGGTCCTTTTTCTCTTCTATATAATTAACAGCAAACACGTAAAATTTGCTTCTAAAGCTGTTACGTTCCAGTTAGTGTTAAGTCTTTGCAAAGATTTGTAGAGAATCGATTAATTGCCCCATGTTGTAAAAAAAATGCTGTAATGAAAACAATCGATAACTGTATGCTAGGATTGAAAATTTAGTTTTTTTCATTGAGTAGTTGACTTTTATCTGAAACACTTGCTAACTCCGTTGATGGACAGGTGTTAGAATTTCAATGTTACAGTCACTTTAACGCATGAGCCATCACTTTAAAAACAAACAATGAACATTTCGATCAAGAACGACATGAAGTGAGCTCTGTATGAGTGATGGATCGGACTTTGCCTTGAGCAAATCTTTCTTTTAAACTCCCATTAAGCTCCTAGAAATGTGTTTCAACGGGTGTTCTGCTTGGCATTTAGTCTGTTTTAGGCCCAATATTGTTCACCTCGGCCGAAATTTTCTCGTTTTACGGCCGAAGATAATTTTAGTTTGAAGTTTCCTTTAGATAACCAAGTACTTTGTATTCAACATTATGACTACTACTACATCTGATTCCCCAATCTGGTCGTCACTTATTCTGTCACTAAAATTCAACTCCACTCAGTTCAGTGACTGAAAATACTATGGTAAATTGTGATTTTATTATGTATGTTAAAATACAGATGAGAGACCTAGATGTAGATAGGAGGATAATATTAAAACGGACATGGTAGAAATGGGGTATGAGGGCAATGACTGAATCCATCTGCTCTGTGGTTTTGGTTTTATTCAGTAAAGGCCCGCTGTTTGCTTCAAAGTATGACACTAAATTTCTCCCGAAATTACTGAGATATATTAAATCGTCTTTTCTTATGATAGCATTGCCTTAAGTCCCACGGCTAAACCAATGTCTTCATGCCTTTTAGCCAAAAAAGAAAGTTTGTTAGAAAGAGAAGTTATCAGATTTCATCATCTGGTATTCTTAATCTTAAAGAAGACGAAAAGGTAAAATAACAACACAGTAGCCTTGACTTCGTGTTATTCTCCTCCAGCTGTCTTCTGCTTTCATTCTTTACCTGAACGGTAGACTGAGTGATGTCTGCTCCCTCACTGAGACAAACCAATTTTAACTCATCAATACCACCCCTGCCAACCTCTTGGGTTTCAACCGGTAGGCATCGAAAGTATACCCCAAAATTATGGCGGAAAAAATTATACAAGGAAGGAGAAATACCATAATCGTTTGAACTGTGTGAAGTATAGTGACAGGAAATAATTCTTTAAAGCTGAATAGCGTGTGTTTTGAGAAGGAAAGTTTCGAAATTCTATGAAATGTTGGTTGTAAAAACACACTTGGCGACACTGTTGCACATAATAACTTCGGTCACTTCCTTCTCCACAAAAATAACTATCATTTCACACGTAATAAAATCACCATCATTCACTGTAATCCACACCCACCCTGACTCACATATCTGCCAGGTATCCTACTGAGCGAGAAAGAATTGCAAGAGGTTTTCTGTCTTCCGTCCAGACCGGCTCTGGGGCCCACCCAGCCTCCTGTCCAATGGGTACCCAAGGTCCTTTTCTGGGGGTAAAGCGCGGCCGGGGCGTGACGCTGACCACATCCCCATCTAGTGCCGAGGTTAAGAATTAGTAGCTATGTGTCCTTTCCCCCCAAGCGCCTACATAGGCGTGTAGCGGGACGCTTTACTTTTGTTTATTTCTGCATGTTTCTTGTGAATTCAGAATTCAAAAGGGCACAATGGAGGAAATCACAAAAAGTATCTGGAAACATGGCTGCTCTCATCCATTCAAACCCTAGCTTCTGAAGGTTGATGGAATCTGGAGGCTTGTTACCATATTCACAATAGCACACCAATGGACCCTATCCAGTCCACTCCCTTCTACTTTAATATTCATGTTTTATATTATATTCATAATTTACATGCATTTATTGTGTCTCTGCTTCTTGATTTGGGCACCCTTGTATCAGTTAATCTTCTTCTTCTTCTATCTATCATATACAAAAAAGGCCTTGTGTTTTGTTCCAGTCCAGTTCAGATTTATATTTGAAATAATGAATCCTTTTAGACATTTAGTACGATTCCTTAACCATGGGGACAGCACATCATGAAGCCTGTACCTAAAATAGAGCATCAATTTGCAGAGAGAAGCAAGAATATGTTACCGACTTAGACCTTATATTCTTAATATTTATATATATTTGGAGTTTTTATAACTAATCAGGGCAGTTGGTCAGTGAAAGATTAAATTGAATTACAAATGGTGAAAAAATATTTATGGATTCAAAGCATCATTTCATATAACATTATTAATAGTCTAGAACGTTTTCAGCATATTAGTGAGACTAATTCAAGATAAGTATTTTCTTACGAATTTGTATTGAATTACAGGGCCTTTGATTTAGTCAACCTTTTCATAATTTTTAATGCCATTTGAAATAACTTGATTTAATGATGATTGAATGAATCCGCTGAAGACCATCCCTGACCAACTAAGAGATCCTGGAATCCTAACAACTATTACAAATTCAATTTTGGCATCACTTCAGACTATGTTTTCATCTTTCGTTTGTATTTTGTCGATCACAGAAACATTCTGAACTTGAGATCCTTAATCCCTTTCCCTAAGTCAAAATTTATTATAAAAGTATCACAACTTCTTTTGTTGTAGACGTGGACGAATGTGCTTCTGCTCCGTGTCAAAATGGTGGCACCTGTGTTGACTTGGTGGATAGTTTTCGATGTATTTGTCCATCTGGTTGGGAAGGCAATTCTTGCCAGTTTGGTAAGTAGACTATCTTTTAGATTCAATTAGAGGCCGAGTGTGTGTATAATATATACACGGCTTTCATTTTTTCAGGGATGGCCCTGTTTTTACTTCTACGTTTACTCACAACATTAATTGTTCTTGTTTTCTATATTCGTGTACACCAGTTTCTTTTCAGAATGTCTACATGGAATGTAAGATGCTTGTGTATACAATCCTTGTTCTAGTTGACTTAAGTTTCACAATGTATAAAAAGTTATAAACTCCATTTTCTAAGAACATTACTTAAACTTCACTTAACAGGCCACAAAACATCTATTTTAATAATTTATTATATTTTATGTGGCCATGTCATAGCTCAGGCATATAAATACTGGCTTTTCACTGTAGAGACTTGGGTTCAGTCCCACGTTACTTCAAATGAGATGGACCGCTTCGAAGACGGAGTACATGGGAGGATAACACGGTGGCAGATGTGAAATGGATTGATCTGGCTCAGAATAGGAACTAGAGAGGTCTTGTAAACACTGTTATGAATCTTTGAATTCTATAAAGGGAACTTACTGACTAGCTGAGTGACTGTAAGCTTCCGTGCTCCATGCAGTTATCTTATATTTCAGATATTATATAGGAAATTTCACATATGTTACTTTCTCTAGTCATATCCTAGACAAATGAGAGTTCGGTTAATATTTCCAGATGCAGATGAATGTCAGGGAAGACCCTGTATCAATGCTTACTCATGCCTGAATCTGGTTGGGGACTATAGATGCAAGTGCCAAAAGGGCTGGGCTGGAAAAAACTGTGACCAGAACATCAATGATTGCGTGGGGCAGTGCCAGCATGGAGCTACATGCATTGATCTGGTCAATGACTACCACTGTGCCTGCCAGCCTGGATACACAGGTAAATGTTATATATCTGCAGAACTTGTCTTATTTTTATTTCCTACACATCTGGTGCGTAATCAGTAAACATATCAAAGCTCACATGGGGATGTTCATCAGCCATCAATGCAACCAATGTCAACCAAATGCATGGACACTACATGACTCTCTAAGTATGAAAATTTCAGCCTGGACCACATCTTTGTACATTTGTATATTTATCCTAGGATGATAATTTCTGAACCAAGTTTTAAGATTTTATGTAATTTGTACCATTTATGCAAACTTTCCTTTTAAAATGCTCATACTTTATATTCTAAAGGTCTTGGTGTTGAATCTCAGCCTAAACTGGCCATAATTATAGCATCAACTTATGTTTCAATACAAATATTTCAAAGATACAAATACATGAAAAGAAATGTTTGTTTATTCCCACAGGTCGTGACTGCCACACGGACATTAATGACTGTGAAAGCAATCCGTGCCGTAATGGTGGAGAGTGCTCAGATCAAGTAAATGGCTACCGTTGCATCTGTCCTGTGGGGTTTACTGGTGACCAGTGTGAGGTAGATGAATTGAATCAACTTCTATTTTCAATTTAAAGATATAAACACCACCACAATTGATGATTACACTCCAGCACACAAAATTCATACCCTGAATGAGTCAGTCCTTGCAGGAAATGACAAATAAATCTGTACCCAGATCTTCATATTTGCTGACATGAGAATCTGAAATCTTACCAAGAAATTCCCTGCCTTTTACTGAACATGGAGGTTCATAATTGTATTTTCAAAATCCTGCCAAGAAACCCTGTCCTAAGCCAGCTCAGTCCAATCAACACCTTCCATCTACCTCCCTAAGACCAATATAAAAATTATACCACCTCATCATTCCTGATTTAATTATCCTAACAATATTAGGTACAGAGTAAAAATTATGAAGATGATCGTTACATAATTTTCTACGGTCTTGTATTATTTCCAAATATTCTCCTCAGCACTTTGCTTTCAAACCTCTCAATTGACATTCTTCCTTTAGGGAGTTAGTGAGAGAATGCAGTGTGATTCACAAAACAAGCAACGTATAGTGTTACACATTTTAATCTTTAGCCTATTTGATTAGGAGTTGGTACGAAAAAGGTACTGAGCTGAAAGATTTCAGGTACTTCCTAAATTTACTCTCCTTTTAATTTCACCACAAAAATTTCTCCCCATAATTTATTAACTTACTGACTTATTAATTTACTGACCTTATATTATTTAATACCCTATCAGTCTTGTCAAGCAAATTATTTTCGGAGACATTTTAAGTATTCATCTTATATGAAAATAAAGTAGTCTTTGTAAACACTTCATTGTGAAACACATAAAATTTACAGCCTTATAATAAAATAATGTGACGTTATGCAAAACAAAAAAATGACAATACTGATCTTTGTTATAGTGTAAGTATGATTGATGATGTAAAATAATGACACTGAATGATCACCTTCAATTAAACTTCACTATTTTTGAGATATGAGATCATCCTTCTCACAACATTTAATATTTGTTACCACAATGCAAAAGTTGACATCATTTCCTGTGCTGTAAATAAGTGTAAACTTCAAGACTTGTTTTATAGCATATTTAAATTACTTTTCAAATATTTGTTTTCATTCACACTAAAATGTTATATTTATTTCCCTCACTTTTATTCTTCCAAACATATTTATTTCCTGCAAATAAACATTTACCTTCATTTACTGACGTTTTCTAGAAAAAGTAATATTTTTTATCTTTCAGGTGGATCATGACCATTGCAGTCCAAATCCATGTGATAATGATGCTCCATGCTTTAACACACAAGCAGACTATTACTGCCATTGTCCAGAGAACTGGGAAGGAAAGAACTGTAGCATGCCTCGTCTGCAATGCAGCAGCCCTCCATGTGAAGGTACAGTTAACTGATATTCTACATTACAAGAGCACTGTTTGAATACTTAAAAAACATTTGATTAGACCACAAATGTACCTAAAAATTACATTTCATCTATTTTTAAAAATCTTTATATTCAATTGGCATGTTTACATATAATTTATTTAATGACACTTTCATTAGCTAAGACTATATATTGTGTCAAGTGAGAGGATAGTGAATAATGAACTGTTAAGGACATAATTCAATCAACCAGAAAATGTATCCATGTATTTATCATGAGCGCACACTGTTAAGACAGCGTGGATGAGGCAATCAGTGCAAATGTCCTGTGATGGAACATAACCAAAGCCATTCTATAAAGAGAAAAAGGAACTACAAAACTGTCACACATTACTTTGTCTTTTATTATTGTATAAGAAGTACTGATATAAAATCATTAGACATTCTGTACAAAGACAAATATACATTATCAGTTTGATTAAATTTTTGCACAGTATATTCTACTGCAGCGTTTCTCAGTGGTACACGAGCCAATGTCGAGTGCTACGTGAACTAAGTAAGAAAATCAAAAGATAATATTAACATAAATAAGTTTTCCCTGAACGCATTTGGTTAGTGGTACATTTAATGTGTTAAATTAGAATTAGTGGTATGCCAGCAAAAAAGGGTGAGAACCCCCTGTTCTACTGAATATATTAAAATGCTGGCCAGATACATGAATAAATATGTTCCTAATGCATTCATATACTAAATGATATGGCAAGTCCATCCTTCATCCTGAATGCTTATTTTATAGAACTGGTTATCCTCAGCAGTCCTGGAGGAAAAAGGACAACTTTCTTTAAAATATTATGCCGCCATCTGTGCTGCACCTTAGTCACATTTATGTCATCAGTATTGTACATTGCATTTTATAGGTAATACAAAACTTGTATCAAGCTGCACCCATAAAGACTCTCAACAGTTAAAACTTTTCAGCAGAACCCTTGCTTAACATACTGTAAAACATTTTGTCTTGCCTTTCTTTAGAACTGACATTACTTCAGAAAATATGAATATCTAATATGAATTTCATAAGTTTAAAGTACAATAAATGGTTACTTGAAGTTGGTTCTTGTGTTAGTAGCATAAAAGTAATGTGTTTCAAGCTAGAATTGCTCCATGCCTTTCTTTTTAAATATCCTAAATTACCAGAACCACTGAATATTGATTTAAAAAACCCGAATAGAATGGTATCATTTAATACCAAATAAATTATATTAAATCACCATTGAGGTAAAATTTTAAACAATTTCATTTTAACAGTGTTAGACTGTACCAGGCTGAGGTAGCCAGTGAAACCATTGGAAAAACAGCAGGGAGTCTGGTGGCTCCCTGCTGTGACTAGAAATGGAACCAAAACCAGTATCTCTTAAAAAATAAAAGAATCATATAATAATTTTGCCTTGAGGTTTCATATAAGTTCATTCCAACTTCTTAAATTTAAACACCTCTTAAAATCTCATTATGCCAATCCCCTTGGCTGGAGATGCAAACTGCTCAAAATTTTACAATGCATTTTGCTAAGTCTCATCCTCACTTAACATAAGCTAAAAGACACTAGGCAGGTTATGTAACCATTTAATTGGTTTTCTTTCTTACCCTCCATTCTTTGGGTAATACTAAAGCTTCATCTGCTTAGGTGGACAGACAGGAAAATGGATTTTAATTCTGACAATGCTAAGTCTAACGACGCATATTCACTGTTACATAATATAAATGTACACTTTACTCTTGTCGTTTTCACATCAGTTATGTGAAACCAAGAATTCATGACTAAATAGTATTTTTTTATGACTAGGGTTGCTATATTTCAAATAGGCGTGGGGAACAGAACCTCGAAAACACAAAATGAGAATAGCCCGGAATAACTGATTCCAATACCAGTACAACATATTCTGTATACCCATTATAATTAGCTATCAGTATTAACTAGGTTCCTGACATTTTGCATTCCAAACAAAACATTTGGTAACTGTATCTATTGCCACTCTCAAATGAAAGGGTGGGGCGTGATGCTGATTACTCACCCCCATCTAGTGCCGAGGTCAAGAAAGAGAGGAGCTATACCTCCACTCACCCCAAACAACCTACATGGCATGTAGAGGGACAGTTTACCTACCTTACACAATGGGCAAAGTATATTACCCAGTAATTATAATTGTAATATACTGTCATTAGAACTCTTTAGAAGTAACACTTAGCAACATACAGACCTGCTAGACACTACAGAAATAATCTTCTGAGTTGCACATTGTCTTTGGGATAAGGAAGAAATTAACCTGAGTAACAAGAAATAATTTTATTTTTTCTAACAAGCAAGCTACTATTTAAACAATCAGACATATGTGAAGATTAAACATTAAACTAGTATATGACACGCATCTATGAAGAGTTAAGGGAGTTTAATAACTCTCTAAACCTGATGGTCCAACATTGTTAAAGCCTGCCACTGGACATGATCTTGAGGCAATATGGTTAAGTCATCTGACCCTTGGTTTATGTAAATAGCTCTCTCAACTACGTATGTTGCTTCTAGAGATAGCTGGCAATAAACAGTGAATCAAAACAGCATAGAATGAACAGGTCATGGTCTGTTGTAAGTTAATTTCCAAGAGTGTGCCTACAGGAATAGAGCGAAACCTCAAATAACTTCTGGATAATTAAACATGGGCAGATATTTTAAACCAGATCTTCTTGAATATGAAGCAGGAGTCATAAACATCACAACAAAAAGACTGGTCATTACATTCACAAATATGTGAAGAAGAAGCCTTACTATTTACAGACGGCAAGGACAACAGCAAAAGAATAATGAATGGGAGCTGTTAGAGACCCAGATTTACTTATTTACACAATTCATGTACACTAGTTGGATAACTACATATAATTAAATCAATAAATAAATGTTGTTAGAGCCACGAGTTACATAAATGTCATTAACACAATAACAAATTTCTACCGCATATTGCAGTGGTTGACAGCTGTACAGTTCCAGCACCATCTAATGCAAGTAATAATGGTGCAGTACTGGTCTCTTCAGGAATTTGTGGAGACCATGGGAGTTGCGTCAGCCAACCTGGAGGAGGCTTCAGGTGTTCATGTGACCAAGGCTATACTGGGAAATACTGTCATGAAAGTAGGTCATCTCTTGATCTACATATGTAACTAGGGATGCCCTTGCTAAAAATCTCATAAACACCGATCATCCTACAGGAATAATCATGAATAAAGAAACAATTGCACTGTAAATTTGCATTACCTAAATATGACATTCAGAACATGAGATATGTAGGACTGGAAATCTGTGCAATAGGAAAATAGGCCTTAGTTCTGCCTCATACCCTTGTTTACCTGTAGCTTTAAGGAAATTAAAAATTTAATTTGTGTGTTATCTATCCATTGCAGATATAAATGACTGCAAGCTGAACCCCTGTCAGAATGGAGGAACATGTGTTGATAAAGTTAACTCCTACCAATGTATCTGCAAAGAAGGCTGGGAAGGAGAAATCTGCGGCATTAGTACGTATTACCTTTCCTAACTTGAAATTTTAAACTTAGGTTACACTTCACCATCATTCTGTTGCCAATATCAGCACTTTACAAGTACTGATAATTCAGATTTAGATTCCCTTGGAAAATAAATCTGCAACAACAGTCTATTCATGATAGGTAGATACACTTTTTGAGAAACTTTCCCTGGCATATAGCAATATATAGTGGTGTTCTTTGTACTGGAATAAGCAAATGAGAAAATTACAGAATGAGGTATCTTGGAGGGTAGATATTTTTGGAGAAACACTTTCTCATTTAGATAGTTCTGAAGTGATGGTGCTAGAATAACTCTGCAGAAAATTAAATAAAGATGTACCTTCCATGCAAACAAAATTAATAAAATACACACAGGCTATCAGCCATCTCAAATGGTAAGAGCTAGCCAAGCTTCTACCATATGACACAGCTGGGAGCCCGAGAATATTTTATTAATTTGGTTTGCCATGAAAGTTATAAATCATACATTAGCAACCTTTATGGGGAATATACTTATAAGGCAAGTTATTACCATCTGACACGGCTGATAACAAGAGGATTTTATTAAGATGTATCTAGCACGGTAAACAAAGTTTAAGCACATGCTCTTTATGGACATTTCTCATCCATTTTAGCAATATGCATTCAAAATGTTTTAAAAATTTTACCAACTTATTTGTGAAGTACAACTGCCTTTTTACTTCCATATCTAGTGGGGTACTTGGTATCACAAATATGAAATGATTTTGAAGCTGCTTGGAGCACGCTGACTCATTTCTGCAAATGGAAACCTTGAGCTAGCAGTTATTTTTCACAAAAATAAACAATGTTTACAGCACTGGTAATACAAAAGGAATTTAATGATACTTGTTATCATTAAAATGTAATTTATTATAGCTGTCATAATTTCAGATATTTCTTATAGCATTTAATTTGTAGTGGAACTAATGACAGTTTCTTTAGTCAGAAACCTGAATTATAGGGAAGACAATAACAAAAAATGTAACAAGTTACAATGACAAATTGTTGTTGGTAATGGTAGTGTTCACATGACCACAGAATGCACCATGAGAGTGGCCTTATCTAGAACACAGTGACAAAAGATGACACCGTTTATAAAATATAAAGAGAGTGAACGGAAGTTAGGCTGTACAAAATACTTACTTTTAAAAAATGTCTTTAGTGTAAAAAATACTACTAAAGTAAATTAAAGTATTGCTGTTCTGCTACATGCCATTCAACTGAAATAAAGCTACTGTAAATTAAAAGTAAAGCTACCCCACTATATGCCACGTAGGTGCTTGGTGACCTAAAATATCAATAAAGTGGCCTATACGTTATTTTTACAAATGAATGTTATGAAACACTCAGTGAGGTGATAGGTGGATTAACCCATTAAATCTGAAGCTCATCTAAATAATACTTAAGAGTTCAGTCTGTACCACAAAGAATGCATAACACTTCACCACTACAAAGATCAACTGGTAAATGCTGTTTATTCTGAGAATAACACAAAACCCAAAAACACTGTGTTGGCAGAATTCAGAGTTATTAAAAGTTAAAGTAGGTGGTACATATAATTACCATTTGGCCATAAAAGGTTAAGTACACTGAATTAGAATGGATGAGGAAGGAATTACAAGCATGTATAGTGGTTAGCATACAAGTGCTAGGATGCCAGGTTTGATCCTGATCATTGCCACCAATTAAACTTGTTCGAGCATATAATCCATCTTCATAATCTTGTGACCAAGAAGTTCTCCACCTTTAATGGAACCTACAAATTCATGACAGTGTTCACAAAATCCAGCAACTGGATTATATTCTGAGCCAGATGAATCTAGTCCACATTTTTAAGATTCTAATTTCAGAATTTCTGACAAAAATTTTGTAAGCATATGTCATTTCCCCCATGCAAATTTAACCTTCCTAGATTTGATTAAAGGTACAAATTATGTAGCTTTTTAGCTTGAAATTTTCTCTATTCTCCTGTTATTTTATCCCCTTTTTCTATGTCCAAATAGCCTACTCAGCACTTGATTCTCAAACACCCACAATTTGTCATACCACTGACATTAAAAATATAAAAACAATAAAACCTATCTGTTGGCTTGGTATAATAACCAGTTTCACCTGAATATGGGAATACAACTCCCAACATGTAAAGTATATTAAATGTATCTCAGTGGACAATGTCTATCATAACTGTGGGGTAATACAATGTGATTAAAACATTTTATGACATTATAAAACCATTTGTGTCTGAATACATAGTGAATGACTTCATTAACCTTTGCACAGATAAAGATGAATGCTCCCCCAACCCATGTCGGAACAATGGAAGCTGTACAGACAGTGTAGCCGATTTCCTATGCTCGTGTCGTGATGGATGGAAAGGGAAAACTTGTAACCTGAAGGACAGTCACTGCGATCGAAGTACTTGCCGTAATGGTGGCACCTGCCAGGATTTGGGTGACACTTATGTGTGCCGTTGCCCACCAGAATGGGAAGGCACAACATGTCACATTGGTGAGTTGCATTTTATGTCATAAATCAATGATGATACACACATATCCAATAGTAGTAGTATTAAAACCTACAAGGAACAGTCCTTTTTAGATGCATCATATCAATGGAATAAAGTTATGACTGGCAGATCAATGTGTCATGGCTATACATGACTATCTGAAAATAGAGACCTGCTATAAAGGATTAAAGTTATACAAAGTGATTCTTAATTACAAACAATAAATATAAAGATTATGTTCTACTCCTAAAGTCAAGCCAGAAAGCTACTGTAAACATACGGCCACTACTGCTTTATTAGCAAGATATGGCAACATTACACACCAGGAATTCTTGGTGCCACAGGGTTCAGTTATACATTCAGACTAACAGAGCACATTTTCAGTAACTTTTGTAAACATTATAAAACTACTAAGAGGCTGTTAACAAGACCAGCAAGCATTAGGAAATCAAATGAAACAAATAACATCATATTTCTAGGAGCGCATTTATGTATTATATTTCAACATAACATCATCTTAATGTACACAAAATACAGCTAGCAGGCTACTTACTAACCATTTAAACAGTTAATTTCTTTCTCATTTTGTGTACTGGTAAAGTAAAAACATATTAATCTCTTAGTACAACACAAAATATTAATGTTGAAAGTACATCTTTATCATGTTTCTTTTCAGCTAAAACACATGCATGTAAGTCCAATCCTTGCCAGAATGGTGCCACATGTGTTAATACCGGTGACTTCTACTCGTGTATTTGCAAAGAAGGCTTTGAAGGCCAGCACTGCCAACATGACATAAATGACTGTAATCCACCACCATGCTTTAATGGTGGTAATTGTGTAGATGGCATTAATTGGTTCCTGTGTGAATGTGCGGCAGGATTTACAGGTCCAGACTGCAGAATTAACATTAATGAATGTGCATCTAATCCTTGTGGATTTGGAAGCACATGCATAGATGGCATTGGCAAGTTCAGCTGTGTCTGTCCTCCTGGACGCAAAGGTGTCCGCTGTGAAGAAGGTGAGCGTTTAATTTAAGATGTGCTCTCAGTTAGCATTCTGTGTACTACTGCTGGTCCACAGCTTAATTCATGCTGATCACAAACTCTAGTCAGAGTTAGATATATTGTACCAAAAATTGCTATTTCACAACTGATGACTTTTTATTTTTTATATCCTTTTGGTTATGAATATATTGCATTGTGACATTTAATGGTGCAACTGGCCAAGAAACTTTTCTTTTTTATATCCTCTTGGTAAATAACAGTTTGCATTGTGACATTTAATGGCGTAACTGGCCAAATGGTGAAGATGACTTGGAGTTTTGGGGGTGGTTACTGCACCCATCAGAAAATGGGAGGCAGATCCATGTTACAGACCCATGTGATCAGAAGTTCCATTTTTTTCCTCAACTTTTTCATAAGCCCTTGTCCACAATTTTTTTTAAAACTGCGAATATCAATTTTGTATTTTCAATTTTAATATCACATATCATAATTGTTTTAATTTCTACTTTGCAAATAAACATGTTTAGATGTGCAAGTAATAATCAGATTTGCAGCCTCTTCGTTGTATCTTACACTGTAAGACGAATAAGCTACCTGTCTCCTGAAAATCCACGGCTGTGTTACCAGTTGGCTGAGAATAAGTTCGTCAATCAAAATGATTAAATTTTTATAAATTTTGAACTCAGAAGTTCTGGTAAGAAATGGGATTATTTCATACCTCTGCAGCCTGAAATAATAAATATGGTACCAAACTCCACTTGCATCAGAACAAACATATGAGGGAATTATTAGAACATACAAGAGGGAATTACCTTATTAACTAAATTTATATTGACCTCAGATCAAGACCTCTTTTGTTGAGTCAAAATAAGCACCCCATCACTTCTGTATTATTGTAGAATGTTAGAGAACAGTTTCTGTAAATGATATGATTGAGCTCAATTTGTAGGGCACCTGTCTGTTACAGAGCTTGTGTTTGGGATAAATTTGCCTTACACTGCATCTTAAAATAGTAGCTTCTGTTTCCTTATTTCTCACCCCTTATTTCAACAGTGAATTACTTCTGCAGTCATATGCCTTTGTTACATTAATCACCAACTCACTACCAGTTTGCACAAAATACATAATTTTACCATATCATCTTTCAAATGTACTTTGTGTTGTTTCAGTGGAGGAAATGGCATACCTACGAGGAGTGTGTTTATGGAAAGGACAGTATTTTACACACAATGCCACATGGCAGCAAGACTGTAACACATGCATATGTGTAGCTTCTGCAGTGAGTTGTACACAAGTGTGGTGTGGCTTAGGGAACTGCCTTAGTCATCCTAACCTCACTGTCGGCTCTGTTGTGTGCCAGTCAAATCAGGTAAGTGTTGCTGTACTTTAACAGTGAATTATAAAGCAATTTACACAGAAATTAAACAATTGAGGTAGAGGTGTGACCAAGAAGTATGACAATTTCTCCTGCCTTATAAAGACTGCCCAATTTAGCATAACTATGAAACAAACTAAATATAAAACATACATAGCATACGCACTGTTAAATATAATAAGATATGTAAGAACTTACATGACCTAACACAAAATCTGAGCAACATGTATGGGAAGTAATGGGTAGGGTGTCAGAAGTGGGAAGCAGTGTGTATTAAGAGAGTGGAAAATCAGACTGAAGCAGAGGTAGTCTTATTTTGTGCCATTGTTTCTGTATACTGTCCAAAGAAACTTCTGTAAGCATATGTACATGCAGAGATGCACAAACACACACATATTCTCTACAAGTGCAGTACCTGGTTCTGAAATATCACAAATGAAGGACAAAAATAAGAAAAGATTAAAGCCATTAGAAATAAATACTACTGGGTGATCTATGAAAGCAAGTAAATTTAATGTAAATACCAGATTTCCTTCATTTCAACATGCACTTTATTTCACATTTTAACATTTTTTAAATCGGGGTGCATCTTACATTTGATGGTGTCTAAGAATTGATATAGCATATTTTTCCTTAAAACCTATTACTAACTCAAGGGTGCATCTTATAATTGATGGTGTCTTAAAATGAAGGATCTATGGTATATGTTAAAATGGTCCATGACAAACTGAAGAATAGTTTGAATTATGAAACTAGACATACTGGTATGCCATGTTAGGTGTGTGTACCATCACCACGTGAAGCATGCCTCACACCCTCCTGTGCACCATGGGGTGAATGCCGTGATCTGGAGAGTGGAAAGCGTGTGGGACCACCCTCACTGCCTGCACCTCCCACCTGCTGGCCAAATCAAGCAGTACTCAGTAACTCTTGTGCTCGCCTCACATTGCTGCTAGACAGAGCTCAGCTCCCACGAGGCGTCACCACTGAAGGCCTCTGCATGGAACTACGCCATCTTGTGGCCTCACATCAAGCAGCCATTGGTGCTTCTCACCGCCTTGTCCTGCTCTGTGACCTGAAGCAAGGTTACAATGATACGCTTGAAGTCACCATGGTAATCTAATACTAATCAATTACTTGTAGTTTCATGATGTAATACTATGTCAACATTTTCACCCCACAAATAAGGGGAGTGAGAAAGGGGTGTAGTGTTTAAGTCCCTGCTTGTATAATATTTTCATAAATGGTATAGAATGTATAAATATAGGCAGTTCTCATGCTCCGCTTATAGGAAGAACTACTTATTCTAGGCCTGCTATTTTCAGTGGTTTATGCAAGATAATAGACCAATCAGTCAGATATTATAAAGAATCTAATTTGATGTGATACACTACAGGCACATGAGTTTCATGTATGCCAGTTGTTAATGCTACTATAAATTGTTGAATCACATTTGGTACTGTGTGTACTTTTCTTCATTTGTGCAAAAAATTAAAAATAAGTCTCTATTTTGCTATACAAGTAAAATAAAAAAAACTTAGGACAATACAGCACATTAGCTTTAGCATTAGCCTGACATTCTGCTGCTTTAAAAACATGTCTTAATTATTTACTTCATTTGCATGGAATCCACAGTCCTCGTTGTCACCTACATCAGGTCCAGAAGAAAACCGAGCAGTGACAGAAGGGATCCGAGTCCTGGGAGAATTCATCAGCCGGAAGCAAACTAACCTATCAGCTCTTACATCTATTGTGGAAGTAAAAGTTGAGACTGCACTTGTCAGTGAAGAAAAACAAGGTAAGCCTACACTTTCTGAACACTGCAGCTTGTTTCTGACATTCAGTATCTGACAGACATCTAACAAATCCCCATTTCTTTTACACTATTAACTGCTTTGAAAATCTAGAAGGAACACAATTACATGCCTAGAATGCAATTACCAACCTTATAAGATAAAGAAAATTATGGTTATGTGTCAGTGTGCTAAGTACAATGCAAGCACTGTTATTTACATAAATGTCAGATATTAAAGAAATTATGTTGAAAATAAAATATTTTGCACTTTTGAGCCACCTTTTACAACAAACACATACACACATAATTACAGAAAACTAGCTTTGAAGCATCAACCAGATTTGTTCAAGGAAGAACTAGCAGAGTTTGTCTCATTAATTCAGTCTGTTGATGGCAAAGAAAAGGTTGATACATTTATGAAAATATCACAGACCTCATATTTAAGAAGAGGAAAGGAGTATATCTTCAATGGACTATATTCAAATTACAAATGATTTGTTTTTCAGGAAATGGATATTTAATAGCACTTATCTGCATAATCCTCATTATCCTGTTTGCTGTCGGTGTGGGTGGTTTATATTATTGGCACCAGATGTTAAGACAAAGACATGGATCAGGAACTCTGACAGGTTCAACAACCCTAGGAGGACCTTGTCATCGGCATCATGATGATGAGAAATCCAACAATCTTCAGAATGAAGAGAACTTGCGGCGTTATGCAAACCCTTTGAAAGATGAAGCTGGGTCTACAATGGTGGGAAGTGCTTCAAGCAAAGTAGGGCCAGGAGTAGGGTCAGGTGTTGAAGGTTCGGGAACATCCGATCTACCACGAGTTAGTGTTGTAAGACCACTGTCATCTACCACAGGACCAGGTGAACCACCAGGAACAGGGAGTGGAGCAGAAATGCTGGAACTGATGTAGTCAGAGTTCTGACCCTCACCCTGGCCTGCACTCGACACATCGAAGCAGCCAGATCTTGCTGTTCAAAGCACAGAATCCAGATGTCAGAAAAAACACTGCAGCAACATTTGATGATGCAGGAGCGCATAAAGACTTTGCTAAGCGTATCATTAATCTGAAGGTACTTCCACCACTACAAAGGACGTTACAACCTCCTCAAATGGAGAGAAGTGGCGGAGGGGGTGGTGATGTGCTTACAGTGATAGTGTGAATGATGTGGCTTCATTATGATGCTGACAGATTGCCATAAAATAAAAATTTTAATTTAAATAAGACTTACATTTCAACATACTTTCTCATGTGCATTTGGGTTAAGTGCAATGCTATCAAAGTTTAAAACTTGCCATCTTTTAGTTTATGTCATAAGTTAATACTTCATTTAAAAATATGCAGAAACTCTCATAATCCAGTAATGCCAAATGAGAAGTACTCCTATTAATCAACTATATTGGTATGGCTTGTATTTAGGAAGAAATATTTTCTACTCAGACTAGACAGTAACATCTGCTTGACTCTGAAAAGATATGCCATTATTACCAGATGCTGACTATAAACCAAACATGTTTTAGAATGTTGTGCTTACATTTGGATGATATAGTCACCCAAGATTATGCAATGTGGCTTGAGACACTTCACAGTTTCACCAGTCAATTACAACATTAGATTCACATTCCTGGCAGACATCAACCAATAAAATGATCTCGAAAGAACAATAGCCATGTGTGTACTTCAGAACTACTGACAAACTGAAGGGTACAGTCAATACTATTCACGGAACAATGCAGAGTGTGATATTACTTATTGTATTACTGTGTAACTTGGCACTAACAACTTAAGTGTAGCTGTTAATGCCTCATATGGATATCAAGTGTTGCAGAAGCTGAAGCAAAGTGGGTCAGCACAAGAGACAATTTCTTTAAGTGAGCTTTTTTAAGATTTTATAGATGAGTTATACTGTAATGTATCTGTATAATTTGTATATTTATTTGATTTGTTCCTGATATTGTGTGTGAGATTATCACCAACTTTATACATAATAATGGAATTATCATTATTGAAATTCATAATAGGTTTGTGAATTCAAACTGACCTTGTGATGGTTACATCTCAGAGTAGCCCAATAAGCATTATGTTTTACAATCCCTATAGAAATAAATAAATAGAAACAGTGAAATTTGACATACACCATAAAGGAAGTAAGTCAGCTTTACCAAGAATTAGGATGTGAGCTTCCTGCCAAAAGCACAACATACATCAGTGTAAGATGTCTTACTTTCATGGTCATCCACATAAAACTTTACATTTCTTCTACTGGGTGTGTTGTGTAATGGCAGGAAAGGTTTCTGACATTTCTGAGGAACACATGTCCTTCACACAGTTCAACCCCTGCCTGCTGTTTCGTATATATGCCATTTCTCACCCAGTCAAAATCATTTTTACCCTGTAGATGGAGGTAGTATGTTCCTCCAAAACATTGTATAACTTTCCACCTCTAAACACCAACAACCCAAACGTTATGCTGCAGTGGCTGTAGTATGTAGACTGGGGTCTTATACTGAACAGGGACAAGGATATTTCTTTGACCATCACATCCAAACTTGTTATGAATCTCATTCATATGACTATCCAATGGATACAGAATGGTCTGTACTTGGAGATATGTAAGCCAGAGCACGAAGCTAAGTTTCATGTTGTACAGACCTACAAATCATAAAGCTTTATCCCTAGACTTCCTATGTCTTCATGACATGATGTTTGCCATCACCTAGTTTAATTCGTGTAAACAACTTTTTGAACTACAAAAAATTTGTCAACATTAACCCACTGCTAATTAACACCGTCTCCAAGTCATAGCCAGCTGCTGTGTCTAAACTTCCACACCACATCTCTAAAATGTTAGGACCTATAATTTGGGGGCTATTTCAAGAAGTCAAGGGTTTAAATATTTTATAAATCAAATTTAGTCATATGTAAAATAAGAAATTGTAGGGATTGTATAACATGTAGATACCATAAGCCAATTCTGCTGTACATATGTATGTAAATAGTTTAATTTGTTTTTAAGGGCTAGTGTATATTAGAAGATACATATTTATACATTTATAAAAAGTCATAAATTTCATTCTCAGCATTATTCAGGTAAAATCAGCTACATTACTGGATGGGAATTGGCATTCTGATTCAGTCATTATTGAAAGTTGTGAAGTAATTAGTTATGTAATACTTTAAATATCTTCAGAGGCACCAAAGTAAGATTAAGCCTCATGAAATGTAGGATGACAGAGTCTCCTAGATCACAGGGAAAAAAAATAAACTGCTGTCTATCAATACTAACTGGTGGGCAGTACTCGTAAAGTGACATACCAATACATTTTGTAAAAACTACAGTTAATAATAGTTTATAGATTATATTGTGCTTTTCAGTTTGTTTAGCTGCCATCCATACAGGTATCTTGTTATCAGCTTTTAGTGATGTTTTAAGGAAGAAGTTTCTCTGTGGCAAAGGAATTAGATTACTCTTCTTCAGTTGGGTGGTCTATGGTTGTTTGTACTTAGCTGTTCTGAAGTCATGTCAAAAGATATGCAAGGTTGTGATTTTATACATGGTATAAACAGTTTCACTGCACTTTTCACTGAGTATGTCTACCCACATTTTCAAATGTAATTAATGGACCCATTTGTTTTATCAATGAAAAACCAGCACATATTGCTACAGTCAGTTTTATCATAAAACATGAACTTCAAAGTGCCTTTGATGGTGATTAAGCTAAATGAATAAATGAAAAACTGGCACTTACTGCTATAGTCAGTTTTATCATAAAACATGAACTTCAAAGTGCCTTTGATGGCGATTAACCTTAATGAATAATTTTATAGCTATCTACAACATATTGAAGTGCCTGATTTTAAACATAAATGTTTAGTGAATATAAGGAACATACTGTTTACAGCTGATAGCTATTACATTTTATGAACAGTGCTTGAAATGGGGATACTGAGATGAATTCTGTTATAATTATTTTCAAGTTATTAATAATATTCTGTATAAATTTAGGCCATAATAAAACTACAATTTCATATAACTAACAAGTTTATATTTATTTTATTTCAAAACTAATATATTAACAACTGTCAGAAATACCACACAGAGAACTCCTTGTCCAGAGAACAGTTAATATTTACATCAAAAGGAATAGCAGCATTACACTTTATCAATTAGCGTGGTCTACCAAATAGATTGTTTCTTATATGTTCCATTCTTCTAAATTATGTTTATGGAGCTATGATTATTTTGAACTGTGAATTGCTGAGGATTCTGTATCATACAACATTGGTTTATTTTATTAAATCCAACAATTTGCTAGAAAGACTGAGAAAAACCAGAAGTACCACAATTAGAATATGGTACCCAGTTTCAAGAATAAATTTCCTAAATACAAACTTGAACTGAACTTGTGTAACAATAATTATACACATTTGTCACGCCATTGTTAGAAGCCTTTAAACTTTACTGAACTTGATGTTACAGAAGTATACATAACCCTATTTCAAGCTCTGGAAAATCAGAACCATACATCACGTTGATAATGTATTACATATCTGCTCTCTAACACAGACATACACTACAAATAAGAGTATCCACAATCTTGGTGATTTATTAATGTGTTAATACTGGCAGTGTCTGGAATGAAGGCAATTTTGTATTGTATCTGAGAATAGGATAAGTAATTTTAGATGATTAGTGAGAATCATACTGTTTTAGAGTGATACATTCAGTGCCTGAAGGCTCTAACCTCTCAAAATATAAATGCCTATGCTTATATTAGAAGGAACTATATTTTTATGTGTCATGTTTTGTGTACATAAAACTGAAAGTGCCCATGTATATTTTAAAACATTTAAGATGTAAAGCAATCAGGCTACCTTATGTAGTTAAGTATCTCATGATCAGTATTGCTTCAGTATGTTGGAAGTTGGTTTGGTGTCGTATCATTAAGAAGTACACATGAATTAAACCTTCTATTAAAAAGGCCCTTTATTAAACAAATATAAACTCCAGAGGAGTTATAATTTTTGTCTACATCTGTATGTTTTGTAGTTTCATAAATTCAATTCTTTTATAAAGACAATAAATTTGACTGGCTGATTGGGAGGGAAGTGAGAATGTGTTGCTCTATTTTATGCACTAGTTCATTTCATACATTGTAAGATATCTGCTTGTTAAAGTGGTAAAAATAAAAATAATCAATTTTGAGTACTAATTATTTGTTATATCATTGTCAATAGATGAGGTTATAAAGCATCAAGCATATGTTTAGTATGGTAACTGTGGCAGGGGTCAGCTCATTTTAACTGTGTTCTGCTCTCCTTGTCTTTGGCATTTTGTGGTCAGTGCATAGCTTTGGTTTTTGCAGATATGCCACAACGATTGTTACAACTGCAATGTTGCTGAAATGGAATATGCTTTGCTAAGTTAGATATAAAGTGACCGACAAGAACAAGGTGGGTGGTGCACAAAGAAAGAGCAAAATACAAATTGTGACCTTGCCCTCACTAATTCTTTGCACACTTCTAATCCTTGTATCATACACTTCGGCAGCATGTTACTGTGCTTTGGCAACATCGTGTATTGGCATGCCTGCATCTGCTTTACTCTTGAAGTAACTGAATACTTTAAACACCAAATGCCAGAGCGAGGGCACAGCAAGTGACTGATTGGTTAACATGGGCACATGGCAGTAGATAGAATCATCCAAAACTCAGCTGTCATCGTACACGTCGAGTCAGTGTAGCAAAGGATTAATGTGCCAAGACTGAAATGTACAATTCCAAAATAAGGTAGACTTCAGAAAATATCTCATCTAGCAAGCAACAGTTCATGATCACTGAAGCAAAATTACCCCTAGACCAGCAACAGTACCAATAAACTATTGAAACAATTCAATTAATTTGACATATTTGAAGGCAGAGTACTGAAAGAAGATTCACAGGTTTTTCAAGTTGGCAGCAATGCATCAATTTTCAGATTGCCAATATAACAAACAATTTGGAGCAAGACATGCTAAATTAGATCATAAACATACCTATAAATTAAAAATGAAGTTCTGTTTGTAATACAACAGCTGCAGACATGGCAACAGAACTATATCTTTCGAGGTTATATGTGATAAATTTCACACTAACGGAACATAAGTTCCAACGAACAAGAAAATTAATATTCTGTAACACATGATCTTAATCCAATCCACTGTCCCAAAACGCTAACCCACACTATGCACACACCGCAATATGGCGCGGCAGTTCACTTATATTTATATAAGTTCAAGCCCTCGCGCGCGACAGTTCACTTATCTTTACATTAGTTCATGTCTTTGCCAATAGAGGGCGAAGCAGATCACATAGCTTTGAGTTTTCCATGTTTCCAACCGGGTTACAGAATACTCAAAGTGGTAAATGGGTCAGAAGATTTTCGCGGGCCCATTACTTTATACATTCCCAACAGATGGCGCGGCAGTTCACTTATCTGCTTTAGTTCATGTACTCGCTATGCAAAACCAGGCTTCATTAGTTACGTCCGAAATTATTTCTAACCATTTTCCAAATAATTTTCTTTCAGGTGGGCTGCCAACCCTTCGGCACCATCCTCGTCTGTGTGCTGTTCAGCACAAAAGTTTTCCCAAATTTCCAAATCTAATTCAGACACAGAGGAAATTTTCAGGGACTCCCAATTTTCAAAATATTGGTTTTAGTAGAGGCCCTCATAGTTTAATATCTATATTTTTACAAAAGAAACAGAACCGACAGTATAAAAATATTAGAGGCAGAACGAACGATACAATTGAAATCAGTATAATTACATTTATTGTATCCTGTATTAAAATTTGTGAGTACGTTCTGTAAAGCCCTCTTTCACCTTGAATTTATTGTCCGCTTAAGAATTTGAAGTTTCTCCCCGAGGGAAGGAAATTTTAGAACAATAAGAGAAATTTATTTTCTATTACTCCCACTACTGTAAATGTAAACTTGTGCCGACTGTATTATTAGTTATCATCGTAGGTGGTCATAGATGGTTACATGTGTAATTTGTATTTTTAGATGGTTGGTTAGGAGAGTTCTAGCTGACGAATTTGTTTGAAGAAAACTTTCGCAATTTTATAAATAACGAAAACCCAATTTAAAAAGAAAATGGCTTTTAATTTTTTATTACGTGGTGTGTCAATGAAACTGAAGGGTAAGGTGTATGAACAGCTGACCGATATACAAACATTCTGTCAAAATATCCAGTGTTTAAATCCAGGCATTTTCGTAGCCGTGTAAGAACACTGACACGGAACCTTTCGAATTACTAATAAGCCAAAGTTTGTACGAAATATGTCGATAGGTTGACTTTAGTAAATGTAACACAAATTGCATACAGCCATGTGCTCGAGCAGTTTGCAAGTAACCCTACGTAAGTAGGATTTGAGGTTTTCACAGCTGTGGGACTGAAGATGGCTGTCTTCTGGGTTGAGTAGTCTGGTAGAAGTTTATTGACGTTTTAGAGGATCTTGCTGCCTCCATCATCAGGGCAATCACTTGTCTTCAAATCCTATATAGTTTGTATTGCAGTAAGTTTCTGTATTTAATGCCCCATGTACCATCAAGAAAACATAGAAATGATTCATGGTAAATTAAAATTAAGAGACCTTTTCCCACCCTTGTATTCCTTTGAAGGGGTCAGAAGAGAAGCATGGTAACATTTATTAGGCTGTAAATACAATACAGGGCAATAGTACATTAAACACCTCATGTAGTAACATAAATGCAGATAGAAAATATGTAAGAATTTATAATTAAATTCTTGATGTGTGAGTTAAAAGAATTATTTTAATGCTATTGTTTTTTAGTCATAGACAAGCATTTAATCTTGAGAGGGAGCTTATTGTACATTTTTATCTCTGCGTACCTTTTTGATAAACTGTAAGATTAGCAGTTGGTTTGTGAAGATCATCTTTGTGTGTTGCATTAATTTCATGAATCACAAATTTTGGAACACTTTTATGTCAACTCTAAATGTTATTAGAACAAATAAATAGAAGATAAATAGTTAATCTCAGAGATATAACTTTTCCCTTCCCATCCTATCCTTTATTTTCTTGTCAACAAAATAGGTTTAGTCATTGAAGTTGCTCATGGAAACAAACTATTACATTTACTCTTGTTTTGATTATTAATGGTGACCAGGGACTGTAACTTTATCACAGTGTAATACTTCTGATAAAGACCCAGATTTGTGGCAGCATTATGTAGCAGTTCGGTTCTTACTAATTTTATCAAAACCTTGTCAAAATTAAATACTAGGTACACTGCTGATTGCACTACATTGAGTCTTGATTGTGACAGAAAAAATCCCTTTGATTTTGATCTTCTAGATTGTAACACTGTGTGAGCTTGTAGGTATATACCAACATTATGAATGATATATTGCCTCTGTGTTCAGGGCTAGTATAGCCATCACAGTATTATAACCCAGAAGACAACATTAGCAAGTTTATTCCTATGAGAATCTTAAGTTTCATATTAGGATAGAAACCCATATATGAAAACTGTTGTGCTATGTTAAACTGTAATGTAGCTGTCTCGTGTATTTTGCAGTTTGCCCATTGCAGTCACTAACGAAAGGACATCTGCTGAAATGCAGTTCTGTGGCAAGCAACAATCAGTTCCACCATACATTTGCCTTTCAGTTACCTCTGTACCCCCAGAAAAGGACACCCGAGCAGAATATTCTCTGTGTTACACCACCTCAGCCTCATATAATGATGCAGAATGCAAAACAGTTGTCACTAAGTGCCAAACAGATGGCACAACATGATCATACAAAACTTTGGACTGCAGAAAAAGCTGTTAGTGCTAGTCTCCTTGGGATTGTACCTGCAGCATTTCTTGTCCCTTCTCAATTTATGGACTATCTGTTGGCAATAACAATTGTAATGCATAATCATTGGTAAGTATGACATTTTACATTCTGCTGTAAAGGTAATGTATATATCCTTGTATATAAGACAGGACTAGTTATTTTTGCATCTGAAGTAGATTTTTAAGATAGTTACCCTTTACAAATAAAATATAAGTTAATTTACAATAAAATCCTCTCGGGCTATCAGCCGCGTCAAGTGGTTAAAACATGAAGAAACCGATGTTTCGATGTCCATCTCTGACCTCGTCCTCAGGGTACTGAAGTGGTTATACCCAGAATGATATCAAGCGTGCTCTACAGCCTAAATGGAGGCCAAAATTAAATGATGAAAAGCCTACCAGCATAGCTTTAATACTGTATCAAAAAAACCATTACAAACAAAATCAGCAGGCTTTTGGCCAAATATAACATTAAGACTGTTCATATTCCACAAATGAAAAACATGTATTTGCTCAGGCTGATGAAGGATGACTTAGGTCTAAAGGTCCCTAGGGTGTATAGTATTCTATGTGTATGTGGTAGAGTATACGTAGGCCAGACGGGGAGATCAGTTGAGGCCAGATGTAAAGAACATATGAGGCATGTACGTCTCAAACAGCCGGATAAGTCGGCAGTAGCAGAACACAACTTCAACATGGCACCGTATTGACTTTAGCGGTACTTCAGTATTGGATAGGGCAACAGGCTACATGGACCGCATCGTGAAGGAGGCAATTGAACACTGCAAATATCAACAGAGACGGAGGTTTCATGTTAAGCCGGGCCTGGTATCCTGTGTTGAATATGTTGTCTAACCAGCAAGCCGGGCATAACAAGGCGAGTTCATGACGTCATCCACCAGTCACACAGGCCCGGAGCAGGTATATATATGACAAGGTTGAGAGCCCCAACCACTTCAGTACCCTGAGGACGAGGTCAGAGATGGACCTCGAAACGTCGGTTTCTTCATGTTTTAACCACTTGACACAGCTGATAGCCCAAGAGGATTTTATTGTACATAGTCGCTGTGAAAGCTCAAGATCATACATAAGTTAATTTACTTAATAAAAATATAATTTAAAAAAGTTTCATTAAAAGTTCTTCATTCATACTTATCCATGGTACAGAATATTTCTTTCACTCAAATTATAATTTCTTCTATTTGGTTATTTCCTACAGCCTTTGATTCATTATTGCTAGTTTTTTTTCTTTTTTCCTGTCCATTATTTTAGCCATGTATGTGTAGCTGCTGTCTCCATAAACTATAGAGACAGACATGCGAGTGAATTGATTTATGACACAAATATAGTAAATGTAAGGTAAACCATATTTTTTGGAAATAATGGGTGTTGCAAATGTCTTCAATTTACTTACAACTTCCTTACATTTCAGGTTTTTGTAACACATTATAAAAGTGATTTCACATCAGATTAAAACACTGCTTGTTTTTTGTATTTTCTTTTACACAGTATTTGATGGAACTGTGCAATTATAATCCACCACTATCATCCCTCGATCCCAGAACATAGTTACATGTCTTAGCCATTGTTAGCAAACATTTACTTAGCAGGAAGTTCCTTCTTTTCTTTAAATTTCTGTATTACATGAACAGGCATAAGTGTTGTGATATAGACTGCTGTAACAAGGGAAGTATTATTTTGATGGATTAACATACTATGCAGACTGTCTTACCAAATTTGGATTTGTTTTCAGGGGCATTGAGGCGGTAGTCTTAGACTATGTGCGCCCATCAATATTTGGGAATGTGATTCCCAAAATTGCACTTGGTACAGTGTATGCTTTGTCAATTGCCACACTGGCTGGGCTGTTCTTCTTCATTACCAATGATGTGGGCATAGTTCACGCCATCAAGCAATTCTGGAAGCTGTAATAGAAGTTATTAGTTTTGGAAAAAATAGATGTCTGCTTGCTTGTGCTGGAAACATTTTGCATCTTGCATTTGTTTATGAAAAACTTTTGTGAATTCATGAATTTATGCTAGTTACTGAAAAAGTGTTGTAAAATAAAGTATACATAAATATTAATTAATACTATATTATCAGTATTGAATGTGGAAACAATAAATAAATTAAAAACTTTTGTGGTAATGAAATCTCTTGTTTCAAGCTAATCATTAGAATTATCTCATAGACAAAGCCAGTCTGAACATGGTTTTGCAATTTGGTTCTCAATGCAATGTAGATAATCCTCATAAATACATTTGCCACATACTCATATATAAAAGAAATTAATCAGTGTAAACATTTAAAATGCAACCCAACAGTCATGTACTGTGGTACAAAAATTAAACAGAAGCATGTCCATCCCCATGTAATTGACTTTCCTAACCTACTGTGCGACATCCGAGTTGAGGTCACCCTGGTTGCTAGGTTGTTGCTCGTGCAGAAAACTGAAATTATTGCTGTACCAATTTCAAGGACTGCATCATCTTCAACAGTGGGATAAGGTTGCAAGAATTCAATACAGCTATTGTTTTCATTATTTTGTACATGAAGGGGTTTGTGTGTGGTAGTTAGGGATGCATTTTAAATGGAACACTGTATAAACCCTAGAAAAATTGCATCTTTATGCCATTTAGTTATTCTGTATCCTGATATTGGTAGACTTAAGAAAGTGATATAAATCATAAGTTTTATTACATTAGAGATGGTAGCAGGTTTACATTTCTGGTTCTGATGTCAAATTCTTACAAGTATATTTGCTTTAATGAAAACCTGATGAAAGACTAAGCCATGTGACTTAAAACACAAATAAACTGCATCTTAATACAACCTAGAATCAACAGAAGCGCATTACAAAATCTTTAAATTACAAATAGGCTTCAATGCCAAATTTTAGTGACTGGGGGAGGGGGAAACAACAACAACAACAAACAAATAAACCAAATACTGTTACTCTTGCCTAAAAATCTTCAGAAGCAGATCTCATTTATTCCACCAGAGTGGTGCTGGAACAATGTGGACAACCTGCACTGCTTCTTATTGGCAAGAAACTTCTGATGTAAATTTGGCACAAGACAGCAAAAATATTTGTAATCCTTGCCTTACAGTTATCTTCTTATATATATGAATACTGAACATTTTAAAACGAAATTATTTAACCCTTTCAAATTTAAATACCCATGGTTCCTCTGTCAGATACACTTCAATAAATGAATACAAGATTTAAAGTAAATATTACACCAAGTTACACAGCTGTATGGTCAGATAGCAGTTTTATAATGGAACAATGGATTCAGAAGCTTCTCTTATCAATATTTATCCTTACTAGTCATTCTCAGCCATGCAAATGCTAGAGGAAATAAAAGAAAATTATTCGTGATATTGGCAATTCACTGGATATTCTTATGGCAATCAGAATAAGTCTAATATATATGTGAATCTTCGTAATTAGGTATAAATTAATTTTGCTTAACTCCATAACACTCAGCAAACATTTAATTCACCCATATAATCATCATCATCATCATCATCACTGCTCTCTGTGTTATACACTTCTCATATTCATCTTTCAACTTTTTGGCCATGTTAAAGAATAACATTTACAAGAGGAACATCAGGCTACTAGCACCCAAACTAATAATGATGTGCAGTTTCATTTCAATATTATATAAGTTTACAAATGTGTGTTCTTAAACAACAAATTTCAAATTATTCACATGGCCACTGATAGATTGCAAGAGTCTTCACAAAAGAGAAAAAGTTATGGTAAATTTGTGTCAAGTCGAACTTGACATAAGACCTCCCAAAACTAACTCTGTGGAGCAGAGTCATTATTGAGAACAATTATATTCACTGAACTAGTAAAATTTCCTGCCTTAAAATCCATTTTAGTATTATCCTCCCATCTATGCCCAGGTCTTCCAAGTGATTCTTCACCTCAGGCTTCCCAATCAAAAATGATATATCCATTTCTCATCTCTCCCATGAAAGGTAGATATTTGGTGAATAGCAAAAATTATGGAGCTCATAATGCAGTTTGGTCCAGCCTCCTGCGAGATGGGAACAAAATGTGTCTCAGCCAACTTTATGTTGGAGACTGCAAAGGGTTAAAAAATGGCAATTAAGTTTTATGATCTTTGACATTAACACAGGGCTGACTGACCTTTGTGCAGTACAGTATCAGTTGATTCTACTGACTGTAGAACTGTAGGTACTGTTTTTGCCACGCTCATTGAGTGTCATATCACTTTGTATTAAACTTATTCTTCAAAAACAATATCAGATTATGAACTCCACAGTGATACGTATACTGTTGCTGTCTGGAAGCCCGCAAGGCAACATCACTATGAGACAAAAGGTGGTCGTTACATGAAAGTTTTCATGGGTGATTCAAGCTTTGAGCTCAGTGAGATTGGCAGGTAAGGGTGGAACATACACACGATCTTTAATGAAACCCCATAAGAAAAAATTGAGAGGTGTCAAATCTGGAGAACGAGGTGGCCATGCTATCGACCCTGTTCGACCAATCCACCGACCTGGGAAACGGTTATTGAGGAAATCCCGGACTTCTGTGAGGTAGTGAGGTGGTGCGCTGTCTTGCTGGAAGTGAATGCGTCCTTTTTGGTCATCTTCGTCTAACTGAGAAAATTTTCAAATGCACTGCAGCTTGCGCTCGCAGTGACGGAATTCGGTACTACAGCACAACGTGAGTCAAACTTGATTTGTTTTGCTACAAAATGACACCTCAACCGATTCTGTAAGCCTTCTGAATAAATTTCTATACACTTTCAAAGTTGTAAAGTCCTTTTTGAATCACCTGGTATAAACTACAAATAAATAAACAGTAAATAATACCAGTGGCAGTGGTGATTTTTATGGATTTATCATGTGTACCATGTTAGAAACTTGTCCTACAGGTGATACAATATTTGGGCAACATTTTATTAGTATTAAATATAAGCCATATTTCCATAAGTACATGAAATCAGGATGTTGGTTCTGTCACCTTCTTATACGCAAAACAATTGTTTTCCTTTATAGTCTCATGATCACACCATTCCATGTTCTACTGTGTCATGCTGTGAACCTTGAATATTCAAGTCAGGGACGAATCATTTCAAAACAATTTGCGTTTGAATCATGTCTGACTAAATGCACATTACTTTTGATCCACAGAAGATGCATTTATATGTTCTGAATCAGCTCATTGGCTGAATGGCTCAAACAGCATTTAGATGTGACATGAACTATTCAGTCTTATGACACATTTAAGATTTAGTTTACAATAAGTGGACAGTTTTGGGATGACAATATAAGAACAATAATAAAGGATTCTTATTATAATAAATACTGAACTTAAGGATTTGTATTTTTCTTTCAAAGTTGGTTTATATGATATTTACAACAGTTCACAAAATATTGCCTCATATATAAACTATATGTAATTGTTTGCAATGAAATTCAAGGGATCTACATGTTTTGATAGAAATGGGTTTCAATATGTGCAGTGAATATAAACTTATTCAAATTGAGATAGTATTCTACTGCGTGACTCTGGATTCACTGGGCGTGATCAATTGTCGGAGAGTACCATGATGTGTCTGAAATAATATAAATATTGTGTATTTTATGTAAAGTATCTTGGTGGCTAAGTGAAAACTCATCCATGAAAATCTTAGTTGTTGCCTCAGGAAGAAGAACCTTCATAATGTAATCAGAGTATGTCACATAACTGTGCTTATGGCAGAAGGTTTCTCTCAAGAGTGATTTTTTTTTAACTGTAGTAACAGCATAGTGGAGATTATTTGAGGCAGTGCCACCTTTCTTGAATTGTTCATGGCGCCAGCAATATTTCTTACCCTTCATAATGTCACAAAGATGTTGCACATTGTTTTTAAACCTTTGCTCCAGCTGTTGCAATGTGAGATGTGAAACTTTGAAGTCCTGTCCTTCATTGTCATTACTTGTTGCTTCTTGTTCATGTTTGGTCTCAGAGTTATCACTACTGGTTGCTACTTCTTGTCTGTACTTGGTTTCAAAATTGTTATTAGTTTTCAAAGAGGCATCTGAAACGATTTTTAACTCTTGCTGCCCAATACCACATATTAAAGAATCATTAGATAACCCAATTTTTTCTTCTAATTCTTTTCTTGATGAAATGCTCAAATGTTCATTATGAATATCATCAGAATTTGTAGTATTTACAGTGTTTTTTAAATGTTGCTGGAAAACACTGTGAAATGTCGATCTCTTACCACAATTTTCTGGATCTTCTCTTCTAGGGACAATGACAGAATGACAAGGTGAATGATTCAATTGAGAGTTGTTCTCATGAACAGTCCCACAAATCGAATTATCTGTAATTTCAAAATTCCTAGCAACAGAACATTTTACAACCTGAACAGGAGATCCAAAATATAATGGAATACCTGCATTAACTTTCTTAGAGGCATCTACTAACGGTTTCTGCCTCTTTCTTTTAGTAAAAAGTTTACTACACTTTCCTTGCTTAGTAGGTTTTGAACAATTACCCAAGGGCATTTCAGTCTTGTTGCTACTTTTGACAGTATCATAATCCGCTAATTTGGACTTGGCCAACTGATTTCTGAGAGCATATCTGCAACCTTTTACACGGTGATCTAATGATTGGAGACTGTTAACTGGAGTATCTTCATTTCTATTTGTATATTCTATTCCAAACTGTGTTGTGTGGACAGGTGTACCTGGCACACAGTCATCACTGTCTGATATACTATCTGGAGTTTTAACACTTTGTTCTGATTCACTACATGATGAAATGTGTTTTGTGTTTTTCATTTTAAAGTAATGTTTTATTGTTGGATTCCTTCCACTTTTTTGCTTTCCAGTCAATTTAGATGATTTTTTCTTAATTGTATCGGATTCCTTATTGGAAGCTAATTTCATCCCATGTGTTTCTAGAGTACAAATTTTACTTTCTCTGTTTGAACTGCAGTTTCCTCTAGATGGCTCTAAATTTTTACCTTCATTCTCTGTCACCTTCTCTTCAACTTCACTTCCATCACTGGTTTTGTCATATTGACATCTCACAGTATTTTTTATCACAGTCTTTAAAACATCACTCTCCTTTTTACAACTACTTCCACTGGTGCTTTTTCCCCCCTCTTTTTCTTCACTGACAGCAATATTGAGCTTTCTCGTGAACAAATTCTCCTCATATCTATCCCTAAAGCTTTCCCTATCTGACTGCTTTCTGTCACCACCTGATTCTGAATTGCACCATGTTTCCTGTTCACTCTTTGCACTACTATAATTATTTGATATATTTTGTTTTTCAGTAGGTCTTAGCCTAGTTAGTAATACTTCAGAAGGTGATGTCCTATTCACAAACTCCATTTCTGAAACAGTATTTTTATCAAGAGAAGAATGTTCCGGAGGACTACTAGAGTTTATATACCATTTGCTAACTGATGCAGTGTATTTAGAATATTTCTCAATAGGGAAGATGTCCTCTAGATTGTTTGACTCACAGCTTTGTGGACTGAAGCTATAAGAATAACCAGGTGAACTGTCAGCAACCAAATATGCATTTGTGAGGTCTTGGGGGTTTTCTCTGTTTAATTTAACATCACTGTCTAGCACTTGAGAATCTTCAACAGTATACCATATTACTTCACCGAAAAGTATATTACTTGTCACATAATTCATTTTCAGGTTTCTTGTTCTATTTATTTCATTTATAGAGCTCCCTGAATCACAGCTTCGAACTTCTGGATATATGTCTCTGGAAAATAAGTAATAATGATTTGAATAAAAAGTTTTTTTGGATGTTTTCCATCATCTAATAAAATAATGAAATTGAACGATGTTTTGGAGCTCTAACGTTTGGGCCCAACAGAGTAAGTATACCTGAAGACTGAGATAGAGTACCATCTCTGAAACATCGTTCAATTCTATTATTTTATTAGATGATGGAAAACACCCAAAAAAAATTTATTTAAATAATGCACCATCGTCACAGACTTTTAGATTTGAAATAATGATTTGGTACACTAACATACCATTATGCCTACGAAGTGGAAGCCTGATGATAATGATAATAGTATATATGTTATATTCAGTACTTCACACACTTATGTAACCACTGATATAATGCAAAACTGACAGATAGAAAGTATTATACATCCACTAAGGTGTTCAGCCATAATTTCTGTAAGAAATTAACAAAACTCTCAATGTTGTAGTTTTTAATGTTCTTGCTCCTTGTTTAATAATATTCTATAC